>CM042263.1:5937745-6267745 GCA_023566225.1 Romanogobio albipinnatus
AATAGAACACATTATGAACCTCATGTAACCAACCCTTTCAGCCGTGACTTATTCACAATACTTTTATAAAACGGTTACCACACAATAAAAATATTAAAGCCAATAAATATGTATCAACAAACTTTCATGAAGTAAAATCACTAAAAGCTGTCCTTTTGCTGGAAAAAATAGTCCCTGACCATGAACAGCAATAGGGCTGGACCAGAATATTCGAATATTCGTTCGATGGGTTGGTTTTCGATTTTCGAATATTGGATTTATTTGTGGGGTTTTTTTTGTTTTTCACGCACACCTGGCATCCCCCTCGAAACGGTTCTCATTCACGCTTGCATATGTTTACACTATAAAATCTGGCGAAATACAATACTCTTTTTTTTTTTTTTACAATTATTTCATAGCCTAGCAGTTTTTAATAGGAGTTTTTTAGCTTTTAGTATGTTATTTCTGTTGTTTTGACTGGTCAGTTCCAAGCCAAGTTCCAAGTTCCAGTCGCTTAATGTGTGATGTCATAGGTAGAGTGCTGAGGCCATTAAAACATTTGCCTTTCTTTTTGCTTACCTCTTTTCATCCTCTTTTTTACCCTCGTACTGTACGTTCACACCTTATGTTCGTCATTCCAATCCCTAGTATTTCTTGTGTGTTTGGCACAAGAAATGCCTTATGCACCAGACACGAATTAAGCGAATAAATAAAAGTTGGGACTCTTGAACATTTTGAGTTTACTCGCTTCATTTGTGCGTGAAATTTGCTTCATTCGCGTGTGACATTCATTACACAACAGACGCAAATTTGCGTCATGGGAGAGGCTTCTGCCAGCCGGCTCGACTCGTTGCGAAATGGCTGTTTTAAAATATGGCGAATAAGTAGCCTAGAAATCTAGACGCACCCTAGCGGCAGCAAATCTAATTGGAGTGTAGTCTAGCAACTCTCGGTAGACCTGCGAGCTGGAAAAACTAAACTCTGGTCAGGCCAGTCACATCATGTATAGAGTCGGTGGGCGGGCTTAACATAATGATGGCACGTCACGGCAGAGTTGCGGCGGTTCTGCGTGCTACTCGTAAACAAAGAAGCTGGCGAACGGGGGTCTTTCGAATCGGCTTTGGCCGCGACTCTGGAAGACTTTGAGTTAAGCTTTTCTTTGAGAACAGAACAAATAACGGCACTGAAGTCATTCTTAAGAAAGGAAGATGTGTTCGGATTTTTGCCAACCGGATACAGCGAAAGTTTAATCCATCAACTAACTCCACTTCATATTGCTCTCTGGTTGGTTGTAGCGCTATCCAATTGCATGCAGAGGTAATTTGAAAGATAACCATTTGTCCTGCCCCTCAGATTGAGCCCTGCCAATGGTAAGTTCCCGGACCCAACATCTTGATGTGGGTCTGGCTTGTCAGGCTAGTGAATAAGCTCAATTTGCCAGCTTTAACTAGCTTGTAGTCTCAATAGGGTGAATTCAGGGTGATTGGGACACTTTTTCCAAGTCATCTCAATAGCAAAAAGTGTCCCAATCACCCTCAAATCACCCAAGTATAGCTCAAATTGAGTAAAGAGAGTTTTTTTTACAACTTACCAGATTGTCCGACCTCCTCACTCACTTTCTTCCAAGCAAGATCCTTTTTATTGTTTCTATAAAGTACGTACAGCTCCGGGTATCCACATATAGTTTTCTCCTCATTATTGTCACTACTACACTCTAAAAAAAAAAGTTCTATATGGCACCAAAAATGGTTCTTGGCTCGTAATCATAGGGGAACCTTTTTAAGTGCTATATAGCACCAATTTTGGTGTTTCAGTGCTTCTTCAGTGGTTCTTCAGAGGTTCTTCACCGGTTCTTTGACTAAGGTGCTATATAGCACCGCTAACTAAGGTGCTATATAGCACCGCTACCATATACAGAACATGTTAAGATATGGTGCTATATAGCACCAAAAGTGTTTCCCCTATGATTACGACGAAGAACCATTTTTGGTGCCATATAGAACCTTTTTTTTTTTAGAGTGTAGAGCAAGCTGCTGATTGGTTAATGCGGCGCGAATATCCGCCAAAGTTCAGATTTTTCAACTTGCACGAATGACGCGTCAAACGTTCAATTCGAGCTGTGTCTTTTGCGCCACAGAATGTCTATTCGCGTCTTTGCATTGACTTAACATGTAAATCACTTGCGCAAAGCGCTTAATTCGCGTCTGGTGTGAACGCACCATTAAGGTTATGAATAAGTGTGTTCCAAAACAATGACAAAATTCGCATTTAGGAGATATAAGCATTCAAAACTTACAGTCTCTCACTTCCGTTAAAATGGATCACAGATTTTGATGACTTCATCGCAGACTTCATCTTCTCATCACATCTTCTGTCCAATCAAATGGTCTCTAGAATCTGAAGTGCCCGCCCCCTACACTATAAATAGACGCTGAAGCAGCGCCTGAGGCTGAAATCGGTCAGTTGTTCTGGCACATAGTGCACAATATACATGCGATAGGAAATGATTCAGACCGTGTAAATATGATTTCAGTTGAGGTGAATTAAGTCTGTTTTCACGTTAGTTTCACATGCACCACCGCAGCGCACACACATAGTCTAGACCAGAGCCGTTGACTAGAGACACAAGAGCGCAGCGCAGATCATATGCGTGAGTCGCCGCATACAACAAAACATATCGGGAAGAATATGTTCAGCCCCCTCCCTCCGAAGCTTCGAATATTCAATGTTGATTACTACCAAAGCTTCAAAGCTCAAAAAATGGTATTCAGACCAGCCCTAAACAGCAATAGAACTACATTATTACGCCATTAGATGGCGGCAAAGACCATTTTTGAAGACTTTTATATTGAAAGATCTGAAACTTGTTGTGAACACGAAACAAGATGCAACAGACAAATGCTTTGACTAGCGCCCATTAACTGTTAAAAAGACAAGATATCACATCAGACATTCAAACTGATTTTTTATTATGAACATTGGACTGACCTGAAGGAAAATGCTAGCCTGACGTCGTCATACTCAATTCTAGTCAGAATTTGAGTCTGATACTGCTCCGTTGGGCTGTGATTATGGGGCGTGTTTCAACCAAACCAGGAAAGACCTCAATTGGATAGACCTACAACCAATCAGAGCAACGGAGCGACACATAATGTTAGTTGTCAAATGTCAACAGAACTCAACTGCACTGTGTTGCCAAGTCCGCGGGTTGAAGCGACCCCAATTAGGTGATATACAGACCCAGGAATGCGAATTTTAGCAGCCGTGCCAAAATAACACATATTTTACCCCCCAAATGCCTTTTTTTTCGGAGAACTCTAGTCGTCTAGCCATCACAAACTGGCCCTTGTCAAACTCGCTCAAATCCTTACGCTTGCCCATTTTTCCTGCTTCCAATACATCAACTTTGAGGACAAAATGTTCACTTGCTGCCAAATATATCCCACCCACTAACAGCTGCCGTGATGAAGAGATAATCAGTGTTATTCATAGTTTGTGTAGGTCATAATGTTATGCCTGATCGGTGTATATACACACACACATACAGTAAGTGAATATAGCTTATGTCGTATGCATAATGTCAAAAATTAAATGTATTTTGAATGAAAATAAATACAGTTTCATGGCTGATATAGTAATATTTATGAGTAGTAAATTCACTCACTGTTGACAGGTCTATCAAAAAATGTATGAGTGGGCAAAAAAAAAAAGACTATTCTTTCGGATAATTTCTAGCAATAGATTCGATTCATCACAATAAGGTTCCAATTGGTTAGTGACCGCAATCTTTATTCTCTGTAGTTACTGGATGGCCATTATAAAAGATCATTTTAAATATGAAAAATCGACTGTCATGGAAAAGACCACAAAGCAAATGTGTTCTCTTGCGGTTCATCCACTCCTCAGGGAAGGAAGAAAGACATACTTGAAACAATGCACGTAATAATTTCATCAGTATATTTGGCGATAAGGGGTGCAGGAAATAAAAAAACAGACTAAAAGGGGAATGGGCAAATAGAAAAGAAAGAGAGATGGGAAAGAAAAAATAATGTGAGGAGCAAGAAGTGTCTGTGGTATCAGAGGGAAAGAGAGGGCGGGAAAAGTGAGAGAACGACAGGAAAGGCCTCTAACAAATTTGATCAAAAGCTCCCAGATCTCTTGGGACTAGAGAGGGAGAAGTACACTGCCGAGAAGCTGCAAACTGAAAAAGGGAAGGTTGAAAGAAATAAAAGTGAAGCAGGAACAAAGGGAGAAGGAGTAACACGGCAACGAATCGTTAGCACACGGGCCTTCATCCACTTTTCAGGCTTCGACAAGGGAGAATTCTCTCTGCTAATGCAGGGCTGCTTCCACAACAGAAATTTTGTAGGATTTGTGGTTTTTCTAGAAGAAAACATTCAGTAAACACGCTATTATCAGCCTTGTCTTAAACTTATTAGACTTTCTGGGTTATAAACCTATTTACAGTATGAATGCCACATAGATAGAGTGTACACCGTAAAAAATTGTTGTTTCAATTTAATAAAGTAAGTGTTTGTGCTGGCTTAAAATTTTAAGTTCAACCAACTCAAATATCCAAGTTGTTGTTTTTTATAGTGTACTGTTGCCAGGGTGTTTCTATGCAGTTGCTAATGTGTTTGGACTTTTTATTAGACCGTGTATCCACCAAAGCATTTTTAGCAAGTTGAAAACAGCAGCGCTCTTCTGAAAACGGCCAGCTGTGGGCGCTTGAGAGCGATTTGGCGGCACAGCAATTTTTTTTATTTTCAGTTGAGATGCTATATGTGCTTATACGGAATATATAGCGCGTTTCCAAATATATAAAAACGTAACACACTCGCTCTGGCACTAGTTTTGGATAAAGAGATGTGCTTTTTGTTGTCGTTTGTTATCGTTTTACAAGCAGAATGTGATGGTTGGTCGGTGTTGTATTTGCCCCGCCCCTCCTCCACGGTGATTGGACGGCTGGGTAAAAAGCAGTGATGAGCGCTGCGTTTTATAATAATAATAATTTGTAAAATCTATATAGCACTTTTTGGGGTACTCGAAGCGCTTTACATGGAACTCATCAACCACCACCAATGTGCAGCATCACCCTGGATGATGCGACGGCAGCCATATTGCTCCAGAACGCCCACCACACACCAGCTGATTGGTCGAGAGGAGACAAAGTGATGAAGTCAATCAGTAAATGGGGATGATTAGGAGGCCATGATGGACAGAGGCCAATGGGCAAATTTGGCCAGGATGCCGGGGTTACACCCCTAACCTTTTTCCGAAGGACATCCTGGGATTTTTAATGACCACAGAGAGTCAGGACGTCGGTTTAATGTCTCATCCGAAGGACGGTGCTTTGACAGTATAGTGTCCCCATTACTATACTGGGGTGTAAGGACCCACACAGACCACAGGGTGAGCGCCCCCTGCTGGCCTCACTAACTACTCTTCCAGTAGCAACCTAGCTTTCCCAGGAGACTCCCATCCAGGTACTGACCAGGCTCAGCCCTGCTTAGCTTCAGTGGGAAACTAGTCTTGGGCTACTGGGTGATATGGCTGCTGGTAATTGGGATATTGGGTTTTACCCAAAGTTGAACAACTTCAACTCTCAGCTGACCAGAAAAGACGCAGAACAATCATCATGAAATAGACACTCAGTGGCTCGTCATGCTCCTGGCGTTTTAAAAACCATGGAGCTCCCATTGAAAACAATTGGAAAATTATTATTTAATTATGAATTGAATCACATTCTGCACTTGGCAAGTGTTTTGGTGTCTGCTCCATCTACTGTTAATTTAACATTGTGAGAAATTATTTTTGCGACATGTACATTTAATGGAATAACAATGTCTATTTAAGGGTTATTGTCATTAACTAAAATTATTAAAAACATTTATGCTAAAAAATCTATAAATATTAGTTGAAAACTTGAAATGTTGCCTTGGCAATAAACTGAAATGTTTAAGTTAAAGCACTAAAATTATTAACTGGAAATAAACACAATTAAAAATAAATAAAAATAAAAAGAACCTAAATAGCCATATTGAAAAAACTAAACTAAAAATATAGAAAAATTTCAGCTTCAAAATATTACTAAAACTATAATAAAGCTTAAACAACACATGGTCTATTTGAGTGAAATCCATTTCACAGAATTCCACAATTCTTCCCTTCAAAATTAATGCAGGAAATGCAATAGAAGTCAACAGATTCCGTCAATAAAACTGGAATAGTTGGTCGCCAAACACTACACAATGTTGTGTGGCCTTGTTGCTTTATAAAAAAACCCATGAATGCTTATCTCACATCGTGTGAGGCGGTGTGTGCGTCAACCCACCATTTTCTATGCATCAGCAGAGTGGAGGGAGTGCAATGTAAGGAGCCTTGCTCTTTCCTTCCTCGTCTTATCTATCGCTCCCTCTCTCCTCCTTCCAGTCGTGACTGGCACAGCTCCAGCCACCTACCCTCCCAAGAACCTCTCTTTCACTGACAGGAAAGAACAGAGAGCGAGGCACATAAAGGTCTAAACAAGCACTGTGCCACATATTCAACAGATTCAAAGATGTAAAACATGATTGCTCAGAAGTTATTCTTCCTTAGCTCAGGGCAGTTATGACTGATTTAAAGAGGTCAGATCATGACCAAATCAAATTTTCCATGGTTTACTGAGATAAAAAGAAATGCAGGTACTAGGAACACACTGTAAATTTCAGTTCAAAAGAAGTATTTCTTGATTAAGAAAAAAATAATAGTGTTGAACGTCCAACTTTCACATGTCAGATAGATAAACAAACATCTGTTCACATTTATACATCAATGGTGCCTATTGGGTGATCAAAAGCTTCAGAAACCAAAAACTATTGGATAGATGCTAGTATTCCTAAACAAGAAACACAAACAACAAAAAACAAAACAAAACATAAAAAAGCAAAACAACAAAACCAAACTCCAAAAAACAAATCAAAACACAGCAAAAACACAAAACAAAAAATCAACAAAAACAAAACATATTAAAACACAAAACAAATAAAAAAACATATCAAAACACACACACAAAAAAGCACAACAAAAAATAAAATATAAAAAAACTAAAAAAAACCATCAAAACACGACAAAAAATAAACCTATAAAAAACAACACAACAAATACAAAAAAATCTAAACACAACAAAAAATACAAAAAAGTACAACAAAACCAAACAAAATCAAAACAACATAAAACAAAACAAAATAAAACACAAAGCAAAAAAATCAACAAAAACAAAACATAAAAACACAAAACCAAAAAAATCTACAAAAAAACCCATCAAAACACACACAAAAAAACAAAGCACAACAAAAATAAAATACAAAAAACTAAACAAAACTTCAAAACACAACAAAAAATAAACCTAAAAAACCAACACAACAAAACAAATACAAAAAAAATCAAAACACAACAAAAAAACAACAAAAACAAAACAACAAAACAAAATCAAAACAACACAACAAAACAAATACGAAAGAGAACAAAAAATAAAAGGGATGTGTTCCGGCCACGTCCCACCGGGAGGAGGCCCCGGGGAAGACCTAGGACACACTGGAGGGATTGTGTTTCCCGGCTGGCCTGGGAACGCCTCTGTGTTCCCCCGGAAGTGGCTAGGGAGAGGGAAATCTAGGCATCTCTGCTTAGACTGTTGCCCCCGCAACCCGGCCCCAGATAAGCGGAAGATAATGGTGGATGGATGGATGATGGTAATATTGACTATTTTGTGCAATTCAACTTTTTTAAATAATGTCATTTTTAATTAATTATTCAGAGATATGTACATATACTGTATATATACACTATATTGCCAAAAGTATTGGGAAACTCCTCCAAATCATTGAATTCAGGTGTTCCAATCACCTCCATGGCCACTGATGTATAAAATCCAGCCCTAGGCATGCAGACGCTTCTACAAACATTTGTACCATACCGTGATAGGTTGCCACCTGTGCAATAAGTCCATTCGTGAAATTTCTTCACCACTAAATATTCCACGCTCAACTGTTAGTGGTATTATAACAAAGTGGAAACAATTGGGAACAGAAGCAACTCAGCCACAAAGTGGTAGGCCACGTAAAATCACAGAGCGGGGTCAGTGCATGCTGAGGCGCACATCGCTCAGAAGTCGCCAACTTTCTGCAGAGTCAATAGCTACAGACCTCCAAACTTCGAGAGGCCTTCAGATTAGCTCAAGAACAGTGCGTAGAGTTTTATGGTATGGGTTTGCATGGCTGAGCAGCTCATCCAAGCCTTACATCACCAAGTGCAATGCAAAGAGTCAGATGTGTAAAGCCGCCACTGTAGTTCCAGTGAAAGGAACTCTTAATGCTTCCGCATACCAAGACATTTTGGACAATTTCATGCTCCCAACTTTGTGGGAACAGTTTGGGGACGGACCCTTCCTGTTCCAACATGACTGCGCACCAGTGCACAAAGAGTCGGTCCATAAAGACATGGATGAGCGAGTTTGGTGTGGAGGAACTTGACTGGCCTGCACAGAATCCTGACCTCAACCCAATAGAGCACCTTTGGGATGAATTAGAGCGGAGACTGCGAGCCAGTCCTTCTCATCCAGCATCAGTGCCTGACCTCACTAATGCGCTTCAAGAAGAATGGTCAAAAATTCCCATAAACACACCCCTAAACCTTTTTTTAATTGAAGCTGTTATAGCTGCAAAAGGTGTATGTATATATATATATATATATTATATATTACAAATATAAATACATTACTTTTTAATTATTTAAAAGTAATTTATTAAAGGATAGTGAGAAATAAAAGATTGCGAAAAATGAAAATTCTGTCACCATTTCTGGACCCCGTTGATTTCCATAGTATTTTATTTCCCTATGGAAGTCAATGGCTTCATCAACTGTCTGGTTACCAACATTCTTCAAAATAACTTATTTTGTGTTTAACAGAAGAAGAAAAAACTCATACAGGTTTGGAACAACTTGAGGGTGAGTAAATGATGACAACATTTTAATTTTTGGATGAACCCTTTAACTATTTCTGTGCATATTTAAAATAAATATAAGGGTTTTATAACTTCTTTAGGGAGATTGCGCTTATATACCTGACATGATGGACGGTGGACAAAATTAGGTCTAATTTATTGGCTAAGACTAGCGGAAAGGATTGAAAACGATTACAGTAGCTTTAAGTGTATGCTTATGATGCTCATTTGCATAAAGCTGAACTCAACTTTGTCGCCTCGCCAACTGTCACAGCAACTTGCCAACTCTCCCTGAAAATTATTGACTTCCAGTCGCTTTGTCACTGGAAATGGTTACCAGTGTGAACGATCCTTCAGACTTCAATCTAAAAGTCCACCTACATAATTATGCATATATTTAGGGGGTGAAATTGAATCGTGTCTGAGAGCTCATAAAAACAGCACCATACCAGCCTGCAGTCTGTGCGCTGTGAACCGAATCTGAACTGTCCTACAAGCGGCAGACAGCCGTTGTTCCGCATCCAGTCAAGCATCTCCACGGCCTCTGGTTTAAAATGATTAAGCACTGCATAAAATGGAACAAATCTCGCTGTCTGGCTGACAAGCCCTGCTCGACGCATCATAAACCTGGATTGTTGCATTCATTAACCGCAGCCTGTTATGTTGTGTGAAAGAGATCTGCGGGGAGAATTGGCATTGGCTTTTGTGTCATATTAAGCAGTGGTTGGATATCCAGCTGCGTGGTTTTAAGACCACTACAATGGATGGTAATTGTAAGGAGGCCTAACAGTGGAGCACTGCTGACGACTGCAGAACGAACCTGCTATGAGCTTGGTGCAAACTCACCTACTGGACTGCAATTAAACTCCTTTGAGAGCCGGGAAGGTTTCTGATGCTCAGAGGTTGTTCAGATTTTATGGAGATCTTTGTCTTCAAGGCTCAGATCATTTGGCCTCTGGAGTTTATTTCTTAATCTCTGACTTTTGGTCGCATATTTCTGTCCGATCAGCGCACATTATTACTGAGATATTTTCTGACACTTTGCGAGAGACATTTGTGAGATGAAAAGAGTCTTTTTTCTTAGGAGAAACATCTAAGGAAGATGTGCTCCATGTGCTCTTCATTTAATCTCATCGCCGTCTAGAAGCAACCAAGATAAAGTCAAATAACAAATGTATAAAGATAGCAATATGAAAATTTTATATGATATATGAGATATATATGATATACGAGATATGATATACAAGATACAAGACGATAAACATTACGATACAATACAATATTTGATTGATATGATATGATTCGATACAATACAATATTTGAATGATATGATACAATACGATATTTGATTGATATATGATGATACAAATTATATTTGATTGATATATGATATGATACGATACGATATTTGATTGATATATGTTGATACGATACAATATTTGATTGATATATGATTTGATATGATATGATACGATATTTGATTGATATGAAACAATACAATACAATATTTGATTGATATATGATAAAATACGATACGATGTTTGATTGATATATGATGATGCGATACGATATTTGATTGATATATGATATGATATGATACGTTACAATATTTGATTAATATATGATGATACGATACAATATTTGATTGATATATGATGATATGATACAATATTTGATTTATATTTGATATGATACGATACGATATTTGATTGATATATGATGATACGATACAATATTTGATTGATATTTGATATGATACGATACGATATTTGATTGATATATGATATGATACGATATTTGATTGATATGAAATGATACGATACAATATTTGATTGATATATGATATGATATTTGATTGATATATGATGATACAATACAATATTTGATTGATGTATGATATGATACGATATTTGATTGATATATGATAATACGATACAATATTTGATTGATATTTGATATGATACGATACGATATTTGATTGATATATGATATGATACGATATTTGATTGATATGAAATGATACGATACAATATTTGATTGATATATGATATGATATTTGATTGATATATGATGATACAATACAATATTTGATTGATGTATGATATGATACGATATTTGATTGATATATGATAATACGATACAATATTTGATTGATATTTGATATGATACGATACGATATTTGATTGATATATGATGATACGATACAATTTTTGATTGATATTTGATGATATGATACGATATTTGATTGATATATGATATGATACGATATTTGATTGATATGAAATGATACAATACAATATTTGATTGATGTATGATATGATACGATATTTGATTGATATATGATGATACGATACAATATTTGATTGATATATGATGATACGATACAATATTTGATTGATATATGATATGATATGATATTTGATTGATATCTGATACGATACAATATTTGACTGAAAAATGATATGATTCGATATTTGATTGATATATGATGATACGATACAATATTTGATTGATATGCTATGATATGATATTATATGAAATGATGACTGATATGATATGATATATGATATTTGATTGATATGATACAATACGTGAAGATATTTTTGATTGATATGATATGATATATGATATTTGATTGATATATTTGATTAGATACGATATATGATTGATATGTGATATGATACAATATAATATAATATACTATATATTATAATCTTAGATATATACGTACAAGTTTAATTTAATTAAATTAAATTAAATTTAATTTAATTTAATTTAATTTAATTTAATTTAATTTATAATATAATATAATATAATATAATATAATATAATATAATATAATATAATATAATATAATATAATTAATATATAATTGTATGTTTATTATTTAGAATCAGTTTTTCCAATTAAGGACATATAGTTTGTATTCAAACTATATCTAATTAAGCCCTCAAACATAACAGAGATTAACTTTCTCAATCTCCTTAAAAAAAAATAAAAAACCTAAAGCTCCTTATTACAATTATTCCACAGGATTTAGAACAGTGTGAGAAAGATAAAATGACCACAGAGAGAGGGAGAAGGTGTGTGTGTGTGTGTGTGTGTGTGTGTGTGTGTGTGTGTGTGTGTGCGTGCGTGCGTGCGTGCGTGCGTGCGTGCGTGCGTGCGTGCGTGCGTGCGTGTAAGCTTAGGTGTCTCACTGCTGATGCATGTATGTGTGTGTGAGATTAAGAAGTCATCAGACATGGTCCAGGTTTAGCTGCAAGACAAGTAATTGGCCCCAGCCGTATCAAATGCCACACACATACACACCACCACATACTACATTCAATACAGATGAAGGAGGTGTTTCAGAACATCACCATATCCTACCGTCCCACTTCCTGTGAACTTCCTTTAACCCAAGGCACTCACCTGCATATAAAACAACCTAAAGCATGACTGTGGAGATACCATGACTCCGTAATGTTGGTGGTAATCAAAAAATGTAATGAGGATCACATATAGGCCTACCTGATGGCTAACATTAAGACAACTAGCTTAAACATTATAGCGAGTGTCATTAAACTTGCTGATAGAGTCTGTTTGTGGCCACAAACTGAAATGTTTTCTTATTAATAGATTTTGAAACATGATTAGCTGTAGCATCATTAAAAAGAAATGAAGGCGAAGTAAAACGTAAGCTGCCTCCTAATACTAAGTGTACCAGAGGCAAGTTTTTAAAACGGCGATAGCAACAACTAACAGTTACTCCGTCGGGTTAAATGCTCTTTACCCATGACCCTGAGCTAATCGCTGTGATTCAATGCTCGAAAGGAACACAAACAAAGAATGAATTAGAACATAAATGGTGAAACACAGTCCTAAAATACATTCGTTATAACTCAATGGTCCTTGAGTAATAACAACACTTTTCGTCTACAAAGTCTACAATGAATCAATCATCCCATTGGAGGTTCTCTCAAACTGGTTTTCCAACTTAGCTAATTTAATCACTAACATCTAAGGCTATAAAAATCGCAGAAAGACTACAGTTTTGGATGTGGTACCTATCCCACATTTGACATCTATGCTAACACTGCTAAATAGGTATGTGTAAATAAACTCCATTAAAAGCGCAGCTTACAGGATCAGTGTTGGGAAGTAGAAGAGATGCTATAAACAGTAGGCTAACTACAGTTTTCAGTAACATTACAGTAAGTAAATTTTTTCTAAACAAATTAGATGTAACAGTAACAACCTTTTTTCCTAACAAATAGCATTAGCCAAACAGCATTAGCCAAACAGTCTGAGGCAGTAAAACACACTCTCCTAAAATGCTTACAAAATGTAGTATGGCTATAGCAATGGTTTGTTTTAGCTGAAACAGACGAGACATATCAATGCCAAAAATGTATACAGTTGGTTGTTGGCTATTGAGAAAAGTATGACGAAATGATATATCACAGCTGTCACAATTGTAGCCTATTGCAATTTGCGCTAACAGCATTAGCCAAACATTTGAGGTAACAATCAAAATGTCTCCTAAAATTGCAAATAGCTATAGCAACAGTTTGTTTTAGTGGAAACAGACAAGAAACAAACTGTTGACATACTGTTTGGTGTTAGTAACTACTGAGCAAAGTTTAGCAAAATGCTATATCACTGTTTTCTGCTAACTGCACTGTTTTCTGCACTGTTTTCTGCTAAGTTTTGTGCTAACAACAGCATTAACAACCTGAGGTAATAATCAATCACACTTACCTACATCTCCAAATATTGCATTAAATGGCTTTAGGGTTTGTTTTAGCATTTTTTTCAGTTTGTTTGGTGTTACTGTCCTGTGCTAACGACATTAGCCAAAGAACCTGAGGTAATAATCAAACACACACTCTCTTAAAATGTCTTCTAAAAATGCAATAAATGGCTATAGAGAGAGACGAGAAGGATAAACTGTTGGCATTGATGCTGTGTGGTGTTCGCAACAATTGACCAAAGTGTGACAAAATGCTATATCACAGTTTTCATGCATAGCATAGCATAGCATAGCTAATGTAGCTAAATACACTATATTGCCAAAAGTTTTGGACATGCACATGAACTTTAATGACATCCCATTCCTAATCCATAGGGTTTAATATGGAGTTGGCCCATCCTTTGCAGCTATAACAGCTTCAACTTATCTGGGAATGCTTTCCACAAGGTTTAGGAGTGTGTTTATGGGAATTTTTTATTCTTCTAGAAGCACATTTGTGAGGTCAGGCACTGATGTTGGACAAGGACTGCTCGCAGTCTCCGCTCTAATTCATCTCATAGGTGTTCTATCGGGTTGAGGTCAGAACTCTGTGCAGGCCAGTCAAGTTCCTCCACACCAAACTCACTCATCCATGTCTTTATGGACCGACACTTTGTGCACTGGTGTGCAGTCATGTTGGAACAGGAAGGGCCATTCATAAACTGATCCCACAATGTTGGGAGCATGAAATTGTCCAAAATGTCTTGGTATGCTGAAGCATTAAGAGTTCCTTTCACTGGAACTAAGGGGCCAAGCCCAACCCCTGAAAAACAACCCCCACACCATAATCCCCCCTCCACCAAACTTTAGACTTGGCACAATGCAGTCAGGCAAGTACCGTTGTCCTGGCAACCACCAAACCCAGACTCGTCCATCGGTTTGCCAGACAGAGAAGTGTGATTCGTCACTCCAGGGAACACATCTCCACTAATGATGTAAGGCTGTTCTTGAGCTAATCTGAAGGCCACACAACGTTTGGAGATCTGTAGCTATTGACTCTGCAGAAAGTTGGAGACTTCTGCTCACTATGTGCGTCAGCATGCACGTGTGATTTTACATGGTCTACCACTTCATGGCTGAGTTGCTGTTGTTCCCAATTGCTTCCATTTTGTTATAACACCACTAACAGTTGAGTTGACCATGGAATATTTAGAAAGTGAGGAAATTTCCTGAATGTGTCCCAATACTTTTGGCAATATAGTGTATTTTTAAAGGGCCAACTTGACTGTATCTTAATGAGTAACTTCCCCAGCACTGGACACATCTAAGCGTTTATGTCTCATTCCCAAAAGGGAAATCAAAGCATTTAGAACCTCATTGACTTTCCTGAAACATCCCATTCCTCTGGCTCCCTGCCCATCCATCCACATTGATTAAGAAGGGGAGCAGAGCACACTGGAATAGCATTTGGAGGACCGGAACCAGGTTGTAATTTCTAAGGATTTTGTCAAACTATATTCTTTATCTCCATCTCCCAGTTCTCTTTTTTAGCTGAGCATCACTTCATCTTAGACATTTCCAGCGTCAACGGAGTGACACAAATTTAGTCTCATATCTCTCATTTTTGCCAGTTTGTTCATGTCTGCCGATCCCACTGGTGCCCATTACTGAGTGAGGGTGACAACTAGAGACTTTTCCTTCTGGGTCACACTTCACAACGGAGGTAGTCACATACACACTTAAATGGTATGATACACACACGCACTTCTCACGACACAGCCTATTACTTGTGACCTTTTTCATAAAATGCCCCCTCTGGGAGCTTTTCACTCAAGACAAGATGCTTCAAGAGCAGGTCCATATGCCACATCCTCCTATCCAAGGTCTCCATTCATTCGGAAAGCCTTTAATTGGTTGCTTGGGTCACTCCTCCCTCGATGTGAATGTTAAATTAGAAGCTTGTTCCGTGATAACCTATAAAAGTAAGTTGTAAGAGAGTGGAACGTATATCAATTAACGCCTTTCTCCCAACCTTTCACCTTTCCCTGTGGAGTGAGGAGGTGGATACACATGCTAATTATTCAGCCTAACAATCGCTCCCTCTGGTTAAGAAGCAAACCGTGTTATTGACGGCGTGCCCAGAGAGATGATGCACAAATGGTCAACTCTCCTTTCAGCACAAATCACAAGAATCTCTAGCATAGAGATTTTACATTATTTACTTACAGGACTTAATAATAATAATAAAAAAGACCTGGCCTTTGCTCATAATCCTCTGTACTTTACTACAAGTTAAAAGTCAAAATTCTCATGAATAAAACATAGATATAAAGAGCTAGTGAACTTGACGATGTAGGGAGAAAAACATTTATTTGGAATAACTGCAGAAAATCAAATAATCCTTTTTCTTCAAGCATCAAAACGCTTTTAAAATTCAGTCACTGTAGATTCGGATCAGGATTTGATGTCATATCTTCACCCCAGGCTTGAGAAGGAGAAGAAAAACTTTCTTCACGGCAGATGAGAAGTGGGGGGTTACGGCCGTGGGGAACCGATGATGAGAAATCAGTGTGCAATCTCGCCACCCTGAAATGACCAACTGATGAAAGCCAGAAGAAACATACTGTACATATAATCCAGAGTGGGCGGCCAACCAACACAAACTGTTAGTAATCAAATTGCAATATCTGTTGTCGCACGCTTGCTTGCTCTCGTACACTTTCTCTGATCTTGTAGAAGTCACCATAATTATATTCTAAATATAATCATTATGTGAGAAGATGAGTATAAGAAATTCACACATTTCAGACTAAATCTTTTGATCATGGGATCTCGTAAGATCTGGAGCTTCTAGCGAACTTTCAAAGCGCAAGTGAGAGAAAAACATCTCTATTAGTAGCCAAGGGCTCAGACGTTATGCTAACAAGTTATAGCCTAAATGCAAGCTGCAATCTGGCTGCAAAAATGATGATGATGGTTTTTATATATTTGGTAAACGTATAATGACTGTCATTCTTAAATGAAACATTGTAAGATCTGTGATGACCATTCTCTCAGATCAAGCTCACATTTAGTCAAGTCAAGTTTATTTATATAGCGCTTTTAACAATGTAGATTGTTTCAAAGCAGCTTCACAATGTTAAAGCTACACTGTGTAACTTTTTTAGTTTATTCTTAGCTAAAAACACTTAGTTCTTTCAAAAATATATGTGCTCATTAATGTATATTTACTTCTTTCAAGTAATAAAGTATTCTCGTAAGTTTATAATATGCCATTGAAAATCCATACGGGTAAGGGGTTCGAATGGGGGTCGCCATGTTGCCCCTCCATCTTGAAAGTACATTAGCCAAAGAGGGACATACCAGTAAATTCAAGCTTCGCCTTTCGCGTTTTAACACTCTGTAACGAGTAAGAAAATAGTGTGGCCCCTTTAAGAGTGTTCGCCCTGGTTGGAGCGCCTGCGTTCTGTGTGTGTGTGTGTGTGTGTGTGTGTGTGTGTGTGTGTGTGTGTGTGTGTGTGTGTGTGTGTGTGTGTGTGTGTGTGTGTGTGTGTGTGTGTGTGTGTGTGTGTGTGTGTGTGTGTGTGTGTGTGTACTGCGCCTCGAGCTCCCATGTGTGCGGATTATTTTCTGTCGCTAACATTCATTTATTTTTGTTGGGTAATGCTGTGGACGGAAGTGGAGTTTGTGCCGGACTCTTGTGGGGGGTTCCGCGGGGAATAAAGTGCGGGCTGTTTGATGTCAATCGCCTCCGTGTTTGCATCGACTCCAGTTGCGTTGAGTGAGCGATCCGTATTTTTCACCCGGACACACGCGTTACAACTCGATGGCGAATGTGAAGAGTGGGATTGCTGGAATGAACTGGAAGCCATGTTAATCTTGGACTAAATCGGCCACCGTAGGAGTTAAAATGAAATCGGAATTGGGAGGAAAAGAAACTAATATTTACTGGATGGTCATATACCGTTTCACCGCTAGATGGGGGAAAATATCACACAGTGTAGCTTTAAACAGGAAAATAATGCAGCATAATTTTATTAAGCTGTATAGCCATTTGATGTCATCAGTTCATTTCAATTTCCATACGGTGACAGTGTGGGCTTTAGATCAATAATTAGATCAGTAATTTAGTTTGTATGGTTAATTTAGTTTATTAATTAGATTTATTTCGATGTTTAGTTGAAAAATTGACACACTTCTCTCCTCAAAATAAAGGTTCTTTATGGTTCCCCAAAGACCTTCAGATCCCAAAGAACTGAAAAACCTTTTGTGCAATGAAAACCATTGATGCCAATAAAGAACCTTTTTTTAAAATAGTGTTGAGAGTGTTTATACTGTCTACAAACAGGTAGAAAAGATATCCACGCAAAATTCATTATAATGAATATACAGTGTATTTGATTTAACAGGTACAATAATGTAATTATTTTTAAATAATCTACATTTAAATATTTATTACATTTTTTACATATTTTTTTCACAATTTAAGTGAAATAATTTAAATATAATTATATTGTATTTAATTATATTCATGCATAATCTAATATTTTATTTATTTTATAACCTACAACATAATATTTTTAATTTATTTTTTATAATTATTATACTATTATTGACCAGTTACCTCACATAAAACAAATAAAATGATAATAATAATAATAATAATAATAATAATAAGGACTAACATATATTATTATTATTATTATTATTATTATCATCATTGTTTGTTTATTACTGTTTATTGTTTGTTTATTACTGATCACAAAACCTTCAATAATAATAATAATAATAATAGTTGTTGTTGTTAATTGTAGTTGTTTTTAAGAAAAATAATAACTATTATTATTATCATCATCATCATCATCAACGTTTGTTTATTATTGACAATTTAGATCACAAAAACCTTTGAATACTAATAATTATAATAGCTGTTAATAGTAGTTGTTTAAAGAACAGTTATTATTACAATTTAGTTGTTTTATAATAAAAAAGAATTATTATTATCATTAGTGTTTTTGTTATTGACTATTTAGGTTGCATGATAATAATAATTATATTAATAAATAAACTACTTTATTTATGTAGTAAACTACAGCAACATTTATGCAAAGTTGTTTTGCGATTTAAATATTCTGATTTAAATATATTATGAATATAATTAATGCCGTTCATTGTAATTAATTCACATTATTACAATGATATTTGTACAAATAAATAAATAACAAAAATAAGAGACGTGGCGTCCAATAAAATGTTCAAAACCCACACACACCTCGCAGTCTATTTCCTGCCCTAGTCTATTTGTTCTCTCTCTCTCTCTCTGGCTATTTCCTCCAAAACTCACCTGCTTTTATGGCCCCAGTCCATGTTCCTTTCTCCTCACCTCCATCCTTACATTTTAATCATCTGCCCTCTCGCTGTTTATCATTCCTTTCCTCCTCTCATTTCCTCCTCCATTCAACTAGCTTTCATCCCCCTGACTCATTCTTTTACTCCCCCAACAGTTCGCTCCCATTCACTCCTGTAATATTTCTTTCACATGCCTTCTCTCTTTTTGTTCCCTTTTGTAATTCCAGCAGTGAGACCAGACAGCCGATGAGAACCAAATCATTGTTGTCAAAACCAGGCCCACCCACTGACTGAACAAACCGGCCTGAAAATAGCCCCCTTAACCCCCCGCAGCAGAAAAAACGTGCCTGCTCCACAGCTGCATTATTGCATGCAGCCAGTCAGAAACGTGTGGCGCCGTCTGTCTCATTATGGGTTTGATGTGGCACCATTGTGATCATTATCTCCTCCTGTTCAGTCCTCTTTATTGCGCCTGTTTGTGTGAGTATCGCCACTTTTCGGTTTTATTATGGCTTTCTTAGTCACAGACAAAAACAGAAACAAACACATACTGAGAAAAATATGACCAGGACTTTGTGGGGGGTGCCAGTCACACTTGTGAGTGTGGCAGTCGTGACTATCAGAAGCGAGAGAAAGCCAATTATAGAGTGATACTGATACAGCCATGCTGAGTCCACGAGGACACGATTCTCCCATCACAACGTGATTTAAATGTCCCGAGAACAATGTCCGTTATTGTCCTTAGAACAACTCAAACCCAGAAATCCAATGATTGGTCTGTTTTTGGATGGTGCTTGTGTAAATGACGGTAAAGGGATATTTCACTAATATTTAATCATTATGTCATTGCAAACCAGCACTTTTAATTTTAACGAACGTTTCATAATCTGAAATAAAAGTACAACTGGTGAAATCGTCTCCGGTTACGTATGTAACCTAGGTTCCCTGAGAACAGGGAACGAGACGCTGCGTCAGCTTGACGCTATGGGGAACGCCTCCAGCGTGACAGGTGTCTGAACTACTATCGAATCACGGCAATCCTATTGACCGGCGACAGCCTATGATGTCATCAAGGTGCGACCAGGAAGTATAAAAGGGTGCCTTGCCAACATGACACCGCCCTTCGTCTGAAGGGACTGTTTGGCAGGCAAACCCTGAGGCATGGCAAAGCGACGCAGCGTCTCGTTCCCTGTTCTCAGGGAACCTAGGTTACATACGTAACCGGAGACGTTCCCTTTCGAAAGGGAACTCGCGCTGCGTCAGCTTGACGCTATGGGGAACGAAATACCAACGCTGCCATGCCGAGGGGAGTGCATGCCCACTGGCAGTGACAACTGTCAGAACAAGCAAATACAACTGAAATGCCTGAACCACCCCCCCTCTGGTCACAGAGGCTGTCAGTGACAGCATTCCCTACGGTCATAGCCCAAGCTATAAGCCTGAGTAGGAATCTTCGAACACTTAGAGAAGTTCTACCCAGGCCGCTCAAAGGCCTGGATCCAACCCATTCGAAAGAAGGGGGCTCCTTTAAGGGAATGTGGCTAGGGGGCCCCAGGGCGCCCCAGCCAGTCACTACTGCCACCAAGGAGGCCTAGCTTGGTGCCTTTTTTAACGGGCGCTTCAGCCGGGCCATCCCTGTCTGTTCGATAACAGAGCCTCTGGGTCCTTGCCTCTTGGAGAGGCATCCAGTCCAAGGGACTGCAGAATGGCAATGTCCTCCTCAGACCGGATCTCAGAGACGGGAATCCTGGAGTGCAGTACTCAGCATAGCGCATTCTACCCTTGCCAGCGAGGGGAGTTAATCTGCTCGATCCTAGGATCTACTGAGCTATTATCAGATAGAAACACTCAGGAGGCCAGACTGGCCTAAAAGCTGATCTAATTGGGAGGCCACCCTAGGGGCCTACGACCACCCGATCAGGCCCAGGCAGCTTCGGCTCACATACGACCCTCCAAAAGGAGGGGAGCTTAAAGGGGGCTGCCCGGTAGGTAAACCAGGTTGCAGGCTGAAATCCCCTCCTTGGGGACCAAGTAGCAGAAGCGACACCAGTCGCACCAGGGTAAGACTTTACCAGATGCTGCCGGCTAAGGGCCAGATCACTGATAGCAAGTCACCACTGGCTGTCAGCGTTACGCCAGTTAGCAGTACTCACACTGAGAACCAAAGACCCGTTTAGGGAGGCCTAGTGAGGCCCATTGTATAATAGGAATATATGCCAGAGAAGCCTGAGAAATCAGGCTCAGGAACTCGCTTAGAGGGAGGCCTGGTGAGGCCTACTACCTGATCGCAGTTGAAGCCGACTGTCAAGGTAGCTGAAAAACGGAAACTCGTTTTCTCAGGGAGGCCTAATGGAGGCCTACTACCTGATAGTCAAGCTACAACAGTTAACCGAGCATCCTGACTCGGGAAGTAACCCTCAGGGAGGCTTTGTGAGGCCTACTACCTGATAGCAAGCTTTGCTAACTGCCTGAGCGTCTGACTCAGGAACTCATCCTCAGGGAGGCCTTGTGAGGCCTACTACCTGATAGCAAGCCCTTAGGGCCTGTTTAGCGAGCCTTAGGGGAGGTTTAGTGCTTAGGCCTACCGTCTGGTAGCAAACTAAGCCAGCTGCCCGAGCACCTCTGACTCGGGAACTCACCCTTGGGGAGGCCTGTTGAGGCCTACCACCCGATAACAGGCTTTTTAGGGAGGCCTGTAGAGGCCTACTACCTGACAGCAAGCATTGCTAGTTACCCGAGCATCCTAACTCAGGAACTCGCCCTCAAGGGAGGCCTAGTGAGGCCTACTACCTGATAGCGGGCCTGCAGGGAGGTCCAGCCTGCTACCTGCAGGCGACTCGTGCTAACTGTTTCTCATTTTGATGATCCAGGAGCCCAGAACATGCCCTCAGGGAGGCCTGGTGAGGCCTACTACCTTATACTAGGAGTTGAATAGGCCTAGTAAGGCCTACAACTCGATAATGGGCCCTTAGAGAGGCCCAGCAAAGCCTTACAATCAGTCTACAGGGAGGCCTAGTGCGGCCTACTACCCAGCAGCAGCCTAGCAGTTTGTGTGCTACCTGGCACGGCGACTGGCAAACAGGAGCCCTCCTTCAGGGAGGCCCAGCGGGGCCTGCTACCTTACGACCAGTCTTCAGGGAGGCCTAGTGCGGCCTACTACCCAGCAGCAGCCTAGCAGTTTGTGTGCTAGCTGGCACGGCGACTGGCAAACAGGAGTCCTCCTTCAGGGAGGCCTGGCGAGGCCTACTACCTTGCGACCAGTCTTCAGGGAGGCCTAGTACGGCCTACCACCCAGCAGCAGCCTAGCAGATCCTATGCTAGCTGACACGGCGACTGGCAAACAGGAGTGCTCCTTCAGGGAGGCCTGGTGAGGCCTACTACCTGCCAACGGTTCATCACAACCCACCAAGTGACTGAGCCCAAGCCTGCGCCCTCAAGGGAGGTCTGGTGAGGCCTGCTACCTCATGCCGAGTCTTCAGGGAGGCCTGGTGCGGCCTACCACCCATCAACAGCTTAGCAGCCCATGCTAGCTGACACAGTGACTGGCGAATGGGAGCCTGCCTTCAGGGAGGCCCGATGGGGCCTACCACCTCACAGCAGGCCTGCAGGGACGGCTTCCTGGTGGCAAGAGTGAAAAACTGTTATGCTGTTATAACTTTGGGCTGACAGTAGCTTCTCTGCTGGCTGACAAAAATTACATCCAACTGCTAAATAAGGTTATTAGTTGGGAAATTCTGCTACTTGAAGCCGACATCGTTGGGGAGCAATATATACCGCAATACACACGGGGCCGAACTTTGCAGAGGCCTACCAAGGCTGACTACCTATTTTCCAGGTTGCAGCTAATAAATTGCCAACCTCCCCAACCGTCGGGACTCACTCGCAAGGAGGCCTGTCTAAAGCCTACTACCTGAACTGGAGTCTACTGCCAAGACTGCCCCAGCTGGCTACTCACAGCCAGCTGGTCCTACAATCCATCCCAGCCTAGCTGGGTGACCCATCCTGGAGGCCTCCAATTCCTTCTGGAGCCAACTGTATAATGGTGCAGTCTTAACGGCAGCGCCTACAAGCACTGGAACCTAATCACATTGTCCATAGCAGGGTACTCTGCAAACCAAACGCCCTGTACCCCCTAAGCGGGGGGAGTACCACATACGCCACCCAGCTCATGGAGGTCCTAGCTTTAATAGCGGCCTACCATACCGTGCAAGGGCGTCAGCCATGGCAATGCTCTGGCTACAAGGGAGCTCACGACCAAACCAACATAAACAAAGGGTTGAAAAGTGCTGCTCGACCCGAGCCATGGGTGAGGCAGAATGATACAGAGCTAGGAGTGGAGGTACTCAAATCTACCCTGCCTTGTCAGGGGAGTACTATCAACTGGCCAGGGCATATACAGGAAGGGCCAGCGCCTGCCAAAAAACTGGCGGCCTCTAGAAACTAGCTCTGGAAAGCCGGGCTGAGCTATGCATACGGAATTTTCGTATCTGCATGAAAAACGCCTCAACCCTGCCCCACGACTACTGGCTAAGTCGCTATCAATTCTGCACAGCACCAACCTACATTACTAGAAAAAGCCCCAGAACGCAGGTAAGGGGGCGGGCCTTGGCCAGACTACTCTACACAAGAGGAGGCTACATTAGGGACAGTAATAAAGCTAGATTCAGAAAAGGAACAGCTACCCGGAGTGCAGACGCTTTCTTGGCGTGCATCTCCGTAATCCCTAAAAAGCCTAGGCCAATCTAGATCTGTACCCGAGGTCCATAAAAGGGCCGCTACTATTGCACCATGCAAAAAGGGGCACTCGGGTAGAAGTGCCAGTCGTTAAATAGATCTGGCTCTAGATCTAACTGTAGTTCTAGCATGGTCTGATCCTATATTCTCCAGAAATTTACACTGAGAGAAGATACAGACCGCCTTACCCTGAGGCGGCTACCAGTTAGCAGCTTAATACTAGGAGGAAAAAATGCCTAGCCTTCTCTTAACACAAAAAAACCCCCCTTTTTTTTTTTTTTCCATATATAACCGCTACACACCCGCAGGAAATGAGTGGCATTCCCAGCGCTAATTCTAGCGCATCTTAGCTTTTTAGGTCTGGGAATAAAAAGGGCTGTACAGCTCTCACAGCGTGTACCATATATAGTGTTTGCTGGCTTCCACTTGTAATACTAGCTCACTTATACCAAGCTTTAGCAACTGGTAAATAATAGTTTATCGTTCTAGCCAACCTAACAGGGGAACTACAGGCCCTAGGAAATATCCAACGATCCACAGCGACCCCCGAAGCCCTCTACAGGGAGCATAAGTCAGAAAATATATAATATTTTTCCCTCTTATAGGGGACTTACCCGCTCGCCTGCGGCGCGCCATGATATCCACCCACAAGCTTAATTCCCGTGTATGCTTAGGTGTACCGCTACCACGGGCCTGAGGGGGCGCACTCACAAACCAGCCAGGCGGGCCCTAGCACATCATCGTGGACCCACCTAGGCCGGATGTAAGAAGCGCCTGGGGAGATGATGAAGAAGAGGAGTGAGTTTTCTGGTCAATGTAATTTCTCATCTCACCCTCAGGGAGGAGATCCATCATGAACGCTGACTGCGTTTTGTGATACACAGCTCCTACTTCTCCCGGGAGTCCGCCTCTCTGTGCCCCACCCCCGACTGTGGGGGCGCACGAGAGGCAATGCTGGCCATTGGGCCCTGTCTCCGGTCCTAGGACCGTGACGCCTCCCGCCTGCCTGGGACCCGGATCTCAGTGGCATGCAGGTCCTCAGACGCTGCCAAATGTTTGCTATTCCTCGGCGATGCTGGCCCTCAGGCCCAGACTCCGCCTGTTGTGCCACCACCGCATCAGGAAAAAACCTTCCCTGATCGAGATCCCTCAGCAAACCGGCCTGGTGCACATGAAAACCCCGCCATGGTGTAAGAATTAGCACCGGGCTGACCTGCTGCTGTGTATGCCCTGCCATTAAAAATGACACATCGTTTAGGTGGCAGGGTTGGAGCGCTCAGCTTCCCAGAGATAAACATCCCATTAATCGGAGGCAACGACACATACCCATATTCTACCATCCTCCCGACATCAGCGGCACACTGCTGATGTCATACCGCTGATATCAGTGAACATGAACCGAACATAGGTTATTCCATGCCCTCTCGATCTAATTAGGAAGATCAGGAAGGAATGAAAGCCCAACTGAGCCAATGATTATGGCTGGGGAGAGATCGATCGTTTATTCCAACATGAGCGATCTCTCCTCTAACGCGACAACACAGCGGCCGCAGCCCGCCTGCAGCGCATTTCATAACAATCATCGGCTCAGCATACACAGTCGGGATGGCTGAGAAGATTAGTTCTCCTTCTCACAGCCATCCCTAGAGCACTTGCAAACAAGTCTCGTCAGCCGCCAGATCGTCAAAGGGAAGAATGCCTTCCCGTGACGATTCAGCGAGCTCTATCCGGGAAACCATGACGTGCGTCCGCGCTCAGCCTCGACATGAGCGGGGACCGCATCATCAGTCTCGGATACCAAACCCTCTTCCCTCAGGAAGAGAATCAGACGAGAGCAGAGCGATCTCAGATTGACAAACGCTCACATTAAACAAACAAACAGACAACTCGATAAGAGCTGACTGTGCATGCTCTTGATCCCAGGCAGAAACACACAGCTTGTGTGTATACAATAATGAATTTGGATTACCTTACTCGAAGCAATTCAGACAAAACAGTCCCTGAAGACGAAGAAGCGGTGTCATGTTGGCAAGGCACCCTTTTATACTTCCTGGTCGCACCTTGATGACATCATAGGCTGTCGCCGGTCAATAGGATTGCCGTGATTCGATAGTAGTTCAGACACCTGTCACGCTGGAGGCGTTCCCCATAGCGTCAAGCTGACGCAGCGCGAGTTCCCTTTCGAAAGGGAACTTAAACTAAACAATAACTTTATATTTATATATTTATAGTATAAAACTCAAAACCTTTACGCCTGTCACTAAATAGCAACATAACAGTAGACTGTGCTGAAAAACGGAAGGTCATAATCAGTGTTGGGCACGTTACTTTAAAAAAGTAATTAGTTATAGTTACTATTTACTTCTTACAAATAGTAACTGAGTTAGTAACTGAGTTACATCATTATAAAAGTAACTAATTACCAGGGAAAGTAACTACTGTGTTACTTTTTTTTCTCTCAAATTTTCAAATATGTCAAATAACTTGGATGCCCCCAATATTAAATATGTTAAATGAATGAATTGGACTAAATAGAATAAATTATTATTATAAAACATTGTACATTAATGTACACTATTGTAATGTTGCTGTGGGACAATGTGAGAGACACCTATCAAATTTAATACATTATTGTAAATATTATCAGTAGACCTACTATAGTGTAAATATTGTGTAAATATTATCAGTACTTTACTACAATATTTGGTAGTGGAGCTCATGTTATCGCCTGGGTTTTTAGCCACTAATTTTGGCGGCATGTGATGATGTGAGGCGCTTCATTAGATTAGAATTACTTGCCACAGACGTGGAGAGACTCTTTCTTCCTGCTGCACGTTACATAAACATTCTTACCTTTCACCTCAACGAGGGAAAAGTAGCGCTTATACTTCCAGTTTGCGAAAGCTACCTTTGAAGTCGTTGGACTTGCCATCGCTCTGACGCTCTTGGTGTGTGTGAATATGCGTGTGTGTGCGTGTCATAGGTGTGTGTGTGTGTGAACTCAACCTATCAACCTCAACCTTGCCTCCCACCCACCAATCATCATCAGTTATGTGTACCACCCCACCCAACACGCATGGCATGTACGCCCGCACACACACACACACACACACACCAACCAGAAGAAAAAAAAAACGTTGCAGGTCCGACTGACAGAGAGCCTGTTCGGATGAAAACCGCTTCAGTGAGCTCAATTATAGTAACGCCGCATTTTATTCTCAGTAACGCTAACGCCATTGTAACGAGAGAAACAGTAATTCGTTTGATTACTCATTACTGAAAAAAATTATTCCGTTTGTAACGCCGTTTATCTATAACGCCGTTATTCCCATCACTGGTCGTAATTGTAAATAAAAAAAAATGATACCAGTTACTATAACAATACTAAAACAAACAAAAAATGGAAAGAAAAAATGCCCTATGAAGTGAAACTACAAAACTATGAGGAAAAAAAAACTAACAATAATAGAGTAAAAACCAACAAAAACTTAACCAAACTGAAAAAACAAAAAATATTTTTTTTTTTACATGATACCAATTAACGAATTAAATTTGGCAGCCATAAAATACTAAAATAAAAAACTATATAAACTGAAAATGAAAAATAAATTTTGCATAAAATTATAAAACTAACAACGATAGAGTGAAAACTAACAAAAACTTAATTTGAAAATAAAACAGAAATAAAACTCTTTTTTTTTTTTTTTTTAGCTCATTCACTTTGGCAGCCTGAGGGTCTGTTTACACAACACCATTTTGAACTTAAAACAGAAAACGTATGCGTTTTGGTCGTTTATTTAATCGACAACTTTGGGGGCCTGAAATCGCAAACTTTTAAAAACAATATTTTTAAATATTCAAGATTTTTTGCCTCCCACCCACCAATCATCATCAGTTTTGTGTACCACCCCACCCAACACACATGGCATGTACACCCGCACACACACACACACCAACCAGACGCCAACGACGCGCCAACGACACACACACACCAACGACGCCTTTATCGTCTCCATGTAAACTACAAAACACGAATCTGTGAAAACCATGACGTCATGCGCAGACGTATTACATGTTCAGTCTATAGGCGCGTAGTGTTTCTTTACAAAGTGACATCGCCATCTACTGGCTTGGAGGCAGAATACAGCGTTTTTACAACATTTTCGTGGATCCGTTTTAACGGGGATCATTTTGATAACAATGTCATCTGTACATTTCATTTTCATGTAAATGTACCCTAAAACTAAACTAAATCAAATAAAATATTAATAAACTGAAAACAGAAAAATCTAACTTTATAATACAAATAAATTAAAAACTATATTAACCCTTTTTTTAACACGTGAAACATGAAACGAGATATTTTGTCGAATTTGCAAGCTGTTTGTTTCCATCCAATGAAAGTCAATGGTGATGTGCTGCCAAGCTATAAAAAACAAAAAAAAACGATTACAAAACCATAAAAGTAGTCCATATATATGGATATATATTTCTGAAGTCATATGACAGCATGCACAGGCCAAAATTGTATTCGAAAAATCTTTCGCTTTGGTCTACACGTCAATGTTAAAACTAAATGTGTTGAGTACAAAATATAACTAACAAGCTGTTCTGGGACCAGTTTCTGCAATTACTAACGATCTCACAAACAAGTAGAGGGGCACCTGACCCCCACATCCCTCTTCAATTTTGCAATTCCCCTTGGATAAAAGTGACAGTGCAGCGATCAGACTTCTGGGTAATTTGGTCTCTGCTTGTGGACATCAAAAGAACAGCTGTAATTTACAGCGACTGTTTACAAAGTCAAGCAGAATTCAAGAGGTCGAGTGGCATCTTCAGCCCAGACTCATCTGGTCATTAATCACTTTGAGTTGATTCGCTCCAACCAAGAAGAATTACAGAGAACAGCAGGACAACAGTCTCGTGTACGCCACAGATGCCTAAGATGTATTCTACCCTACAGCTGCTACCAATGAACTGGATTGATTTTTCAACATTGCCTGCATTGCCGGTTTACAAGATT
The DNA here is from genome assembly GCA_023566225.1 of Romanogobio albipinnatus. NCBI lineage: Eukaryota > Metazoa > Chordata > Actinopteri > Cypriniformes > Gobionidae > Romanogobio > Romanogobio albipinnatus. The sequence goes on from CM042263.1 coordinate 5,966,526, forward strand.
GTGCTATTTTTGTAGCCTCGCTATCCAACGTTTTACTTTGGCAAAATGAGTTTTACACATCATAAACCAGCCTGGAAATGCAGATGGTCTTCGTCTGCAGAATAAGCTTCTGAAAAAAATACCTACTGAAAATGTTTAAGTTAGACTGATTCAATTTGCGGAAATTAGCAGAGAGAAGATGCAAAAGCAGAAAAGAGACAAGTGGAAAAGGAAGTCTCAAGGTTTGAAAACGTTCAAAGCTACAGTCTGCAGTCCCCAGTAAAGATAGCATTTACTTACTTCCTCATCTATGCTAGTTGTGTTTCTATTAAGGCGAGACACGGCAGGTGAAAACATCGTTTATTCATGCAGTGGTCAATTTTGAAATTTTGGGCCAGTTTGTTCTCTTAACATGTAAGCTTTCATGTCAAAATAAAAAAAATTCAACATTACACATTAAGGTGATTATTTCATTTTATTTTTTCAACGTGCGCCTTTAGATTTCTACCCGAAATCATCAAAAGTTATTCTAGCGCGAGCTCTCGTGCCATCTCCATTCACAGAAACATGTCATGCCTGGTATCATTGGAAAGCTCTCAGTCTCATACACAGCGCTGTCTAATCCAAATATGGGCGTTTCCTTTGTAGAACTAACCAACCGCGGACGTTCGCAGCCGAAAACCACATCTGATTGGTCAATGTGAATTTCTCACTATGGGATGTGCGCTGCCGCCTCCTTGTGTATTCTCCGCCTGAGAGAAAGTGCAGACAACGCCAAAATCAGCTCATAAACGTTCACAGAAAAGACCAAGTAGCAAGAGGTAGTAAAAAGAAAGTAAACAACAACAGATTAGATGACAAAACCCAGTCAGAATTAGATCCAAATAGTTATAGATGGATATATACAACAAACAGGGACAGTTCTTTTGCAGTTTTTGTGACTGTTGTTATGTGTGTTTGTTAAGGTAGTTCTCTACATTGTTTAAAACCTGACATTTCTGCGTTTCTTTAGACATATGTCTCATGTTTGTGAGACAAGTATTCACTAAGCTAGAGTTCCTTTTCTGAAGACTATCTGAATGAACGTCTTTGAGAGAGAGGCTGCAGATTGCGCATCATGGTTGTTTTCTTTATTTTGCAAAAAGCAAAACATTTTGTTTTTATTGTGACTGAACACAAAAAAAGAAACTTAACAGATTATAATGATGTATAACACTTGCCTGAATGATAAAAAACGACAGAGTTATTTGAGTCTCTTGGGCACTGATAAGAAAAAAAGAGAGCCGATAGCGCCGGCGCGACCGCCGACTAGAGAGGGTTAAGGCTATTGCTATTAATAATTTATTCATTTATCAATTTCCATGTGTATTATATACACTCACCTAAAGGATTATTAGGAACACCTGTTCAATTTCTCATTAATGCAATTATCTAATCAACCATTCACATGGCATTTGCTTCAATGCATTTAGGGGTGTGGTCCTGGTCAAGACAATCTCCTGAACTCCAAACTGAATGTCAGAATGGGAAAGAAAGGTGATTTAAGCAATTTTGAGCGTGGCATGGTTGTTGGTGCCAGACGGGCCGGTCTGAGTATTTCACAATCTGCTCAGTTACTGGGATTTTCACGCACAACCATTTCTAGGGTTTACAAAGAATGGTGTGAAAAGGGAAAAACATCCAGTATGCGGCAGTCCTGTGGGCGAAAATGCCTTGTTGATGCTAGAGGTCAGAGGAGAATGGGTCGACTGATTCAAGCTGAAAGAAGAGCAACTTTGACTGAAATAACCACTCGTTACAACCGAGGTATGCAGCAAAGCATTTGTGAAGCCACAACACGCACAACCTTGAGGCAGATGGGCTACAACAGCAGAAGACCCCACCGGGTACCACTCATCTCCACTACAAATAGGAAAAAGAGGCTACAATTTGCACGAGCTCAGCAAAGTTGGACAGTTGAAGACTGGAAAAATGTTGCCTGGTCTGATGAGTCTCGATTTCTGTTGAGACATTCAGATGGTAGAGTCAGAATTTGGCGTAAACAGAATGTGGAACATGGATCCATCATGCCTTGTTACCACTGTGCAGGCTGGTGGTGTTGGTGTAGGGGATGTTTTCTTGGCACACTTTAGGCCCCTTAGTGCCGATTGGGCATCGTTTAAATGCCACGGCCTACCTGAGCATTGTTTTTGACCATGTCCATCCCTTTATGACCACCATGTACCCATCCTCTGATGTCTACTTCCAGCAGGATAATGCACCATGTCACAAAGCTCAAATCATTTCCAATTGGTTTCTTGAACATGACAATGAGTTCACTGTACTAAAATGGCCCCCACAGTCACCAGATCTCAACCCAATAGAGCATCTTTGGGATGTGGTGGAACGGGAGCTTTGTGCCCTGGATGTGCATCCCACAAATCTCCATCAACTGCAAGATGCTATCCTATCAATATGGGCCAACATTTCTAAAGAATGCTTTCAGCACCTTGTTGAATCAATGCCACGTAGAATTAAGGCAGTTCTGAAGGCGAAAGGGGGTCAAACACAGTATTAGTATGGTGTTCCTAATAATCCTTTAGGTGAGTGTATTATACACTACTGATATTAATTAACTGAATATTTATTTTGTTTGTAGGTTGAGGTTTTCATAGAAATGCATGCAATTATGCAATATAAAACTTTTTTAAAAAAGGCTTCTTTTTTTTTCTCACACTCAGAGTCAGATATATCCACTTCAGTAGCACCTACAAGCACCAACTTTTGCAGTCTTATACTGAACTATATTCTGAAGGCTTTTCCAGAGGGATTTGTTGATATATCATTCTTATCATGAGTTATAGGTCCTTTTACTCCAAAAAACATGGCGAAATTTGATTTTTTAAGGCTATTGTCAGTATTATCTAATTTACTAAAGCACAAAATAAGATATCCAGAATCCCCTCTGTAAATGCCCTCTCATCTAATATGTCAACAAATAGAACCAAGGATTTTAAACATGGTCCTTTCCAATTTCCAAATTTTGCTTTTGGAAATGTATGCAAATGAGCGTAAATGTAAGTATATAAGGCCTCGTTTGCATATTAAAATATTGATTTACACAAAACTTGTAATACATTTTTTTTCTTATGTTTATGCCAGTAATAAACTGGAAAAGTTTCACAGTGATATCTTGTAATAAAAAAAATACCTATTCACCTGTAGTGTCTCGCCTTAATTATAATTGTGAATAAAAAGTGCTGCTTTTAATGTTGAGGTTTGGGGTTGTGAGCCACTGGCCTTCTCTGTTTAGAAGAGAGAGAGGCAGCAAGAGAGTGATGGGTTTCCCCTGAGAAAGCAATGATTTAAGAAAAGCCTTCAATTGAAGCGGGGAAAAAATAGAACACATGCAACATTGAGCCAGGAAACACACACAAACGTTCACACGGTGAGCGGTTTGCTCAAGCACATGACAGGTAAGGATATATCACATTGAATCTGAACTTGGAGGGAGGTGGAGGGCCAGTCAAATTTCCTATCCTTTCTTCTTTCCATCTCATTCCCTGTTTCCTCATCCTTTCTCACCCTCTCTCCATCTCGCGGCTCAGTGGAGGGGAGTACTGTATAATATGCAGCATCACGTAGCAGCAGGCAAAAATCCTGCAGGATTCAATAACAAGAAGCTAATAAGATTAGCACGACGCTAATGCAGATGAGCCACTGGGGTGGAGAAGCCAGAGAAGATTTCCCCATCCCTGGAAACCAATAGAGGATGTCAATTTACACTGATCTGGCACCAGCCTCTTCCCCTCACACACCAACAATGAGCAGCAATAACAACTATGGTGTTGTACAAAAAGGTGAAGACCCCACTAAAGCAAACACACTATAGGGAAGCGGGGGCATTTGGCTGGAGAGGCGAGGTTGAAGGAGGGGCAATGTAAGATGGACATGTATTGAAGAGAGAGGTTGGAGCACAATGGGGTTGCCGACATGCCTGACTGAGCCGCTGCTGAATTTGGAGAGGGAAACTAATACCTGGCAACTAGTGCTGGCCAACCATCGACTAGAGAGAAAGAGATGGAAGAGCTTAGCATGGAATCCTAAGGGCCCTGGGTGGAGCTCTGCCCGGTAACTCCCTCTCATTGGTCCCCAGACAGGTGTCTTAGCCAATGATTGAACAGTTAATGGAAACCTTCCACCAGGACTGGCGGAGTTCCACTCTAACGGGCTTGGCTTTTTTCTCGCGCAACAAACAAATGAACAAACAGCAAAACAAGCACAGTGACCCGCTGCTCTCATTAGCAAAGAGTCTCAAATGATTCGCGTCGAAGAACTGGGCAAGCCTTCATCGTGATAGTCAAATTAGTCTGTATCGCTATAGAGGTCCAGGTAACAAATGCCTCGCTGAGCCTTAGGAGTCGGGACAGAAGTAGAGAGGGAGGAAAGGAATGGGCTGCTAACACAATACAACACAAGCCCAAATTTATCTTGGATAACCCAGAGCACACAGTCCCAAACCGTCAGTCCAAAAGCTTCTTATCTAGAGTGTAGCTGCCGAAAAATGAAAGTAGCATGTATCGGCTGTTCCCATCAGAGCCACACACAAATGCTTGAGTTTCCAAGCCGCCTCTCTTATGCAGCAACACACACTCAGTAGCACCTCATTACACAAGAGGCAACATGTCACCAAGGCAATCTATGGTGCTGACAAGTAGATTTGACAGGAGCACTGGTGTACGATAAGAGATGGAGATGATAGACAGTGAAGAGAAGACTCACAAGTTACAGTACCTTCCAAAAGAGTTAATGGATAAAATCTCTAAGAGCCTCAGTCGCAGGTCATCAGAGTAGAGTGTACAACCCTAACTCTTTACCAACTAGACCTTGCTCGGTCCTATAAAATGCTCCCCTGATAGAGGTTCTTGATACTGTCCACCAAGCAATGAAAAATGGAATGGTGTAGCCTGGAAGTTAGTCTCAGCTTCAAGTGGGACACTGACAGAATATGCATACTACAGACAAAACTGGAATGGACTTTTCTGAATCTGTCAAGATCTAATTTGATTGAATTCCTGCAACTTTCCTGAGTAAGGACAGACAGGTTTTTCTATCAGTCAGCCTTGAAACCAAGTCATGTTTACAAGGTACCAAGTTGAAACAACTAGTCTTTCTGAGGAACTAGATCTGGCCAAAGTTCACCAGGTTTTTTGTCCAAATTGAGGTTGGTAGATTTACATGTTGGTCAGACGGTCTCTTGCGATGATTCTTGGATAGAATACACTGCAATGTGAACCGACGGGTCAAGACAAATCAGGCTACGGGAGATGCATAATCTATGCTGGTAACTTAAAGGTTGCAGGTTCCTTACATCCCTAGCCTGGATGCCAGCCGAACTTAGCCCCGCCCACAACATTTGAGGTCGGGAAGTTCGGTCTGGACTTGATCCATTGTGGACCAGTGCTGTTCGGACCAATCAAATTGTCAGGGCGGGCTTTATAGGATGATGGACAGATGATCAACAGTAACATAATCATTCACGTCACCAAAGAGCGCTTGGGTTGAATTTGTTCATATATGCATTCACCTTTACTATTACTCTCAAACATGATGATCGTGTTGGTAAGTACGCTGTGCATCCTTTCTTTTTTACAACACCGGCAAAGATCGTTTACACTCATCTTCTTCTTCTACTTGTTCCAGCGTACGTGCAGTTGAGTTCTGTTGTCAACTGTGTCGCTCTGATTGGTTGTAGGTAGGGTTGGGTATCGTTTGGGTTTTTTACGATACCTAAACGGTGCCTAAACGGTTTAAACTTTTTTTTTAAAGAACCACAAAATGAGGTGGATGAGATTAAAGAATGCCATTTTATTGAAACATTTTTGCATGATTTATGCATGATTTTTTAAATAAAATCTTTAAAATTAAGGCCTAAGGTTATAATCTGTCCAAAACAAGCCAAATAAATCTTGTCTAAACAGTCTTGCGTGTATGACATTTAATGTTGCAACAGGATTCATATTTAAATGGTCTTTTTACATTTAATATTCACAAATGCTAAAAGAATAAACTGACCTTACAATCAGCGGCCAAATCCTTTGCTCTTAGAAATGAACAGCTTTTCATGAGCAGAATAAATCCAGGATTATTCCTCAATGTCTCAAAACGATGTACCTGAAGTAATGTTACAGCGCTTCATTAGATGTGTTTGTATGAGTTGATGTGTGGGCGTCGACTCTGGATCGTCAGTATTTGAATCTCAATAGAATACGCAATCCGTGGGCGTGGGCGCATTAGCGGATAATGAAGTGGCTCGCGGGTGACTTTTGGTTTACATTGTTTAAAACCTGACATATCAGCGTTTCTTTAGACATATGTCTCATGTTTATGAGACAAGTATTCACTAAGCTAGAGTTCCTTTTCTGAAGACTATCTGAATGAACGTCTTTGACAGAGAGGCTGCAGATCGCGCATCATGTTTGTTTTCTTTATTTTGCAAAAAGCAAAACATTTTCTTTTTATTGTGACTGTACACAAAACAAATTGAAACTTAACAGATTATAATGATGTATAACACTTGCATGAATTATAAAAAACGACAGAGTTATTTGAGTCTCTTTGGCACTGACAAGAAAAAAAGAGAGCCGATCGCACCGGCGCGACCGCAGACTCAAGGGGGTTAACTATGTCACAAGTCGCTTTGAATCATAGTCTATAAATAGGATAAAAATCTGATTAGAATGCTCTTCTTTTCACCCCTTCTCTCTTGGCCTTAGCAACTGAGTGAATATATTTTTTTCATGAATAACTGAAGTTATTGAATTGTGGGCTGACTGATGGCTACCCTATAATGAACGGCCCTTTGGTTCTGGAGTTAAAGACAAGCAAGCAAATAAACCCTGCCTTCTGGAACTACTGTGAATCAAGAAAAATTTGGAAAAGCACTATAACACACAGCAGAAAATGTGAAATGTTTACCCACGCCTTACAAGCCATTACTGCCACCATGAGAGTGTAAGCTAATCCCTACATACAATGTGGATATATGAAGTACATTAGGTTTTTGCTCTTGGTTTAACTGAAGTTTCTATTGCCATTCTGCAGGCTGTCATTGAAACAAAAAACAGAATGGGTTTTTATTGGACGTTGTATTGTAACAACACATGCCAAAGTGTACCAAACACACATACACCCATTGGCTGGCAGACTTTCTCAGTTGGACCTCAGAAATCACAGTAGGAGAACAGCAGGGACTGTCTGGCGATTTCTGAGTAAGAGTGTTTGTGTTGAGCATCAGACAAAATGTTATCACCTGACTGTCTGACAAATAGAGAGATAATGACAAAGAGAGAGAGAGAGAGAGAGAGAGAGAGAGAGAGAGAGAGAGAGAGAGAGAGAGAGAGAGAGAGATGTGGCAATACAACATAGTCGTAGCCAAGCAAATTGCACCTTTGACTGGGACGATTACATCCTGGCTAAAAAAAATTATGCTGGCACAGCTGTGTGCATTTATCAGTAGGGCTTGAAAAAATAAGGGATTTTATTTACGGGTTTTGAAAATGATGCAGATTATGCTAAATTACCCAAAATAAAATTACCTGCTAATTATTACTTAGAAATTATTGATCAAATCAGTACATATGTATTTAACCCTTAAACGCATACATATTTTGCCAATCGTTAGTACATATCGGGGTCTTTAGCGACCCGCATCTATATCTAACAGGGATGGATATCTACCTGTCGCGATAATATAAAAATCTCCTGATATAAGACTACAGAAGAGTAAAGTAAAGCATATTTTGTTACCTTTTGGAGCTTGAAAGGGTTCAGTTTCTGGCTCATATTCACCATCTCAAACATATTCTCAAAACTATCATTTTCAACATCTTCAAAATCAATATTTGGATCGCTGACAGCTTTTTCACCAGATCCACCATCAAGTGACAGCGACACTAATATTTGATTGCGTTCAGTACTTGCTCTGCAGTAAATCGCTGAGCCATTTCAAGTTTTGCTGATGGTACTTCCTATTCTTTTGTTTTCTGCCTGCGGTAACTATGAGTGAAACGTCACATCACCATTGTGTATCAGACATCGCCACCTTGAGGAATAAATATGAATTGCACTTATTCCATCATCAAAGATGCTGTTGTGCAGAAAAAAATATACTTACACTGTTACACACCTCTGGTCGTTGGCGACCCTATACAATTTTTACAAAAAATGAATGGGAAAACAGCCATTCTTTTATAATTTTATATATTTTTTTCCTGATATGTTGTTTATAATGAATTGATTGAGGAATACTAAGAAGGTCGATGTCTAACTTTAAAAAAGGAGGAGGAGGGTAGGAATGACGACCCGGGTCATTAAAGACCCGAGGTATGCGTTTAAGGGTTAAGCCTAAACTACTGTAGAATTCTTTTCCATTTCCATTCCTACTCACAGATTAAATTTACTATAACTTAATGTCATCATTTTTTAATATTAAAAAATATATATATATTGAAATGCATAATTTTCTAGAAATGTTAAATAAATACCAGGGAGAATGGAAAACTAGAACTAATCTGGCTAAACTCTTCGTATTTGACCAACATGTTCTCACTCCCAACTCGTCACATATTGACGCTTGGTTAGGACCCTTCGGCGTCACTTTTTAATGCACAGGGTACCCCTTTAGCATAATTTTTCGATGGGCAAGGTACCCCCCCATTGCTTTCAATGAGAAACCTTTGGCGTCATACACAGACGCGTTGGGCAAAGGAATGTTATCGCCATGATGAAATTAAATATTGGGTTATAATTTTGCCATTATGACATGATGGAGTATGATTCTCAATTTAATCAGCCAGCATAATTTTGTGTACATTTATTGTATTTTTGATTTTATTTACGCTTGAACACATAACCCAACCCCAACCCTAAACCTACTATATGATATAAAACACAGGACATAACAGGCATATACAACTACAGGCGTAATTTATTTAAAAATACAAATATCCCAATTGTTCCGAGGCCAAACGATTGATTTGTGTGAAGAAACGACCCAAAAGCGATCACTGTCTCTATTGGCCATATAAAGCTGATTAATAATCAGGGACTGTCTGTAACTACATGCGAAACGATATGCAGAGTGGCAGGTGCTACACAAAGAAACACGAAAAGCACAAGATTTAGCAAACTTAGCACATATTATAATTAGTTCTGGTGTTGAGGAGCAATAGCATCTATTCCCTTCACAGTGTTAAAGGATTAGTTCACTTCAAAATAAAAATGTCCTGATATTTTACTCACCCCCATCTCATCCAAGATGTTCATGTCTTTCTTTCTTCAGTCGAAAATAAGTTTTTTTCTCAAAACAATGGATTTCAATTGCAACCAACTGGTTGAAGGTCCAAATCAATGCAGTTTCAAAGGGCGTCGAAGGGCTTCAGAGGCTCTGCACGATCCCAGCTGAGGAATAGGATCTTATCTAGTGAAACGATCGGCCATTTTCAAAAAACCATAACCAAAATTGCTCATCTTGCGTTCATCTCTGCGAAGCACCACGGATTGCCTAATCACGTCGGAAAGGTCACGCTAGACATAGGCAGAAGTACCACCCAAAGCAAATATGCGAAGACTAATACAAACGCCCTTTACAAAAAAAAACCTCCATCGCCAACTTCAAAATCTTCCGACATCGTTGTTTTACCTTTTTTTGCTAAAGGATGTTCGTATTAGTCTTCACACATGCACTTTGTAAACTCGGGGGCGGCACTTTTTGCCTACGTCTAGCGTGACCTTTCCAACGTGATGACGTAATCTGTGGTACACCGCAGAGCAGCTCAAGATGAGCAATTTAGTTTAAAAAGCAAACGTTTTCAAAAAATTGAAAATGACAGATGGTTTTACTAGATTAGACACTATTCCTCAACTGGGGTCGCGCAGAGCCCTTCGAAGCCCTTTGAAACTGCATTGATTTAGACCTTCAACCCTTCAACCATTGAAGTCCATTATGTGGAGAAAAATCCTGGAATGTTTTCCTCAAAAAACTTAATTTATTTTCGACTGAAGAAAGAGCAAATTCATGAAATGTTCATTTTGAAGAGAACTTATCCTTTAAGAAGTTTGTGGCATTTAAAAAGTTCTTACCTTTTCACTCTTTTTAATCAGCATTCAAGGTGAGATTTGAACTCCCCTCTGTGTTTAGGATATTTTGGATGGTTCTGGAGGCTTCTTTCTTCAGTACAACCCGTCTGCCACTTTTCACATCCAAAGGTCAGTTATGCCACACTAACAGCTTGCCCACTTAGAACCTCACGACCAACCAGGGAAGACCCTGCGTTCAAAACACCCAAATCTTCTGTGAAAGTCCACTGGGGAAAAATGGAGAAAAAGAAATAAGAATTTGATGGCATTTTAACAAACAAATTGCATGCAAGTGATCACAATTTGTTATCATGCACACACAGACACACTTTGTTCTATGGCCTAAAGATTTGTCAACTGCAAAAAGCCATCCAAAAAAAAAAAGTATGTTCTTTTTTTATCTTCAACATATAAGCCGTGATTTTTCAAAGCATACCCAATCAAGTCTAGCAGCAAACATGAAAAGATTTGAAAAATTTAGATGGCAGATGAGAACAAGAGATGCTTTCATCTGAATGAATACTTGATCAGTAGCAGTAAGATATACAAATGAAAAAAGGAAAGAGCCAGATTACATTTTCAGTGGTGAAACCAGCCTATTCATACCAACAAATGGAAATGCATTTGTTGCCTCTAATAAGCAGAAAACTCGCACAGAAAAACCTGGACTGGGCCCTTTTACTTTAAATCCTAAATGCCACCACAGGTTAATACCAATTAAAATGTCATTGAGGTGAGAGAATTTAAGTTTACTAATGGACTTCAGATTTTAATTTGTGTTATATGATGGTGACATTAAAACAGACCTTGAATTTCAGACCTTAAACTATTTAAATTTTTAAATGTTTACTTTTTTAATATTTACATTTTTAAAATTCAAAGTCAAATAAACAAACATTGTGAAATACATATACATTTATTATATATAAATATAAACATTATTTAATTGTGTGTATGTAGTATATATACACTGACAGGTGAAGTGAATAACACCGATGATCTCTTCATCACGGCAGCTGTTAGTGGGTTGGATATATTAGGCAGCAAGTGAACATTTTGTCCATAAAAAAGTTGATGTGTTAGAAGCAGGAAAAATGGGCAAGCGTAATGATTTGAGCGAGTTTGACAAGGGCCAAATTGTGATGGCTAGACGACTGGATCAGAGCATCTCCAAAACTGCAGCTCTTGTGTGGTGTTCCCGGTCTGCAGTGGTCAGTGTCTATCAAAAGTGCTCCAAGGAAGGAACAGTGGAGAACCGGCGACAGGGTCATGGGCGGCCAAGGCTCATTGATGCACGTGGGGAGCGAAGGCTGGCCCGTGTGGTCTGATCAAACAGACGAGCTACTGGAGCTCAAGAAGTTAATGCTGGTTCTGATAGAAAGGTGTCAGAATACACAGTGCATCTCAGTTTGTTGTGTATGGGGCGGCATAGCCGGAGACCAGTCAGGGTGCCCATGCTGACCCGTCCACCGCCAAAAGCGTCAACAGTGGCACATGAGCATCAGAACTGGACCACGCAGCAATGGAAGAAGGTGGCCTGGTCTGATGAATCACGCTTTCTTTTACATCACATGGATGGCCGGGTGTGTGTGCGTCGCTTACCTGGGGAACACATGGCACCAGGATGCACTATGGGAAGAAGGCAAGCCGGTGGAGGCAGTGATGCTTTAGACAATGTTCTGCTGGGAAACCTTGGTTTCCTGCAATCCATGTGGATGTTACTTTGACACGCACCACCTACCTAAGCATTGTTGCAGACCATGTACACCCTTTCATGGAAACGGTATTCCTTGGTGGCTGTGGCTCTTTCAGCAGATAATGCGCCGCCACAAAGCAAAAATGGTTCAGGAATGGTTTGAGGAGCACGAGTTTGAGGTGTTGACTTTGCCTCCAAATTCCCCAGATCTCAATCCAATTGAGCATCTGTGGGATGTGCTGAACAAACAAGTCGACCCATGGAGGCCCCACCTCGCAAGTTACAGGAATTAAAGGATCTTCTGCTAACATCTTGGTGCCAGATACCACAGACCACCTTCAGGGGTCTAGTGGAGTCCATGCCTCGACGGGTCAGGGCTGTTTTGGCAGCAAAAGGGGGACCAACACAATATTAGGTCATAATGTTATGCCTTATCGGTGTATAATGTGCTAGCATTGAAATTAGGCTTAGTGAGACAAATTAGTTTAACATTTTATTCCAAAAATGCCATTTCCAGGAAACATTGTCAAATAAAATACATAATTTGAGGTGTGGTAGAAACATACACTGTTAGGCATGGACGTGTTAGAAGACAACTGGAAGATTAATAATCAGTGCCAAAAGTTACTATTGTTGAAAAAACACCTGACTTTACACATACACACTTCACATCATATCCTCTTTCATCGACCCATCCAGACTCTTTCTAAAGACAGAAAGAGAGAAAGAGAGAGATGAAGAGGAAACTATTATTAGATGGAAAGTGAGAAAAAGACAGGGAACAGAAATTGGAGATGATGTATGATGTCATTTGAATAAGGCAGATAGATATGAAAGGAAATCCGAAAGTCAGATAAGAGAGAATGAAAGATGTCAAATTAAAACTACTGTAAGATAAGTATCAGACAGACAGACAGACAGACAGACAGACAGACAGACAGACAGACAGACAGACAGACAGACAGACAGACAGACAGACAGACAGACAGACAGACAGACAGACAGACAGACAGACAGACAGACAGACAGACAGACAGACAGACAGACAGACAGACAGACAGATAGATAGATAGATAGATAGATAGATAGATAGATAGATAGATAGATAGATAGATAGATAGATAGATAGATAGATAGATAGATAGATAGATAGATAGATAGATAGATAGATAGATAGATAGATAGATAGATAGATAGATAGATAGATAGATAGATAGATAGATAGAACAGCGCTATATGGCGGGGGTAAGTTGTGATTATTCAAAAGCAGAAGAAAACAAGCAAGGCAGGACGGAAGTGGATGTGAGCGAGCTGGAGCAAAGATGAAAATTATGTTTCGATCTAACGTGGCTGGCAATCAATTCGAGGCAGAGAGCCGTGACCACATGGAGAGGGAGCGATGGATGGGATTTAGGAGGAAACATAAGTCTACGACAGACAGGATGTGAGTATCTGAAATGACAAACAAGATCAAAAAGAGAAAGCACGGACAGTCGGAATGCATGAAAAGATCATATTTTCAAAAGAAGACCCAAGTAAGACTTGATTAACACCTGTAAATATCTAACTTTTAGGCATTGAGGTGGATAAGTCCCCCCAAAATAATTGGAATTGCTTCTTTTACCGCTATTATCTCTTCTTTATTCCTTTAAATACCTTTTAAAGGGTTATTTCAGCAATTTAGCATTAAGCTTTGTATCAGTAGAAACCCTCATATCCCCCTGAGATGAGAGATTTATGTATTTTAAAGCTACACTGTGTAACTTTTTTAGTTTATTCCTAGCTAAAAACACTTATTTCTTTCAAAAATATATGTGCTCATTAATGTATATTTACTTCTTTCAAGTAATAAAGTATTCTCGTAAGTTTATAATATGCCATTGAAAATACATACGGGTAAGGGGTTCGAATGGGGGTCGCCATGTTGCCCCTCCATCTTGAAAGTACATTAGCCAAAGAGGGACATACCCGTAAATTCAAGCTTCGCCTTTCTCGTTTGCACTCGATGGCACCGTGTCGAATGTGAAGAGGGGGATTGCTTGAGACTGCTATATGAAAAAGCCTTTTTGAAAGTCTGTTGCTGATGGAGGATCACTCTTATTTTCAAGGATATGTAACAGAGTCGCCAAGGAAGCGAAAAAGAGAATTAAGACGGCAACACAACAGGCAAATCAACAAGACAAAGGTGAATATTGGAGTGGCCTTTCCAAGATGGGAAGAGCTCATGAGGAGCAACGATTTTAAAAAGGACGCCGACGTTGCCTGCTTTCTTCTCGACGTTAACGTTAAGTTTTATTTTTTCCTTTCCCTTTCCCTCTATCTCTAGCTCTCCCTCGCACCTCCGTCACATCAACTGATCTCTGCTCACGGAGAAAATGATATAGCCTACAATGTAAACTTTGCCTTACACTAGTGATGTCGTACAATATACAGAATAACGATAGCACTGATAAAAGTTACTTTACTAAAATTAGCTTGCATTCGTCTGGGAACCTGATAGCTGATGTTAGCAATGAAATGGTAAATAAATTACAAAAACGTAAAACTATTATTCATTTTACATTCATTTTACATAGATGTCATAACCTACATGTTAACTGACAAATTAAATAACTGCCAATTATAATAGTTTTCTAAAGTAACCTCATCACTTGAAGGAACACTAATGGACGAGGTCGAACTGGAAGCCATGTTAATCTTGGACTAAATAGGCCACCGTAGGAGTTAAAACGAAATCGGAATTGGGAGGAACAGAAACTAATATTTACTGGATGGTCATATACCTTTTCACCGCTAGATGGGGGAAAATATCACACAGTGTAGCTTTAAGTCTGGAAAAAAGCCTCCGATGACACAAATATCGTCATTTTGCGTCATCTGAGGCTTTTTTGGCCAGAGGCTGGAGACTACAGCCAGTAGTAGAAGCTAGTTCAGCATGTTTTCAACCCACCCATAGGGGTGGGATCTCACTCACAGAAAGTAAGACACAGACGGCCGCACGGACATTCATAAAGGAGTGGTCGGAGCAACGCGAGTGTTCTCATGAATTCCTATGAAAGTTAAGCTTCCATAGGCATGAACTGAAAACGCGCCAGACTGGACACGCACCATGAATGAATGCTGGGCGACCGTGCTCATTTTAGTTTCGGTTTAAAATTAGCGCCAATTCGGGGGCGGGTTGCTTGAATTGTGGGTTCATGAAAACACAACAACAAAACGGTACAATGACAAACTCACTTAAAGGTCCCGTTCTTCGTGATCCCATTGTTAAAACTTTAGTTAGTGTGTAATGTTGCTGTTAGAGCATAAATAATACCTGTAAAATTATAAAGCTCAAAGTTCAATGCCAAGCGAGATATTTTATTTAACAGAAGTTCCCTTTCAAAGCCTACAGCGAACGGCCGGCTTGGACTACATCCTGGTACTTCCTTCATTAATTACGTCAGTAGAACAGTAGAACAGACTAACCTCCGCCCACAAGAATACGCGAAAAAGGGGGCGTGGTCTTGTTGCTGTCCCACGTGGAGAAGAGGACGTGTCGCGTGGAGAAGAGGAAGTGGTGCGTTTGAGTGTGTTTGTCGCCATGTCGTCGAGACGCTGTTATTTTCATCCCGGAGTCAAATCACCTTTGTTTAGCTTTCCCAGGGACGCTGTAGAGATCATTGAGCGCATACATCTCCCCGTTAAGAGGCGTGACCTTTCCGTGCAACGTGCGCTAAGCTGCTGTCGAATCACAACACAGGAACCGCTGGCACAATCAGAACTCGTTACGTATTTCTGAAGGAGGGACTTCATAGAATAAAGGAAGTCATCAGCCGTTTTTAGGACAGTGAAAACAGCGGTATACAGATAAGTAAATAGGCTTTATGCACAGCTGCACTACTTCCTGAACTTCAGCCAGCTCCTTTGTTTCCTGTCTGCCATTATTGGACAAACTGATTAATCCAGGTGTGCCTGACCTCTGTAGTCGCAACAACAATAATCAGACACACCTGGATTAATCAGTTTGTCCAATAATGGCAGACAGGAAACAAAGGAGCTGGCTGAAGTTCAGGAAGTAGTGCAGCTGTGCATAAAGCCAATTGTGTGAAAAATACTATGTTTTTTTACACGCGAAACATGAACACGTTATATTGCACACTGTAAACACAATCAAAGCTTCAAAAAAACACGAATAACGGGACCTTTAAATAGGCGCAGTTCCCTCTGAAACCAAATCTTCCGCGATCATCTGGTCTGTCAGATCCTCGCTCTCGTGATGAATGAGATCTGACTCCTGCTGCGTTTGTGCTGCGACTCTCGTTCGGCTCGTGCTGTATTGAGCAGACACGTTCAGTTTTTAATTGTAGCGTCTGTTCTCCAACTGAACTAAATGATTTTATTACAATAAAAATCAAAACGACGGTGGGGCGGTGGGATGGGCAAGGGATGTAATCAGTAGGCGTGGTTTGGGAGTGGCCTCGTAGGGCAGCGAAGCAAATGCATTCTGGGAGTTGTTGTCTTTCATCCACATGAGCCAAAAATAAATTTTCTGGCTTTTCTCAGTCTAGAAGGCACCAACTTCTAGAATAATTTCACATTTCTACTACACAAATGACCCAATTTAAAAACACAATCATCTTTCCAGCGACAAAGTACCCCTTTAATCCTTAAATCTTTAAATAAAAAGAACCCTGTTCATTGGTTCCCCCAATGGTTACGGCTTTGCTCTACACTATAGACATAGATAGCGAAGCAAAAATGAGATCTCTTTCTGATATCTCAGCTGTTTCTCCTAGGCAGCAATGAGATTGAATGCAGAACAAATGGAGTTTAATGTTTCTCATGTGTTTCGGCTGAAAATAAGACCGCTGTAATCTCAAATATGTCTTCTGTAGAGCTTCAGATGAGATCTTAATATCTCAAACTGTGATTCGATTTGTGAGTGTGTTGACTAGCAGAAGGCTTCATATTTACCTCTTCAGTCCTGTCAGTGGCAATCACCCACACTTGTTATTTACCTTCTGTTATTTTGTCGACCTCTCTCACTATCTTTCCGCACTCCCACTTGTCGCACTTGTCTGTTTATTCTTCATTTCCCAGTCCAGTTCCTCTGTCTATCTCAGAACCCCTCGAGGAAAGACCTAAACATCAAGTTAAAATCTCACAGGACAAGCTCTTTCCTTTCGCTATACTGTTTATGTCTCAACAACCTCTCCATTTTTCTCTCGTTTCGCCTGTGCTGCATCAGTCCTTTTCATACAAACTGCTGCAAAGTTAAATACCTGTTTAAGTCTAATTATTGTGCAAATACATTGCAGCTATGTGATACATTTCAATATTTCTATCTCAAGAGGACAATTATCCCACTTAGTTTGATGAAGGAAAAATTATTGAGGTTTCAGAAAGATAATTAGATGCATTTTTTTTTTCTCTCATGTGGACACTATGATCATCAAGGCCGCAGAGATCTTGCGTAATTAAGATTCATCTTAAAAACAGTGGTTAGTTTGTTAGCATAGCTGTTAGCAAGTGAACTATCCCTTTAAAGCTTTAAAACTATCAAATAGAAGTTAAAACAGCCTTCCAAGTACAAGTCCGTGCTTCCAAGTTCAAACGTCAAGTCAGAAAACCATCACTAAAAAAGATGGTCGCTAACAGAACTCACATTCACCTAATGAGCTGTTACTCAAGGGCTTTCCGTTAGAATCAGAAGTGCAACAAAATATAAGTATTGCTATTATTTATTACTTTCTAATAGATTTAAGAATCCCAAATATATCATCGCCATCTTGAGCTGGTTAGTGGTGTTGTAGTTCGAGACCACTTTTTAAAGGTCTTGGTCTCGTCTCGGAATCGACCACATCGACCGTCTCGGACGAAGAGGACTCGGGATTTTATTTCAAGACCGATCAAGACCACAACTGATGGCATATCACGACATTATTTCTTCACTTTATTACTGTGATTAGACATTAAACTTCCGACCAAGAACTTGACTCGTGTCTAATTTTAAATGTTTTTAGTTTTTACTGATTGCTTTATGGTGCCATTTACCCCTTCCCTCCACACGCTGCCATCACCCACATCGCATATCTCATAACACACACACACACGCCACAAGTGAATGCTGCAGACAGGAGAGCAAGCTGTGCCGTCCCCGTGATTTACCGTGGCAGTCAGGGAGATGTCAGCCAAATCTTATGTTATACAATTTTGCTACCTAAACAAACAGTTATCAGCAAAAAAGCACCCAAAAGAAAACATCAGCAGTGCGCCGCGGCGATCGTTTCCGCACCGAGTCTACTTTTTGCTATTCTGCACGCGCTGAATTAAAGTGACAGAGCAGAATTACTAGAAAATCTAGTAATTTCACCACAGATGCATACAACTTAAAGTCTCCTCAAAGTCAACACATGGCTTTTTGCCTCGGGTAAAGCAAGGAAAACGAGACCTTAAGGTGAACATGGAGACCTAATGGAGAGCACTCGTCCTTTCATGGAGGTGGAAAAAAAGTTATTTACGACCGGCAGGATTTCTTATAAAAAGATTTAAAAATTAAAGAAAAGACTAGATTTTTTGTCTATTGTAAATTTTTTACATAAATTGATTTTAACATAACATACAGTAGGCCTATGTTTAAATGCTTTGCCACTTGCGTGAGCAACGTAATATATAGGTGCTGGTCATATAATTAGAATATCATCAAAAAGTTAATTTATTTCACTAATTCCATTCAAAAAGTGAAACTTGTATATTATATTCATTCATTACACACAGACTGATATATTTCAAATGTTTATTAATTTTAATTTTGATGATTATAACTGACAACTAAGGAAAATCCCAAATTCAGTATCTCAGAAAATTAGAATATTGTGAAAAGGTTCAACATTGAAGACCCCTGGTGCCACACTCTAATCAGCTAATTAACTCAAAACACCTGCAAAGGCCTTTAAATGGTCTCTCAGTCTAGTTCTGTAGGCTACACAATCATGGAGAAGACTGCTGACTTGACAATTGTCCAAAAGACGACCATTGACACCTTGCACAAGGAGGGCAAGACACAAAAGGTCATTGCAAAAAAGGCTGGTTGTTCACAGAGCTCTGTGTCCAAGCACATTAATAGAGAGGCGAAGGGAAGGAAAAGATGTGGTAGAAAAAAAGTGTACAAGCAATAGGGATAACCGCACCCTGGAGAGGATTGTGAAACAAAACTCATTCAAAAATGTGGGGGAGATTCACAAAGAGTGGACTCAGAACCACTACGCACAGACGTATGCAAGACATGGGTTTCAGCTGTCGCATACCTTGTGTCAAGCCACTCTTGAACAACAGACAGTGTCAGAAGCATCTCGCCTGTGTTAAAGACAAAAAGGAAAAAAAGTGGTCCAAAGTTATGTTCTCTGATGAAAGTAAAATCAGGGTCACAGAGTCTGGAGGAAGAGAGGAGAGGCACATAATCCACGTTGCTTGAGGTCCAGTGTAAAGTTTCCATGGTTTGGGGTGCCATGTCATCTGCTGGTGTTGGTCCACTGTGTTTTCTGAGGTCCAAGGTCAATGCAGCCGTATACCAGGAAGTTTTAGAGCACTTCATGCTTCCTACTGCTGACCAACTTTATGGAAATGCAGATTTCATTTTCCAACAGGACTTGGCACCTGCACACAGTGCCAAAGCAACCAGTACCTGGTTTAAGGACCATGGTGTCCCTGTTTTTAATTGGCCAGCAAACTCGCCTGACCTTAACCCCATGGAAAATCTATGGGGTATTGTGAAGAGGAATATGCGATATGCCAGACCCAACAATGCAGAAGAGCTGAAGGCCACTATCAGAGCAACCTGGGCTCTCATAACACCTGAGCAGTGCCACAGACTGATCGACTCCATGCCACGCCACATTGCTGCAGTAATTCAGGCAAAAGGAGCCCCAATTAAGTATTGAGTGCTGTACATGTACACTTTTCAATGTTCATACTTTTCAGTTGGCCAAGATTTCTAAAAATCCTTTCTTTGTATTGGTCTCAAGTAATTTTCTAATTTTCTGAGATACTGAATTTGGGATTTTCCTTAGTTGTCAGTTATAATCATCAAAATTAAAAGAAATAAATATCAGTCGGTGTGTAATGAATGAATATAATATACAAGTTTCTCTTTTTGAATGGAATTAGTGAAATAAATCAACTTTTTGATGATATTCTAATTATATGACCAGCACCTGTAGGCTAGTATAAATCTAAAGTGCTAGGCTATATAAATATGGTGTAATGAATTGAATAAAATGTTGTTTAAATATAGTGCATTTAAACGAGACATCTATGAAAGAGTGTATTGCAATGCTGACAAGCCATTTTCAGAAACAAAAAATAGTGGATTCGAAATAAAAATAAATAAATGCTGCGTTTGTGGTATACAAACGCGGAATTTGTGAAAGCACAACAGCTCCTGCTGCTCCTGCATCGTTTGGCTATGCACCGCAATACTACGCAGCACCACAGACGGAGTATGTGTTAAACGGGCGTGAGACGGCTGGGACCACATCAAACTTTTATCAACTTTTAGAAAGGAAGCATAAAGAAAGGTAAACTAAGTGCAAATGATGTTAGCAAATTTTGCTGTACCAAAACTCATATTCACCCCTCCCTCATACTGCTGGGCAATATTAACCAAACACAAACCACATGTGAAATATTTGTAAAAACATGCATTCCTTCCCCGTTGCAAAATAAAGCTGCACAATCGCTTTACCAAAATGTAAATTAAAAATATACCTATATAAAATAATTTGCCTACTAATCCATGGATCTGTATGATACATATTCCACTTCCTGTTACTCACATTCATTTAGACATAATGGACTGTGTCTAAATTAATACCTCATTGATTACTGTATCAAAACTTCTCTCATGGTACATTTACACACCCACACACACGAGAGAAGTGCCAATTATCCGCATATTCCACATTTTATCATAAGTATGTCATGCAGTGTGGGGACTTGCACTAGTCTTGGTCTTGACTCGGTCTCGGCCTGTCTTGGTCTTGGTCTTGACTCGGTCTCGACCCTTCAAAGTCTTGGTCTTGTCTTGGTCTCGGTTTAGGTGGTCTTGACTACAACACTACTGGTTAGCTAAGCTAGGGGCGTCGAAACACAAACTAGGTTGCACCTAAAAAATTAGGACTCCCCTAGATTTGGGGGGGGGGAAAATTCCTTGTCGGCCAAATAGTTGACTAATCACATATTTATATAAATAAACCACTACATAACCCATAATAATGAGCCTTTAAATGGGTCATGAATTGAGAAATCAACTTTCCCTTGAGCTTTTGATATATAAAAGGTCATGGTAATATAAGAATATCCTGTAAGTTTCAGAGCTGAAAACTTCCTTGTTAGTCAAAGAAAAGCTTTTATTGACACCAGGCCCAGCAAACGATCAATCTCAGAATGTGCCAGGCTATGACGTGAGTGTGTAGTGAAGCACCGCCTCAACAGAAAAAGAACAACGCCTGATTCTGTAGCCCCGCCCACCGATTCGTGCCACTAACATAACACAGGCCTACATGGAGCTAAACCGGATAGAATTTCTAAACATACCGCATAAGCTTCATTCGGATTCCAATATTATGAATGCATGGATTAACTTTATTTTTAATGAATATCCAGCTCACGTTGGGAAGACATTGCGCGTCTGTTCCTTCATTTAACCATGGATTCGTTTGTAAACAAGAGACTGTATTTGCAGACAGGATGAGATTACATGAATGAATGAAGCAACACACTAATGTGAGTTAAAAAAAAATGTTATGTGATAGTATTGCATTGTTACGGATCGTTTGATATCTTTTGATTATGTGGTTCATTCGGGATCAGACTCGGACATGTATGGGCTAGGGCTCACAAAGCCCAACGTCCCGGGGCTATGTGTTTTTCAGACGGGCTATCTTAGTGAAATAACATTCCTTTCATCATGTGCATTGTTCACTCTCTTGACTTGATATTTGAAGGAAAAATACAATCGCAAAGTTTTGATCATGCAGTCTGCAACGTACTTGGCGTGTGTGTGTTGCACGGTTTGCGCTTATATCCACTGATCGGGCGGGCCAAGTAATCATTTCGGTTGCCGTTTCTCCACCCGCTTTCAAAACAATTCCGTGTGTACTCACGGGGGAGCCGAAGCTCATTAAATATGCAAAACTGTTATCCAATCCTAGCCGTGGGTGTTTACTTCCAAGTCTTCAGTGCGGCATGCCCATCAAAACCGAGCGTGTCTTGAGAGAGCCTCAAAACCAGGGTAGAAAATAGCCTATTACTTTTTCATTATGATGTTTTTGAATGTAAAAACCACACGAATGTCATAAGTTGACCTCAGACAACAGTATCACATTTTTTTTAAAAGCCAGTTCATGACCCCTTTAATAGCCTATAATATATAGCCACACATAAAGCTTGCCACAGCGCACCGGCAAAAGTAATGATTATGAATGTGTTCAAGAAAAAAAAAACAGCAAGGAGACTAAACATTTTAATGATCTATTGACAAACTGACGTTTTCTGTGTTTTTGGCTGCAGAGATGAAGTCGACGATGCAGACTCGTCATCTCCGCAAATGTGGACATGTCTACATTTCATACGGATTACATAATCTGAGAAAACTTGTTTTCTATAGTTATATTTCTGTCGGTTTATTTATGATGTGCTTCAGTTAACAGAGACTAAGGCGGCAGAAAGCGCATTCCTGTTTGTTTGTTTTATTTTACAAAATCACAACATTTTGTTGTTATTGTGAGTGTACACAAATAAATACTCAAATTATGCTAATCTCTTATCTGTATTTTAAGTTCTTTCACAGTATTTTAAATTATTTCCGCTATCATCGCGCCGGCGCCTTCAAATCATGCAGTAAGTGTGCAGCGATAATACGAGCATAATAATAGGCATCATTTGACGTCCCTTGGCGCGTCCTGCTTCCAATGAATATGAATGTAAAAACAAACTTTAACATTAGACATTTATTTCATGTAATGTTACCTTCGTTTTTGCTTTTCATCGGCTGTTTTCAAAGATATTTTGGGTCCTATTTTAACAATCCGAGTGCATGGTCTAAAGCAGGGGTTTTCAAACTGGGGTCCGGGGACCCCCAGGGGTCCTCCAGAAGGTCCTAAGGGGTCCCCAGAAAATTTCAGAGAATAAAAAGACAAAGCAAAAATGGATAAAGTCTACCGAATATTCTGTTTCATATCTAAATGTTTCTCTCCTTTCTTGCCATATACTTAGGCTACTTTCCAGAATTGTATATGTTTGCTTTGTATCTATCTCTAGTGAGTCTTCTTCGGTTTATACATCCAACATTAAGTATAGCCAATTTATTAAGTTTGGAAACAATATTTGTGTTTAATAAGCAGAATGTACACACGTTGAGCACCCGCCTATAGGCACATATTACTAATGCGCTCTTTAAATAACACAAAAAATATTGCGCTATAGACAAGGTTTTTGCTGGTCAATGGCGCAGTCATTTTCAGTTGCCTCAAAATAGCAACACCCCAACAATGCGCCTGAACACACCTTGTTTTCAGACCAGCACGCCCATGGGCGAACAGATGGGCTCGAGTGCATTTGCTATTTAAACAACGTGGCACTGGACGTGAAAATGATAACTGCGTATGGCCGAAACTAGCAAAAAACACTTGTCATTGCGCCGGGTGTATGATAGGGCCCTTTATGTTATTTTTATTGGTAACATTATGTGGTCATCATGTGAGTGTGAGGTGTGATTGATTGGAACTCACTAAAGTCTGAAGTGGGCAGTGGATAGAACAAATGCAGTAGTCCTGCTATGGCTAACATCTTGCTCAGCAAAGTTCATAATTGTTATATTTTTAGATCATACCTGCATGCATACTTGAAGGCAAACAACCTTCCCATATAGCACTTCTTTTATGTCTCCTACTCACCCTCCTCCACGTCTGACCCCTTTGTGCAAACTATCGGAAGACCAAGCATTACTTTACTGACAGCTAGTGCGTCAAAAACACCCACTACCTATCAAATCTTGACATTAGCAAAGTAAGTGCATTTTCTCAATGCCAATGAGATATGATGTATATGTGCCTAATTACAGTATCGCAATAATAAGAGCAGGCGGTGCAGCCGGGGATGACTCACAATGAGGTGTTAGACGGGCTGTAGCCACAGGAAAGTAGACAGCATCACTCTAAACAAACACGCTGTGATTAAACATCAATCTTTAGAAAATAAATCACCCCCCCCCAACGCGGTTTCATCAAAGGACATGAGCGGGGAATGCTATACAGTCACTTCACTGAGACTTCAGGGGCAATAATAGAGGTTGTGTCTTTGAAGATGGGTAATGTCATACAGCGTTTCACCTTGTAGATGAATTACAAACAGATAGGTATGATTTAAAGGTTTGTTTACTCAAAAATGATTTGTGTATCCTGAATTAAAGCTCTTTTTTTGACTTTTCGCTTCTTAGGACGATTGATTTGAAGAGATTTGATTGAAGAGATACGTAAACTTGACGTGAAAGGTCTTCGTAGACGCTTCGAGTACATTCATCATGTGACAAAATAACTGTCCTATGACCTTCATTGCGATGACTTTGATATGTTCGCGCGCCGGGTATCATGTAGCCTCCAGCAGCTACTGGTGTCAAGGTGTCTATCTATTCTTTTTCTCACTCTGTTCCCCTAGACTTACATGATTATCTGTTCTTCACCCAAGAGACATGCACTGTCAAAAGTGTCATGTCCATTGCTATGTGCCCCCTCATATGCAGCAAGTGGGTTTCATATGGGCTAGCATGTGTACGTGTGGGTTGTATCACTATCTAGAATGAGAATAACATGGTATTTGCTTCAGGTATTTTATTGACTTGTACACCTACTCGAACATTTTTTGCATGGATAAGATAGCATTTTATAGGAAGTTTATAGGAAGCCCTGACCATTGTGAAGTGGCGGGAAAAAAATAAATAATAGGTCAACATGCGAACTTGCTCACTGCCGCCCTATCTTCAGTTGCTCTACTGAAATAAACACCTATCAAAAAAAATATCCATAGATAATTCAACATTGAAAGAGCAAGAAAGTGTTATGGTTGGAAAAAGAGAGGAACAACATCCATTATCTTAGCAATGCTAATACACATGTAGGATTCAGGAGCAGCTTTTCAGTTAATGGACCTCTACGGTATATGGAATCAGACGGTTTAGTGTATTTTCCGCTCTGACAGGATTTCCACACCCACAACCTGTTACAGCATCTTATGCCGCCCACATTTGGCAAAGCTAAAATGCCGTTCTCACTTTTGTTGTGCCATATGTCAGTCTTGATATGAATTTGAGAGTAAGACGATCACCTGCTGTCTTTGGTTCGCACCAAAACCTTGAACGTGGAAGTGTAAAGGAGTGTTTGCTGAGCCCAGGGAAAAAAATAAATAACAGCATACATAATCATTCAGGTAAAACAGACTGGTGCTGAGAACCTGCATACAAAGGATCAAGATTGGTCTTTTGTTGAAAGTGTCTTTAGGAAAAAAGCAAACAGGCATATCCCACAAACAGTTTCTAAGCTGCTGGCGATGCATTAATGTGGAACATATGGTGAGATACTGAGAGGAAATGATGACATGACTGATAAGTTGGTGGAGCTTGCGGACATCTGTTCTGTGAAGTACCTCGGGATGCAGCGATTCTATCTAAACTCTTGTGAAAATAAAGGAAAAATCGGTCCAAGTTATAACTTTCTTAGTGTGGTCACAACTTGGGGTTTTCAACTGAGGAACTACATGTTGAAAGAGAGTAGAAAATGGCCTTCAGGCAAGGATGAGTCCCACCTGCATACCTGAGGAAGACAGACTGATCCCCATGATAAACATTGCATGTTGGGTTCACAGGTGGTGGAGTGGGGATTATAAGAGTTTTGGAGGGCCTGATGACTGATGACATTTATTTGCGGTTTTCTGGCGACTGGAAGGGCATGGACAGAGAATCAGTACAAACTCAAAATGAGAAGCGAGTCGCTACTCTGCTATGATTGCATGGCAAGACGTTGTCAATTAACAGCTGATAAAGTGCTGTGACAGCTGCTTTGAACAGTTATGTTTAAGGACCACACATGGAGAAAGTAAACACACACATGTACGGAAAGACACAAGTAACAACAACCTTGTACTGTATATCCTTAAGGGGACTCCCATATGTTCTCAATATAAGCTCCTTATAATTACTAAAGACTCTCTAATACGCTAGGCTTGTTAAAATATTAAGATATTTGTCTTCTTCCAACACCTAGTGAGCTTTCTTCAAATGCAGCATACTATGAACATGGAACCTCAAGGTGATGATACATGGGGCAACTTTTTTGAGCAATGTTGCTGGGCAATGTTACAAAGCAATATTGCTTGGCCACTTTCCCATTGGGAATGGGCAACAAATTTCTATCTGGATACTTTAGATCGGCCATGGGCCCTGTCTTACCTGGTTGCCCGTTGACGGAAACATTGCCTAGTAACATTGCTCAAAAAGTTGCCCTGTGTATCAACACTGTATGTGACTGATTTGAAACTCTCATAGGCAGCAATGTTGTTAGCATTTCGCTAAGCTAACAGCATTAAACACAAACAAAGGACACACAAATACTAGCTAATATAGTACTTTACTTGGATTCAACTGTTTATAAGGCCACCATCTTGGATCTTGTCTAAATGACTTATGGGATTCCCATATCTCTGTAACGGATACATTCTGCCTTAGAGAGGAAGGTATCTTAGAAGGTAGCATAACTTTGCTGCCTAGCTTTTAGAATAGCTTTTTTATAACGCTTTCTAGATAGGCATCACACTAGGTTTTTGGGAAAACAGCGAGTATTTTTTGTGTTCATTAATGTTTTATGGAGAAATCCCACTATAGGAGGTTTTTCTATCCTTGAATTTCAATCTAAACTGGATAGCAAAAGCTGTTTAATGCAGACTCCCTCCACTTCTCTACATGACCTCTTTTCTCTCCTTCCACAAGTGCTTTGCTTCTCAAATGATTTCCCATAACGGGTTTTATCACGAGTTTGAAAAACAGCAAGTTCATTTGCACTTCCGCAGCCTGAGAAATCACCCTATTCAGATCATTATCTCTATCACTCATCACCCACAATGCTGTGCGGCTTGCTTATTTGCATAAAGCAAAGTGCACTCCATTGTTTTCCATTTTGTCACATTATACATTTGCAGACTGATTTGCATGGCTGTTTGTTTGCGGGTGATGTTGCTCTCATTTCTGATAACCTTGATTTAATAGGGTTCCTTCACCATGAGATGGGTCTCGCATCAATGAGTTTAAGACCTTAATCTGGTTATTTACTAGCATTAGCTATCTTATGAAAACAAATCGTGAGGGGTAATTCCGGAATCTGCAAAGTTCTTCCAAACACAATGATCGCTAAGAATGTAA
Organism: Romanogobio albipinnatus; assembly: GCA_023566225.1. Classification (NCBI taxonomy): domain Eukaryota; kingdom Metazoa; phylum Chordata; class Actinopteri; order Cypriniformes; family Gobionidae; genus Romanogobio; species Romanogobio albipinnatus. Next base: position 5,993,768 of record CM042263.1, read on the forward strand.
TCAATCATTATCTAAATAGAAGGACTCTAAGCTGATCTGTAATCTGACAGTCATTAAATCGAACAGCCCAATAAAGAATATTCAAACACTCTGTCGGCTTATTTTAGCATTTTAAATGCTAATATTGCTCTTAGCTTGTACCCCCATTCAGAACATTTAGAGTGACACAAATGATTCAGACAACACAATCTTTCTACTGATTCAGGGTTAATTCTCCATCAGAATATATGTCAGACAAAAGATTACCTTATTATCTTACAGGGATAGTTCACCCAAAAATGAAAATTGTCATCATTAGCTTCATCACCCTTATGTCATTCCAAACCTGAATGATTTTTTTTTTTGTGTTTAAATATAAGAATTAACCATTTTTGTCCATACAATAATAGTACATTTTAATTTATGGGTGAGCAATCCCTTTAAAATGTAAAATATAATTTAATTTCAAACAGGATTTCCAAACATTCCCCTGCCACTGTTCAGACAAACATAGTCCCGCCCCAAACTCATGCCATTGGTTGAACCAATGTTCCTATGACAGGCTGCATGGTCTTAGATTCACAGTGTTTACAATTTGAGAGAATAAACCTTTACAGTTTTCTTTTCATATTAACCTGAACCATGAAAAAGTATTTTAACATTGAAGCTTCAGATTTTAAAGATTATGGGTTACAACCTATGAAATCTGCTTTCCTCCATTCCATGTCCGTCAGTATATTTGAAAAACCACATCCTATAAGTGAGGATTATGCAGTCATTCGCTTTCTTTATTAACAGCTCCCACCAAATGTCATATCCCTGTGTTAGGCTCAGGTTTATTAGTATCAGCCACAAGCACTATAAAAGCAATAAGTAAAGATCTGCAGCTAATAAAAATGATGATGAAATGAGACAGATAGAGAAAGGATAGAGTATGTCCTAGACATTTATGAACTACAAAAGCATGGGTACTTAGTCCCATAATGCATCTGTACAACCATTCGTCCTGCAAAATGCCTATATGTAAAGAATCTTTAACCTTTGCTCATGAAACACATCTCTACATTTGCTTAAAATGCATTAAGTTCAGGCCAATGAGTAAGTATTAACTGAGTCAAGCCTTTCGATTAAATTCAAAACAGCATTTTACTTTTACATGAAGCTTGAAAAATCAGTTTTGAATGTTTCAGAAAAGATCCAATGCAAATTGCACGCACATTAACATGGCCACAAGATTTCTCGCAAATCATGTTATTCAAAAGGAATTTAAGAAAGTAAGAGTTCGGGTTTGCTCAAAGGGTTTGGGTGATCAAAGATTTTGGGTAAAAAGCAAAATGTTGAAATTATGGCTGGTTTAACCTAGTTGGAAGAGATCTGGGTTGGCAAATAAAAAGTCAGTTTCAGAGTTTCCTTAAGTCATCCTTGAGTTTCCACAATACACCCCAGGTTTCTCCAAAGGACCATCCCTGCTACTCTGTGGCCATCAATGGCGAAATCACATACTGCAAGTTTCTGAAAGAAACTCTTCTGGCCTTGCTTGTGTAGTGATGAATAAAGATTTTATTCCATTATACGGAAATGTCATACTACATGTGACCTTTCGTCAACTTAAAAACATAATGCCAAGTGCAGTCTGGATACCTGAAGAATAGTCCTTGCATTTCTAAAGGTTTAGAAATTACTTTAATGTCAGAACCTATAAATAAGACTTGAGTATTTCCAGTGCAGTTACAATAAGATTCACAATTGTTTGTTTCAAAGAATAACCCAGATGGTTCCCTAGAAATTGAAATCAGCATAAAAAGCATGAAAAGAAGATGGAATAATCCTGAAGGCTCTTGTCTGGAAATGAGTTCAGGTCTGAGACTGATGTTGGGAGGGGAAATAAGGACTCTCTTCTTCAATTGTACTAAGCGCAAATGTACAACTCTGCTAGGGACCAGGCAGTTGGCATTGACCAACTGATCTGTAGGAATGTTTGATTTAAGGCGTCCAGTCAGTTCCAACTCGAAAAGAGTCCACCATTATGGAAATATCCGACTCAATACAGAAGGTTTAATGGACAAATGGAGTGACTTTATTGCAGCGAATGAGCACATGGCACAACAGGTAGGTAATTCAGAATTATAACAGTTTGTGGAGAGAAATAGATGGTGATAGGCTTTACTGTTTTTGCAGGTAATGGCAGAGATTGTGGAGGAGGAGAACTGTGACTTGGGGATGCACACACTTCATCTTGATGGTGGTAAGTAAAAAGGTAATCATCCACTCATACAGGTAATCACAACTGAAGACGCTGGAGATACGAAGAAGAGGTAACACACACTGGAGAATCACTGGGGAATAATAGGAGATACTCTAGAGTTTGGGAATGCAAGAAAACAGTCCTCTCTCAAAACAAGACCAGACAAAACAAGTGGGTATCCAAGGTGGGTTCTTAAATATGGTGCTATTAACGAGGGTGATGAGTGACAAGTGAGGGTTAGAACCAGGAGGGATGCGGGGAAATGTAGTGTGTAAAGGTGACTGGGCTGGTGACTGGATTTCGTGACATCCACCTTCAAGTCTTGATGAAATTCTGGTCCCTAAATATGGCTCAGTTCCCACCTTCAGTGTTAGTCTAAGGCAAGTGTATCAAATCCTGCTCTTGGATGGTCACTGTCCTGCTGTCCTGAGTTCAGCTCCAACCCTAGATAAACACACCTAAACCACCAAATAAATTGCTGAGTGTAGAATCGAATACTTCTCTACTATATAGTATGTGAAAAACGGTACACCAAATGAGTAGTAGGTCTGAATGCATATTATTTGCATATTACCTACTACATCTGACAAAATTTACTACACTTTACTATCCCATGATGCCACAGGAAAGGAATTATGAATAGCAGTGAAGCAATGAAACTGATGCTGGTAGGTCACGTAACATGGCGGATGTCATAGGTCCAAATTTCATTCATAATTTCCATATTCATACTATATACTAGGGTGACCAAACGTCCTGTTTTCCCAGGACATGTCCTATTTTCAAGTCCTGTCCTGGCCCTAATATAACAATTTTCTATCCATACAGAGGGGGCATACTTTAAATGTATTGAAATTAATAAGGAATCTTTGAGTAAATTTCGAGTATCATTTGAGTATCTCATTGCCGGGCCGAGTGTCCTGGTTTTCGGTAATCAAAATATGGTCACCCTACTATATACATCATGATTCACTAGATGCACATTCAAATGTAATACCTTCTTAGACGGTATGCTACTTTGGATAGACCGAAGGTCTTCCGACTAGAAACTTCTAGACAGTTCTGTTGAAGCTAAACGTTGACCCTCCATGAGCACAATTAGACAACCCTGATCTAAGGGAATTATTCACCCATTCTCATCATCAACCAGTACACCTCTCCTCAAACAGCTACACATTTGAGGTATTATTCACGACTGTAGTTTCTCACCAAAGTGTAATACTTAGGGTTAGGGATGTGGACAGACAGCAACCCTATATGAGCAATGGTAAGCATGATTCTTGCCTTCTTGCCTTTCTCTTTCTCAAAACAAGAGAAAGCAAGAGAGTTGTCTTTATGTCTATCTGAGCCCACCCAACAAAAGGATGAGCGCATTCCCTACTACGTTAGAACAACTCCCACTATTAGATCTGCTGTGAGACTATGTGTTAAGAATAAGGAGACAGACAGTAGAAAGGAGTCTGAAACAATCCTCTGTACCCTGTCAAAAATCTCAAGTGTTTCGATGATGTTCTCCACACAAAAGATTTCATGGCACAAGTCACTTCATGAGGAACTGAGGCTCTCTCTGGAAGTCTGCAAACATAAAATCACCTTCAGGTATGACGCAAAGAAAAGAAAAGCCCTCAGATTATTTTAAGTAAGTTACAACCCAGCTGAAAAGATCAGTGTAGACTGGCATGACTTTCCATTGAGGGTTAGTGCTGGTCTAGCTAGTGCTGTCAAAGGTTGTCGAACATCAACATCCAAAACAACATTTGCTGAATTTGATTTTAGCAGGGACATATCTAGGGGCTTTAAATTCTCCAAGACGAATGCATTATCAAGAATTTCTTTTGTTAAAGGTCCAACAGATATCTGTAGTTCCTGTTGAACTTGCGACCACCAAGTTCCGGCAGTTGTGGCCTAATGGTTGGTGAGTCGGACTTGTAACCTGAAGGTGGCGGGTTCGAGTCTCAGTACCGGCAGAGTCTCACTTCCACTCTCATTTCCCACAGCTTACTTGAGCAAGGCACCTAACCCTCAATCGCTCCCCGGGCACTGCAAAAAATGGCCAATGCGTCATGTCACTTTTTTCACTTCACTTCCCGTCAAGGTCTTCAGGCTAATTGTGGCAGAGTTCAGAGGCTTTGCGGAATGAAAACCTTCCCTGTTCTGTAAACACAATCGACAATTTGGATAATTTAGCTTGCATGGAGTGTGTCTGTTCCCTGCTTTAAGGCAACTCTGGAATGACAATTTCAGCAGAGATGCCAGTTAGTCAGTGGTGGGAAACAGAATAACAAAATCTAATTTGTTAGCAACATAAAACACCCAACTAACAAGGGAAGCTTCTTTTCAGTTCAGTGCCCTCAAGTTTAAAAAAAAGTTATTAAATGACATCTGGCTCAAAAGGTTATACGTTGACAATAAACAACTCATAGGATTGTTAACGTGGGAAATTAGCAGCTCAGTAGATCATGCTTTTCTTGTCTCAATAGTCCAATTGGGAACATTTACGCAAGGAAAGTCCTATCGCGGACAGGCTAATCTCTCTGTTGATGTGCTCTGCCAGTCAGTAGGGTTATATTCAAAAACAATATTATATATTCCCAACACGCTAATTGTTAGGCGTCTTCCTGAAGATGAGGGGTGGGTGAAAGAAAAGGGCAGAATCGGAGCAAAGAGAGAGATAATTGGTGTTTCCAAGAGCGACGGCAAAATGTAGAGAGGTCTTGACCCTCCAGTCCCTCAGGAAAAGATGATTTTGGCTATGTTAAGAATGCATGCTAATATGCTAATATGACTCTTTCTGCATTATAGATTGTACACTGTGACATTATGAGTATGCAGTATACAGCGCATTCTCTCCAGTAAGTAGTAAACCAGTATTTGATTCTGAGTGTAGGCATTGTTCTGGTTCATTTATTAAACAATTAGACTAATTTTGAAGGCTAATGAGGTTTGCCATTAATGTTAAACAGTATGCTACTTAATTACACATGAATATAATGGGTGAAATTACTACTCTGTGACAAAGATCATAGTTTATGGCTACCTTCAGACAACTTACCATACAGAGTGCAGAGGCCTTATGTGACCAGTTAATTAAATTCCACTGAGTCCCAAGACAGAGAACTCTCATTATTTGGGGTCAAAGGTCAAATGATCTATTTCGGCAAGTTATTATTGTCATCTAACCCCAGGAGAGACAATTATCCAGACCTGCTCTTTGTCCCAATGTACAAATCCTTGCCCAAGCCTACCAGTCTAAACCTAATATGAGGGGATCCGGAAGCTCATAAAAATGAAAACTAAACATCGTATTACATATGTTTTAGTTCTACATGCAATTTCAAGAGATATCATTGGCAAGTGGACCTCAAATGCCTCAGCTAATTGGGCTGTTTTGCAAATCTCGCACAAGCAAAATGCAAAGATTCACTACTAATGTCAACCAACCAGAACATTGCACGTCACCATGGAGACAAAAAAGAAAAAGCAAGCCCCAAATAGCCACACACACATTTCACATAAGTATCTTCTCAGCACTCTCTCTGCTAGAGGTCGATTCTCTGACCGTTTATCTATGTGATAGGCCTTATTAATCTTTCAGGAATTTATCTGGCGTGCACTTAGAGCAGTCCACACACACCTAAACCCAAACTCTGCTAAGCACGCTAACATGGACAAGATTTCGAGCAACAAAGATGCTTTCTGTACAGTGTGGGTGTGCTGTGTGCATCGTGTGTCATTCTATCAAATGCCAGAGTCATTAAAACAGTCCTGTAGGAAAGGCCACAAGAGGAACTGGATTTGAACTGTTCATGCCAGCAGCTCCTAAAAGTACCTTATCTGATATAGAGTTATAGAGATTCCCAGACACCATATAAAGACAATTTGCTTTTGTGTGTGCGTCGGTGTGCTCATGTTGGCTCACGCAGCTCTGCATATCTGACTCATTTGGTCGGACTTGCAGCTAATCTGTTTAAGCATTCTGAGCTCATCTGTTATGACCATGGTAAACAGATAAATATTAAATTGGCTTGTTCGCTAGCATAGGCCAGACTTGATATGTAGCCATATGAATATATATCTAGTTCTGACTCTTGTTAAGTCTGACCCTTTACTTCTTTGTCATTCCTTCCTTTTCCTATTTTCCATTGCTTTTGTTTTTCCTTCTTTCCTTAATCATTCCTATACTTTTTCTCTCTGTTTCCCTCCAGTACTTAGTACTTTGTTGACAATTTATCCTTCCATTCCTGCATTCTGTCTTTGTTCTTTTTCCCTTCCCTTCCCTTCCCTTCCTGCTTCTCCCCTTCCCTCCCCTTCCCTTCCCTTCTCTTCCCGCTTCTTCCCTTCCCTTCCTGCTTCTCCCCTTCCCTCCCCTTCCCTTCCCGCTTCTTCCCTTCCCTTCCCTTCCCTTCCCGCTTCACCCCTTCCCTTCCCGCTTCTTCCCTTCCCTTCCTGCTTCTCCCCTTCCCTTCCCGCTTCTTCCCTTCCCGCTTCACCCCTTCCCTTCCCGCTTCACCCCTTCCCTTCCCGCTTCTTCCCTTCCCTTCCTGCTTCTCCCCTTCCCTCCCCTCCTCTCCCCTTCCCTTCCCTTCCCTTCCCTTCCCGCTTCTTCCCTTCCCTTCCTGCTTCACCCCTTCCCTTCCTGCTTCACCCCTTCCCTTCCCGCTTCACCCCTTCCCTTCCCGCTTCTTCCCTTCCCTTCCCTTCCCGCTTCTTCCCTTCCCTTCCCGCTTCTTCCCTTCCCTTCCCTTCCCTTCCCTTCCCTTCCCTTCCCTTCCCTTCCCTTCCCTTCCCTTCCCTTCCCTTCCCTTCCCTTCCCTTCCCTTCCCTTCCCTTCCCGTGTTTTTCTGCGTTTCACTTCACACTTCCTTCTTTTTCCCCTTGACCTCCCTGGTTTCCCTTTTCCCATTGTTTTTCTTGTCTTCCTGTCCATACTTCCTTAGCTCTTTCCTTCTCTTCCATCCCCATTTCCCTCCAAAACAAAATACTTTATTGCTAATTTACCACTCCTTCCCTGCCATCCAGTCTTTCTACCTCGTTCCTTCCCTTCCCTTATTAATTCTTCCTTTCCCCCTTTCTTTCCTTGGTTTTTCTTTCTTCCTTACTTCAGTTTGCTTGTTTCTTCCCTGCCCTTCTCCCTTTTCTTTTCCTCCCTTTCCCTTCCTTTTCTTCTCTTCCAACACTTTCTTCCTCTAATAGGTATAGAAAGTCTCCTGGTTGTCCTCTGTAATCACTGTATATTTAATGAGCAATTTTGCATATCTAAGAGCCCCAAATAATTATGTCATGCATATTACCTTGCTCATAAATGTGAAAAGATCAGGAAGAGATAATATAAAAAAATATTTTTTAAACACAATTGATAAACAGTCATGAAAAGGAAGTGTTATATTTTCCCTGCAGGAGATTTTTTTTTCCTTCCCCTCTTTTTTCAAAATCTACGAGTAGCAAAAAGGAAAACATTGTTGTTTTTAATGCAGAACTCAATGGTTGTCAGAAAATGATTTAGCCTAAAATAAAATGTTTGGTTACACTTTATTTTAAGGTGTCTTTGTTACAAGTACTGAGTAATATTAAGTATCTACATGTACTTACTATAGGGTTAGGATTAAGGTTTGGTTTAGGGTTAGCATATGCATGCAATTATGCATATTTTATTGTTAATACAATAGTAACTTAATGTAACATCTGTAACAATGACACTAAATGAAGTGCTACCAAATATTTCCTCGAAATTGTACGCTTATTTTTTTTTAGCTTCTCCAACCTAAAAACAGGCTTAAAGAACGTTCGAATCTATAAGAAATTAATCACAATGACAGATGCTCCCATCGCATTGTATCTCTCAAGTGGACCCAGCAAGATACACCTGGCTTTGTTTACAGTCCACTGTGTAACATCTGGACTGTAAAAAAAAAAAAAAACAACGCCCAGATTTGCCAGTAATTCCATTATAACCTAATCTTCAAACCATTTGGCCTTAAGCCACTGTCATATTCTCAATTCCCATCACATTATTCAGTTTATTTCCCTGTCATCACATACAACAACAACTCTCAAAATGATCAGTTCAACAACTTTTATCAGTTGCTAATTAGCACAATTATAATATGTGATGGTTGCCCCCATTCACATCAAAACCAAAAAAAGAGAAGTTGAAAAAGACAAACAGAGGCAGGAATCGTGTTTGTACCTAATGGCTCCACTGGTATTTCTTTTCCATGGTTTCTTCACCTTATATGCCTCCTCGCTTCCCTCAATATTCTTTCTTTAGTGAGATTTATAGATCAGTTGCATCCTTTCCACTCCCAGTTAAATTTTAATATCATTTTCAATAATGCTGAAATTAGCATCTTATAAATTAAGCAACAATTCCAGATTCATCTAGTGCACAAGAAAATTATCTAATAAGACGAAGGCTAAGACTAAGGGCTCACACAAAGCCTGAACTCACAGACATCTGGAACTGTATTTCTTTTGACAGTCAAATAATAACCTATGTATCACTCTATAATAAAATTTAGAAACACTATACACGCTAAAAAATGCTGGGTTAAAAACAACCCAAGTTGGGTTGAAAATGGACAAACCCAGCGACTGGCTTGTTTTTTAACCAGGTTGAAAATGACTACACTCAAAAAAATGCTGGGTTGAAAATGGACTAACCCAGCAATTGGGTTGTTTTAAGAAAACATTTAACCCAACTGCTGGGTTAAAACAACCCAATTGCTGGGTTAGTCCATTTTCAACCCAACTTGGGTTATTTTTAATCCAGCATTAGTGTATATGGCTGGCTTAAAATAAACCCAAAATAGGTTGAAAATCAGACACAATTACTAGAGGCAACAATAAAAATCAGAAGGTGAATTTATTATTGTTTAATTATTATTAATTAAACATATTAATAATGTTCATTTATTAAACATATTAATAAATGTTCGTTTCCAACATACTTTGGGTTCATTTTAAGTGAGCAATACAGTCATTTTTAAACAATAGTTGAGTTCAATAAAACTACCCAGCAGGATGGGTAAACATTTAACCCAACCGCTGAGTTAAAAATACCCATTCACTGGGTTAAAAAATATGGACGTAGTGTCCGTGACGTTATCCATAGGTTTCTGAAGAGCGTTTCTGAAGCTTAAAGAGCGGCCTTTGCCATCTTGGCAGTGCATCACCGTGCATCACTCCCAGATAACTGAAAATGGGCAAAGAGGAGCGAACAGGTGGAGTGGGTGGTGCTAACAGACGGCTAGAAGTGACAGCAGCGGCGATCCACCTGTCACTCAAGTGGCCACGCCTTTAGTTATGCAGACCTTTAAGGCTTAATATATTTTAAACGAATGAGTTATACAAAAAAGCACCCCCCTCACAGTTGTCATGAAGGGCAAAATTAGCTGTATAGACTAAAACCACAATTTGTACCAGACTGTAAACATGTGTTCTTCTGCTGTAAAGTTGGACATTTTAACATGAGCTCAATGAGATTCTGCTCCCTTCTGGAGCCTGCCTCTAGTGGCCAGTCGATGAATTGCAGTTTAAATCACTTCCGTATTGGCTTCAAGAGAAACTGGGGGAGGTTGCCGCTTGGTTAAAACAACCTAATTGCTGGGTTTGTCCATTTTCAACCCAACTTGGGTTGATTATAACCCAACATTTTTTAGAGTGTATAATATAATAGACCATTAGTTCTGTAGATATACAATATGCTAACCACAGTGTCCTGCTTTGTGACATCATGCTAATTTTATCCATTGCAGCTGAAATACTTGATTTCTTCAGCTAATAGAATGATGGGCCAGCAATTCAGGCAGTAAGTAGTTTTAAATTATATTTATATTCTATCAATAGCATTGTGTTTAATTCTGACAGGTGCACATTCATAGACATTTATTAGAGGGAAACTCCTCTTGTGGGAGCCACGTGCTGTGCAAATGGGCTGTTAGGGATAATTGGAGCATTATGAGCTGATATTTGCGATAGAGAAGAGAAAAGAGACAGGGTTTTCTGTTGTTGTTTAGTGAGGATGGTTGGGTTTTAAAATAGAATTAAAAAAAAAAAAATGTATGAGAAGAATTCAGATCGATCATGCCCATTAGCAGTTCTCACGAAGAAGAGTTTGAAAGTATTGCATACTTTGGTTTATCACAAATAGTTCAATCCAGTCAAAAGTTGTAATGCTTTATTATAGATAAATATGGCTATAAATAATGCAGGCAAACATCAAACAGATTGGGCACTTAACATAACCTCAATACAAAGAGAACTATCATATGAAAGCTCATGTAGTATGAAAGTCCATAAAAGATGAAAAGATTTATCTTGAACATGTTAACGTTTAATAATACCTTAAAAAGGAATTTACACCTGTATGAAATTACGCTATACCCACATCGGACCAGCGGTTTGGAAAATGGATGGATGGATGATTCAGCGCAGGCGTAATCTTCTGGTCAGACTCTGGAATTAATTTGGCGCGTGACTCTCACAGTGCATTATGGGTATTATCTGAGTGTACATCGCTTGTACACTCGTTATTGTGGTGCATTATGGGATTGAATGAGTGCACTCAATAAGGTCCACTATGGTTTCGGACACCACTACAAATGGCTGTCCCCTCGAATAGTGCTCTATTTAAGGGTATAGGGGGCGATTTCGGACACAGCCCTTGATTAGCTGTTTAATTAGGGTCGGAGCTAAACTCTGCAAGGCAGTGGCCCTTCAGGAACGGAGTTTGAGACCATTGCCCTAGGGCAGGGATCCAACCCCAATCAAACACACCTGAACAATCTAATCAACGTCTTCAGGGTTACTAAGGCAATGTCTGAAATCTCCCCCTATACCCTTTTTGAAGGGACAGCTATTTGTACTGGTGTCCGAAATCATAGTGGACGTTATTGAGTGCACTTATTCAATCCCACAATGCACCACAATAACGAGTGTACAACTGGTGTCTTTCCATCTATTCATTATCTTTTCATTACTACTGGAGCTGCCAGTTTGCTACATTTCAAATAATTATTAAACAGCAAGCACAAACTATGCAAAAGCAGCCGCTCCTCCGGCGCACTCAGTGTCCGATTTCACTCACTATAAGTGGACTATATTAGTGGAGTAATGTAGGGAATAGTGAATGAGGGTGTAGGGGGCAATTTCGAACACGGCATAAGGCTACAGGCTGGAGAGTTTTTGTCAGGGTTGGAGCTAAGCTCTGCAGGACAGTGGCCCATCAGGGAAGTTTCCCATCCCTGCCCAAGAGTATGCGTACCCCCCAGGTGGGAGTCATGGTGATGATACACAGGGCAACTTTTTGAGCAATGTTACTAGGCAATGTTGCCGTCAACGGGATTAGGGTTAGACAGGGCCCCCCAGGTTAGACAGGGCCCATGACCGATCTAAAGTACCCAGATAGAAATTTGTTGCCCATTCCCAATGGGAAAGAAACATTGTTTTGTAACATTGACCAGCAACATTGCTCAAAAAAGTTGCCCCATGTATCATCACCTTTAGGGTGTTCAAAAAGCCCACCCCCTACATGTAATACTGGTGTATAAAGGGTGAGGGTTAGAATGAGGGTTAGAAAAAGTTGCACATGTGCTCAACAAGCCTCATGATTTGAGGTATCATTCATATTTGTAGTACAAACCGTGTGGGACTAGTTATATGCCAAAGTTTAATATGCTATGAGCAATAGTAATATTTGCCTTAGAAAGCACCGCATATGACTCATTTCCCTAAAATAAATCCCATACATAATACAAGTTTGAGGCTTCAGTATGTGTGTGCGCACATTTATGCCGTAGTCTCTGTGCTGTCCTGTTCCAACAGGGACCTGAGAAAAAGCTGTATTCTTTGTTTCCTTCTTGGCAGTCATACAAGAATGTGAAATCAATTCCTCCATGAGCAATGCTTTTGTACGGCTTTTTTCCCCAGACATGACCTCTGCTGCCCTCTTTCTCGCTCTCTCGTGGCTTGTGTTGTGGCCTTCCCCTACTCGGTTTATTGTGTTGTGACAGCCGGTGTCTTACTCTGTAAGCCAGAGCTGCTCTGTCTGTGTGCATGAATATTTGTGTATGTGTGTGTTGGGCGATATCTCTGCACCCGCTAGTTTGTACATTCCTCGCTGGATAGCTAGACCTCATGCCTTTCTACAGCCCAGCTACCATTATACATTAAGCAGTACATTCTAATTTATAATTAATTAGAAATGTAACATTTACAAGTCAGAGATTCAGCAGCCATCTTGGAAGCTGTTTTCTGTGTAGGCAACAGGCATGTACAGCTCTTATCTACTTGAACGAGGAAAGAACGAAATCCCCTTATTGGTAAAGTTTCAATAACATATTTCAAATCAGCTTTGAAATCTAACTCAAATAACACTAAAACCGCCCTTATCCTGTTTCTGTTTTATCTAAAGTGATTTACAGTACATATACTACAGAGACAGTCACCCTGGAATAACATAGGGCTAAGTGTGTGTTCCTGTTGAGCGCACCAAGTTAATAGGTTCGATTCCCAGGGAACATACAAACTGATAAAAAATGAATTAGTTACTATGGATAAACACTTGTGCCATGCTCAAGGCTATGTTTAAAAGCTGAAACACTTCTAAAATCCCCATGTATACTCTCTCCACATAGTTCTTGTAGGCATATCATATTTAACAGGTATCTTCTTGTGTCTTGTTCTCCCTCCCAAGCAACTTCTTACGTTGGAGATGTATAGCTTAATCCCAGTTTAATCCCTTTATACATTATCCAATCCTAAACTAATACGCCCAGCGGGGTCTCCTCAGTGTGCAGTCCAAGTGGGCAGAAGTTAGATGCCACTATCTCTGTACTTAAGAGCATTACCACTGCCTTGATTTAATTTATCCCTCCCCTTTCCCGCCCCACAATCTCCCTCTTGGGCTCTTACAGTACGTATGCTCAATCCCTCCGTCTGTTTCTTTTTATATGCATAGCATTACAGTATAAGGAACGTTCAGCTAAAAAACCAAGTGGGCAGACTCACAAAACATGACTCTAGAAGCCATAAGACCATCAGGAGACAGGAGTAAAACAACTGTTGCTCTAGAAACCAAAAGAAACAGCAAACATACTGAAACAGTGTGCATAATAAAATACCACAAGTTCCAGAAGGAGGACCATCAGAAGCAGGAGCAAAGGAGCTTTCAATCTAAAAAAATACAAGACACAATCAAAGGTAGAACCATGAATCTAGACATTACAAAACCATCAGAATCTGGACTAAAAGAGTCTTCAATGTAGACAATTCAAGACCATCCACAATCAGGAATTGAAGAACCATCAATCTAGACACTAGTCGCGTTTCCATTGCAGATTTACGCGAAACAAAATCCGATGTTATGCGGCTAAACTTATTTTTTCCTCTCGCGATAAGTCATTCCAAAAATGATGCCATCCACTGCACTAGCCATTATTTTTTATGGAAGGAGACGTAGGCGTGTTATCCAAGCATTAATGGCAAGGAAAGCACCTTATACTTGAGGTGTATCTGGGTGTTTCATGATCATTTGTGGCATTTCTTTGTTGTCTAGAATCCAGTAATCATGTAATTCTTTTTGTCTTTTATGAGTTAAATAATGTGAAGTGAAGTGAAGTGACGTGTGGCCAAGTATGGTGACCCATACTTGGGGTTTGTGCTCTGCATTTAACCCATCCAAGTGCACACACACAGTAGTGAACACAGAAACACACCGTGAACACACACCCTGAACACACACCCAGAGCAGTGGGCAACCATTTTGCTGCGGCGCCCGGGAAGCAGTTTGGGGGTTCGTGCCTTGCTCAAGGGTCTCACCTCAGTCGTGGTATTGAGGGTGGAAGAAGAGCGCTGGTTATTCACTCCCCCCACCGACAATTCCTGCTGGACCTGAGACTCGAACCGGCAACCTTCGGGTCACAAGTCCGAGGGTGTACTCACACTAGGCACGGTTGCCATGAACTGGGCCCGAGTACGATTGTCCCCCCTCCCCACTACCCCTCTGGCCTGCACTCACATAGGGTTTCAGCATTCGTGCCGGAGCACGCTTACGTCATTATGGTGCGACGGTTTTGGGATAAACAGGAAGAGCGGCGCTCTCACTGAACACAATGGAGTCCATCGCTCCGTTTACTTTATGGATAATTTTGAGTCATTTGGTCCACGGTTGTCCACAGCCCTCTCACAGCCTGTTGTTAAACAGATCTATCGCCTTTGTGGCACGAAAATTTTCACGTAATCGTGCTGCTCGTATGAGGAGGTTTGCAAGGTACCAGCTGCAGTGCAGCAAGGACTTTGCAGCTTTGATTACGGACTACACGTCCTGTTCCGTGCTCCAGCACGGTTAGCGCTCACACTGCATGCGAACCGCGCCCGAGTCCAACTGAACCGTGCTCTGGCCCACCTCTTCCAAGTGGGCCAGGGCCGGCTAATCGAGCCGCGCCCGGGCACGGTTCGGAGCACTCACACTAGTCAAACGAACCGCGCTTTGGTGGTCAAACGCACTCGGGCACGGCTCAAACTGGCTAGTGTGAGTACACCCCGACTCTCTAACTATTAGGCCACGACTGCCCCCGGTCTCGTCTTCTGTCCAAACATACCGTGTCATCAAATTTTTCTTCTTCAAATTGTCTGAAAAACCACCTCATGCGAGCGTAAAAAATATTTTGCAATATATGTGAGTTTCTGCGAAAGTGACGCATTTTCATTGGGTGTATTTTCAAATCGCAATTTCAATTTGCGCAATTTGAAAGGTAATGGAAACACGGCTAATATAAGATCATCAGGATCAGAACATTTACATTTAGTCATTTAGCGGAAACTTTTATAAAAAGCAACTTACAAATAAGGAAGATCACAAACCATAGAATATACAAGACTGATTCCCCTTCTGAGGGTCTTGTAGTTTCAAGATAGCCTGGCTCTGCCCTCCTACGTTCTTCCACTCGATTTTCATTTTCCTTCAGTACTCCGTCTGGGACTGCAGTATATTCTCAGGTTTTCTCAGATCAAATTTTAACCGTTCCAATCAGCGAACAGAGGGGGTGGATGAGAACGATGACGCTGATGTTGTGCGCTAGTTTGAGATGACATACGTCACGACCAAACGTTAGCGATTGGTTACGGCAGTGGCTCTGGGCTGATTCAACAGAGTACCTGCCTTCAAGGAAGTTAACGATTGTCAATGTAGAGTGGCCAGACTCTCTGTACAAATTAAATGTACAAGAGTCTGGTAGGACCAGGCTAGTTTCAAGACCCTCGGACTCAGGACCACAAAGGACCATCAATCTGGAAACTATAAGACCATTAGAACCACTAATCAATATAGACACTATAAGACTATTAGACAAGAACCTTCCACCTAGAAACTATTGAACTACATAGCCTTGTTTACACCTGGTATTAAGATGCGTTTTGGTTGATTGGATCACAAGTAGACGACACTAAATACAGGTGTAAACAGGGCCTAAAACGTTTTGAGCTAGTCCACGTCGATCACTTCCAGAGGCAGTTGAAAACACAATCAACCGGATTGCTTTTGTGTAAACACTCATGTGGTCAAATGTGTTCAAATAGCCACAAATGAGCACCTACTGACCTAACGCGTAAACATTATGAGAAGTGGGCTAGCCAGACGGGATTTAAACTTTGTTGGCTGAAGTTTGGTTTGAAGACAAAAAAGACAAAAAACATGTCCCTGCGGAAAAACGTGATTATGCGATCGCATGATTTAATGCATAATCAGCCAAAGTCCGCAAATTTATGCGGGGACCGCATTTTTTCAAATACGCCGCACTTTCGCCGCGTAAATTGCCTTTTTCCGAGTGCAAAATATGCGGGGCTAGCATGATTTCATAATCCCCGCATTTCCATTGCAAAAAAGTCATATATATTAGCAGAAAGTTGAAAAATGTTTGTTTACGTCACACAAGAGCCGCCATTTCCCGCTATTGCCATGGGAACGTTTTGAAGTGACGTAATTACCCGACACGAACGTCATCGAAAAGCTGCAGACCCCGTGGTGAAACCATAGATATCGGTGAAACCATGATGAAGCACGCAAATTCCCATTGGCCAACAAAAATAACAGCAAAAGACCGTGCAAAGCAGTTTCAAAACACAGCATCATGAAGCTTCGAAGCGTTATGAATCAGTGAGTCGATTCAGCGGTTTGGATCGCCAAAGTCACGTATGTCAGCAGTTTGACACATGATCCGAATCATGAATCGACTCGCTGATTTATAACGCTTCGAAGCTTCATGATGCAGTGTCTTGAAATCGGTCATCACTATATAAGTCATTATTTAGGTTTTAGCACAAAAACTATTCTCGTCGCTTCACAAAGTTATTGTAGAATCACTGTTGTGAGATGGACTTTTATGGGTCTTAAGAGTGTACAGTGCATTGTGCCAATGGAGGCCTTTCTGAGCCATCGGATTTCAACTAAAATATCTTCATTTGTGTCTGAAGATGAACGGAGGTCTGACTGGTGTCCAACGACATGAGGGGAAGTCATTAATGACACAATTTTCATTTTTGGGTGACCTTTAACCCTTTAAGAGATTGCACTTTCTGCATTGGAAGCACTCAAATGGCTGTTTTGTGTAGCTACCTCTGTAAAACAGGAAGTTATTTATTCATTTTTCAGAAGCTGTAGCATATTCCTTTTGTAAAGCTACAGAACTTGTTTGACTCAATGTTTTGTAAATTTGAGCCATGTGTTCATTAAGGTCTTCAATAAAACAAGATGCGAACTTAAATGTTCCCAGCACTTTCTGTCATGTAGTGCTTTTTTTCTCTTTTTCATCAAACCGCAGTTTTTGCAAGTTCCCGCAATTTTATCGCATAAAATTGCATAAATATCCCGCATTTTCCATCGCATTTTTTAAGAAAACGTGCCGCATAATCAAGGATTTTTGCCCGCAACAATCACGAAAAAAAGCCAAATTTTTCTGGAAGGATTGAGAATCGGGCCTAGAAGAATCTTACACCTAGAATACATTAGACCATTACAATCAAGATTAGAGGAAAAATCTTCCAGGCACTACAAGACCATCAGAGAAATCTTTAATCTTGAACATTAATTTAGCAGACACCTTTATCCAAAGTGATTTACAAATGAGGAACATCTCAAACAATAACTAGAAAGTACAAGACTTCTAATTTCAAGACCCTCAGACTCAGGACCACAACAAACCATCACCGATAGAATCAGAAGAATCTAGGCCTGGGGTGTCCAGTCCTGCTTCAGGATGGTCTCTGTCTTGCAAACTTTAGGTACAACTCTAATTGAACACACCTTAACCAAGGTGATCAACATCTTCAGGATTACGAGAAACGTCCAGACAGGTCAAATTGGTGCTAAACTGCAGGATATTGGCCCTCCAAAAGCAGGATTGGAGACCCAATAAGTACAATAAGACCATTAGATTCAGGCATAGAATAACCTTCCACCTTTGATTGATTTCTTGTCGTTTCTAGAATGATGGTTCTCTGTGGTTTTGAAACTAAGACCATCAGAGTCAGGAGAAGAACAGCCATTTTACATTTACATTTACATTTATGCATTTAGCAGACGCTTTTATCCAAAGCGACTTACAACTTGGGGAAACATGAAGCGATTGGTCATGAAGAGTTGAGAAGTGCAATAAGAGCCTGAAATCCTGAGACCGTGTACATTGCTCAGTGTAGCACAGGCTAGAGTAGGGAGGGAAGAAGGAAGAGAAAGAGGAAAGGAAAGTTTTTTTTTTTTTTTATTGAGGTTAAGTGCTCACGGAAGAGCTGAGTTTTAAGTTGGCTTTTGAATAATGTCAATGATTCTGCGTTTTGGATGGTGTTGGGAAGATCGTTCCACCAGCTGGGAACGTTGAATGAGAATGTTCTGGAAAGGGATTTTTTCCCCTTCTGTGATGGTACCACAAGCCGTCGTTCCTTTGCTGAGCGAAGGCTTCTGGTGGGCTTTCAGCGAAGGCTTTCAGCCTTAAGAACATTTAACAGATATAGTTTTTAACAATTACTTTATAGTTGACAGCTTCATCCATTTGCAGCATGTTCCTCAACTAGAGTACATAGGAATGTTCTTGTAAGTAGGAACATAACCATGAAATGTTGCGTTTTTGTTGTCTTTCTGTCTGCTTCCTGTCTATTATCTCTCAAACCTTTGTGCCCCATGCTGCAGTTAACATCTCATCAAGCTTGTCAGATGTGTTATGGAGGTGTCTCTCCTATCAGCTGAGAAGGATGTGCTTTAAAACATGCAGAACTCAACACAGAGAGCGATCTCATTTGGAATCTGCACCTTCCTTCGCCTCCACGTCAATCATTATTAGCACTTAATTACCACATGTTTCACTTCACTTTCTATCTCTCTTGATTTCTCACCTTTTCTCACGTACACTCTAAAAAATGCAGAGTTGTTTCAACCCATGTTTGGGTCAAATATGGACAAACCCAACCGTTGGTTTAAAATGTTTCATTACATTTGTAATTTGTCCATATTTGACCACAACATGGGTTGAAACAACCCAGCGTCTTTTTAGAGTGTACTCTCAAAATTAAGCATTCCGTTTAAAATATCCAAGTCCAATTATCCTGCGACAGAACATTGGCTGTTATAGATCAATACAAAACACTCTAAATCCATTAGATACCAGCAACTGAAGCAATGATAGAGACACTTTCCCCCTGATTTTTCTGAACCACTGATTTTGAGCGTAGCTGTTATTAGGAGCACTTTTTCTTTCTTTTCTATTTCTCCTCTTTACATTTGCCTTTTTTGCTCTCTTTTATAGCTACTTCTTCTAAAAGTATAATTGCCAATGGACTTCTCAAGCAAAAAAATAAACTTAAATTAAATTAAAATAAAATAAACCAATAAAAAAATAAATAAATAAATAAATAAATAAAATAAAATAAAATAAAAATAAATAAACAAATAATACATTAATTAATTAATTAATTAATTAATTAAATTAATATATATATATATATATACTTTGGCAAAATGGGTCAAAAGAAGGACTTGACAGGCTCAGAAAAGTCAAAAATAGTGAGATATATTGCAGAGGGATGCAGCAGTCTTAAAATAGCCAAGCTTCTGAAGCGTGATCATCGAACAATCAAGCGTTTCATTCAAAATAGTCAACAGGGTCGCAAGAAGCGTGTGGAAAAACCAAGGCGGAAAATAACTGCCCGTGAACTGAGAAAAGTCAAGCGTGCAGCTGCCAAGATGCCACTTGCCACCAGTTTGGCCATATTTCAGAGCTGCAACATCACTGGAGTGCCCAAAAGCACAAGGTGTGCAATACTCAGAGACATGGCCAAGGTAAGAAAAGCAGAAAGTCGACCACCACTGAACAAGACACACAAGCTGAAACGTCAAGACTGGGCCAAGAAATATCTCAAGACTGATTTTTCTAAGGTTTTATGGACTGATGAAATGAGAGTGAGTCTTGATGGGCCAGATGGATGGGCCCGTGGCTGGATTGGTAAAGGGCAGAGAGCTCCAGTCCGACTCAGACGCCAGCAAGGTGGAGGTGGAGTACTGGTTTGGGCTGGTATCATCAAAGATGAGCTTGTGGGGCCTTTTCGGGTTGAGGATGGAGTCAAGCTCAACTCCCAGTCCTACTGCCAGTTTCTGGAAGACACCTTCTTCAAGCAGTGGTACAGGAAGAAGTCTGCATCCTTCAAGAAAAACATGATTTTCATGCAGGACAATGCTCCATCACACGCGTCCAAGTACTCCACAGCGTGGCTGGCAAGAAAGGGTATAAAAGAAGAAAATCTAATGATATGGCCTCCTTGTTCACCTGATCTGAACTCCATTGAGAACCTGTGGTCCATCATCAAATGTGTGATTTACAAGGAGGGAAAACATTACACCTCTCTGAACAGTGTCTGGGAGGCTGTGGTTGCTGCTGCACGCAATGTTGATGGTGAACAGATCAAAACACTGACAGAATCCATGGATGGCAGGCTTTTGAGTGTCCTTGCAAAGAAAGGTGGCTATATTGGTCACTGATTTGTTTTTGTTTGGTTTTTGAATGTCAGAAATGTATATTTGTGAATGTTGAGATGTTATATTGGTTTCACTGGTAAAAATAAATAATTGAAATGGGTATAAATTTGTTTTTTGTTAAGTTGCCTAATAATTATGCACAGTAATAGTCACCTGCACACACAGATATCCCCCTAAAATAGCTAAAACTAAAAACCACTTCCAAAAATATTCAGCTTTGATATTAATGAGTTTTTTGTGTTCATTGACAACATGGTTGTTGTTTAATTATTAATGTTGTAAAATTAATCCTCAAAAATACAACTTGCCTAATAATTCTGCACTCCCTGTATATATATATATATATATATATATATATATATATATATATATATATATATATACACTCTAAAAAAAAAGGTTCTATATGGCACCAAAAAAGGTTCTTGGCTCGTAATCATAGGGGAACCTTTTTTAGTGCTATATAGCACCAATTTTGGTGCTTCAGTGGTTCTTCAGCGGTTCTTCAGAGGTTCTTCACCGGTTCTTTGACTAAGGTGCTATATAGCACCTCTGAAGAACCGCTGAAGCACCAAAATTGGTGCTATATAGCACTTAAAAAGGTTCCCCTATGATTACGAGCCAAGAACCTTTTTTGGTGCCATATAGAACCTTTTTTTTTTAGAGTGTATATATATATATAATAAAAATACATCAAATAAAATAATAAATAACAAAAAATAATAATAAAAGAAAATTAAATTAAATTAAATTAAAATAAATAAAAAAAATTATAATAAAAAATACATCAAATAAATAACTAAAAAAAAAAATGTAAAAAAAATAATAATAAGTTAAATTAATAACCTGTATGACATTCTCTTTTCAGTGGAACACAAAAGGAGACATTTTGAAGAATGGTCCCACAGCTATTTTCTTACAATAAAAGCATAATTGCCCAGGGATTATCAAATAAAATAATAAATAAAATAAAATAACAAACTGAACAGATTAAACCTAAAACCTAAAAAATTGTAATAAATAAATGTGAAATTTTATTTGTGCATGCACATATTCAAAAGTGGCGTATCAAGAAGCTATGAAAGAAAATGTGTCACCATGATCATTAATATCAGTGTATTCCAGTATGATCATAACGTCTATAAATCACATTTGCATTAACAAGCCCTTAAGAATTGACTTGATCAACATTTTCGAGTTTGCACAGCTGACAAATGCAAACATTAATCTAAAATAAATCACACAACTGTCCGTGTTTTTGCTGTAGCACAAGTTTTCTGATCCACTATGAGCCAACTGGCTGATGCAACAGCCGGCCTTCCTGCGTGGCCATTTGGAAAATCACAGTCGCATATTCCATTGATTTCTGCAAATGATCTCATCCATGATAAAACACCCTCCCGGTTGAGTTATCCAGCTGGTTGTCACATTATTGAACCAGCATATGAACCGCATCAACAACAAGCCCGAGGAATATGACCAAACACTGTCAACAGGGACGATGTGAGTCTGTAAGCCCCACCGCTCAAACAGGAAAATACATAGGGAAGCAATTTGCTCTGGACCTAATGTAGATGCACAACGGGAAACACTGTAAATAACCAGGGATCCACACACGTCCAAACACAGACAAAACATGTATTTAGAGGCTCTGTTTATTTAACCAGCTTGTGCAAAAGTGCATATTCATTCATTTTGCATGGCGTATGGAAAACAGAATGAGATGAGGGTGCCAGACTCTCTTGTTCCTGTTTTAACAGCAGAGAGACCAGGGGGGGCGCAGTCACCCGGCGTTTTGGCTACAGTCCCGATACAAGAGTTAGGCAGTCAAAGCTATTTGCCGACCTACTGTTTTATGCTGAAGTAAACAAAATAATCTTGTGTACATCTGATGCCCGTCAGTTTATAATCAGCAGGGGAGTGAAAACATGTTAAAAAAGCACCAGCCTATTAAACAGGTTGTGGACTGTGGAGATGCACCCGGCGAGAACGTCTCTAAAAGTAACACGCAGCAGGAGCGCAACAGAGACAGACTTAATTACGTTTGTTAACGTGTGAATATTCTCTGGGGTTCCAAACTTAGCTGATGTTATAGTTAAAATGTCTAGTTTGGGAGGGATGGATGGATGGATGGATGGATGGATGGATGGATGGATGGATGGATGGATGGATGGATGGATGGATGGATGGATGGATGGATGGACGGACGGACGGACGGACAGACGGATGGATGGATGGACGGACATTTAGATTCAAAGCTGATGTTTGTGAACATTTCTAGTTTTCGTTTTGATTATTTATTTCATTTATTTCGATGGATTGGATGGATGGATGGATGGATGGATGGATGGATGGATGGATGGACGGACGGATGGATGGACAGACGGATGGATGGATGGATGGATGGATGGACATTTAGATTGAAAGCTGATGTTTGTGAACATTTCTAGTTTTCGTTTTGATTAATTATTTTGTTTATTTGGATGGATGGATGGATGGATGGATGGATGGATGGATTGATTGATGGATGGATAGAAAGACGGACGGATGGGCAGATGTATGGATGGACGGACGGATGTATGGATGGATGGATGGATGGATGGACTGACGGACATTTAGATTGAAAGCTGATGTTTGTGAACATTTCTAGTTTTCATTTTGATTATTTATTTTGTTTATTTGGATGGATGGATGGATGGATGGATGGATGGATGGATAGAAAGACGGACGGATGGGCAGATGTATGGATGGACGGACGGATGTATGGATGGATGGACTGACGGACATTTAGATTGAAAGCTGATGTTTGTGAACATTTCTAGTTTTCATTTTGATTATTTATTTTGTTTATTTTGTTAATTTCGATGGATGTTTTTTTGGCGGGCCTGCAAACTCACAACTTCCTTAAAATGACTGGTTGCTGAGTTCACTTCCTGGTTGTCTCCACTGTGGCTGTGGTATGGTTTGTTTGGCATCCCCAAACAAACCTAAATTGTGCTTCAACTTTAGTTATTCAAGCTATGAATACTCGTTGCTGCCGCTTTCCAATCAGAGTCTTTTTCTGATTTTTCACTCTGTTTAAACGTTGGGTCACGCCTGGAGACCTTGCGTTGATCATTTCAATTTCAAAGGTCAGGTTTTTTTTCCTGGATCAACAAATCTCCATTCTCCAATTATGGATCTTTTGAACTCTCGACCCGTCCTAACTCAAGGACTCTGATCGAGATGGCGAGCTAAGAGAACTTTGATATATGTGGTAGGGTAACCGAACCACACATTCACTGCGATTGAACACTTCCCTATCTGGATTAACTATTGCTCAATTCGTCATTAATTGACATTTCACCAGACCTTGTCCTGGTTTTGGAACACATTGTGTCGGGGTAAAGTTTTTCCTCTTTTCTGTTTTTTTTCCAAATCATTGGCAGCGCACTAATCTGCCATTGAACTGAACTGTAATTCAAATTGTTTTGTATGTGTCATTGAAGTTATGTTGTTTATGTATTGTTTATGTTTTGTTATCTACTAAATACACACACTCATACTAAAGTGACTCCAGTGTACTCATTCACAACCCAGGCTCCGTGACGATCCCTCTTCTATTGCCAGGTGGCATCCGCAGTCAAGTGCCTAGCTTCTACTTGTTACAGATGGATGGATGGATGGATGGATGGATGGATGGATGGATGGATGGATGGATGGATGGATGGATGGATGGACGGACGGACGGACGGATGGACGGATGGATGGACATTTAGATTGAAAGCTGATGTTTGTGAACATTTCTAGTTTTCGTTTTGATTATTTATTTTGTTTATTTTGTTTATTTTGGTGGATGGATGGATGGATGGATGGATGGATGGATGGATGGATGGATGGATGGATGGATGGATGGATGGATGGATGGATGGATGGATGGATGGACAGACGGATGGACAGACGGATGGATGGATGGACATTTAGATTGAAAGCTGATGTTTGTGAACATTTCTAGTTTTCGTTTTGCATAAAGAAAGAAAGAAAGAAAGAAAGAAAGAAAGAAAGAAAGAAAGAAAGAAAGAAAGAAAGAAAGAAAGAAAGAAAGAAAGAAAGAAAGAAAGAAAGAAAGAAAGAAAGAAAGAAAGAAAGAAAGAAAGAAAGAAAGATGGATGGATCATTTCTGCTTTGCATTGCAAAATAAATAAAAGTTTAAACATTTAAATAAACTATAGAAAATCTGAAGTGAAAATGTCTAGATTGTCAAATAGGAATGAGGTAAAAGTGACGCTACAAGCGCACATTTCCCTTTGGTCGGATGGATTAAAGTAAACCTCTCCGTCTCCTCTTCCACTTCCTGCCGAGAAGTCCGCAAATCACCCCGCTAACACCTTCGCTTGTTCTTAATGGAGCGTAAAATTAAATTAAAGGAGAAGTCTGGGAGGAAATCCTTACAGGAAACCACCACAGGAAACCAGGAAGGGTGAAGTGATGATTAGGCAGGGCGCAGAAAAAAAGCCAGGAAATTCAGCGCAGGTTTGTTATTGTCCTGTCAGAATATCTCCAAATGACCAGAAGGAGAAGGGGACCATCATTACCCTGAATTACTGCAGCCTTAATTAGGACTTAAAGGGACAGTCGCTCACAATTAAACCAGTCCTGCTTCCAAAAATACACATTGTTGCTCTAATATGAAGAAATTAAGGCACTGTCTTAACTTCCAACTCAGTCACATTTGTAAAGCACAACCCTAAAAAAGTCCAGATATTATTTATTTATTTATTTATTTATTTATTTATTTATATAATGGCAATGAAAAATAGATAATTATTTATCTGAAGAAATTGCAAAACTGACCTTTTCATTCTAGATATGCTGTTTCAGATGCTCGTTTTCTCTGTGTGGAGAACAAAATGCTGTTATGGTCATTTCATTTTGACAAATGATTCACTGTCAAACATTTTTGGATATGGATTTGGCTGGTCTAACCTCGGCTCTAGCCTTTTTGTACAACAAAACTGCCAAAAAACTGATTTCCAATAACAATGCATCTAAAAGCCCATAATGTCCATGTGTAAATGGCTCTAAAAATAAAATGTAATTAAAAAAATAATAAAATAAAAGTAAATAAATAACCATTATTTAGATTTATTAGAAGCGATTATTCAAAATCTATAGTGACAACTGCACTGACAAGAAGAGAATAGGTCTGGCATGGATTCACTGAGCACAAACCCCACTCAGAGTTTTACTTATGCTAATTGCCTTTTGTTTCAAGCTGTGCAGCATAATTACCGCTCATGATAATTGCATAAATTTTAGAAATTAGTAAGGCAATGCAATTATCTGCAGATACATGTAGGATATAACTTGCCTAGTGTTGGTTTGCAAATAAATTCTCACTGCAACACACGGCTGTGATTTATTCTTTTACTTTATATATGGGTGTTTCTTCTTCTACTGGCACTTTTATGTCCCACGAGTTCATTGTTATTCAAATAAACCCATTTTAACTCGGTCTGTTTTAGTATGTGAAGGCTTTCTTGAAAATGGCTTTATTTATTTGAAATACCTTTCCAAACGCTTTTCCTTTAAAGATTATAATTGAAGGTCTGGGTGAAGGGTAAAAGAATACATATGCAAATTCATCAATTCTGATTGAAGGCCTGGCTCAAGGGAAATGAATGAATGAATGAATAAATAAATAAAGTTTTAGAATACATTTCTGATCATTTTTTATAATATTTTTTTAAAAGCCTGGGTCAATAATAAATATGGCAATTTATAAACAAATCGTAAAGATTACATAAATTAATTTGATAAATAAATAAATGTTTATATTAAATAAGTTTCATAATTAGGTTCTGATTGAAGGCCTGGCTAAAGGTAAGCAAGCAAGTAAGTAAGTAAATAAACAAACAAACAAACAAACAAACAAATAAATAAATAAATAAATGTTTATATTAAATAGTTATGTTTCATAATTAGGTTCTGATTGAAGGCCTGGCTCAAGGTAAGCAAGCAAGTAAGTAAGTAAATAAACAAACAAACAAACAAACAAATAAATAAATAAATGTTTATATTAAATAGTTACGTTTCATAATTAGGTTCTGATTGAAGGCCTGGCTCAAGGTAAATAAATAAATAAATAAATAAATGTTTATATTAAATAGTTATGTTTCATAATTAGGTTCTGATTGAAGGCCTGGCTCAAGGTAAATAAACAAAAATAAATAAATAAATAAACAAACAAATAAATAAATAAATAAATAAATAAATAAATAAATGTTTATATTAAATAGTTATGTTTCATAATTAGGTTCTGATTGAAGGCCTGGCTCAAGGTAAATAAACAAAAATAAATAAATAAATAAACAAACAAATAAATAAATAAATAAATAAATAAATAAATAAATAAATAAATAAATAAATAAATAAATAAATAAATAAATAAATAAATGTTTATATTAAATAGTTATGTTTCATAATTAGGTTCTGATTGAAGGCCTGGCTCAAGGTAAATAAACAAAAATAAATAAATAAATAAACAAACAAATAAATAAATAAATAAATAAATAAATAAATAAATAAATAAATAAATAAATAAATAAATAAATAAATAAATAAATAAATGTTTATATTAAATAGTTATGTTTCATAATTAGGTTCTGATTGAAGGCCTGGCTCAAGGTAAGTAAGTAAGTAAACAAACAAACAAATAAATAAATAAATAAATAAATAAATAAATGTTTATGTTAAATAGTTATGTTTCTTAATTAAATTTTGATTGAAGGCCTGGCTCAGCTGTAAATAAATTAATAAATACATACATTAATTAATTAATTAATTAATTTTATAAATAAATAAATCATTTTTTATATTAAATAGTTACGTTTCATAATTAGGTTCTGATTGAAGGCCTGGCTCAAGGTAAATAAATAAATAAGTTTTATAATTAATTTCAGATTTTTTTTTATAGTCAATTTTGTAAAGCTTGGGTCAATAATAAATATGGCAATTCATAAACAAATTTTAAAAAATTAAATAAATAAATGAATGAATAATAAACAATTTTTTTTAAATAAGGTCCTTACTGAAGGCCCGACTCAGCTGTAAATAAATTATAATAAATAAATGTATTAATTTTATAATTAGGTTCTGATTTTTAGGCCTGGGTCAAGGGACATAAATACATAAATAAATAAAGTTTTATCATCATTTCTGAGATATATATATATTATAATTAATTTGTTAAAGCCTGTGTCAAGGGTAAAATAATAAATATGGCAATTCATAAACAAATTAAATAAAGTTAAATAATAAATATTTTATAATTAGGTTCTGATTGAAATAAATAAATGAGTTACTATATTCTATTTTTAATAATCAATAGAATAATTACTAGGAAATAGTTTTGTCATGCCTTTTGTCATGGACAGACGACGTTATTAAATGGACAACAATGCACATAAGCGCTCTATTTGTCACATCTGAAGAAGCAGCCAAATTTAATTCCAAGACAACTGTCAAAAAGGCATAAATTACACATTTAGATTCAAAGGCTAACCTTGTGCTTCTCTTTCTATGGTAAAAAACAAAGAACCTACTGTTGTGCTTCAATTAAAACAAAAATGACATCAGTTGAAAACAACGCAGGCCCACCTAATCTATTCTTAGAGACGACGCCAACTCCCCCAGCAACATAAGAATCTATACAATAACTCCAATTAGCATCGCAACAACTCTTCAAACATTCTCATGGTCACTGTGATTTACGTGGATGAACGAAGCTAACCCAGCTGCTGACATTAACTCGGCATCCTCTCAAACGTTTACTCTTTTAAATGTCAGAGTCGATGCCTGAACCGGCAGCAATGCAGTCCGGCCCCGTTGACACGGATCAAAAGGTGGGGAAAGGGCAGTGCAGTCATTATCACCATGGTGAGGAACTTTCAGTCGGGTTAGAGGCTTCGGACTTGGTTACACAGAGAATGAAGAGCCACTGTGGACCAGTGACCTGTGAGAGAGATCTGGCCCGGTGGAGGATGACTGGACCCCTAAGACCAAAAGTCTTAGAACGGCCAGAACGAATAAAAATATAGCTGCAAGCAGCCATTATCGGGGCCAAGCGCAAAGAAGAAGACAAGACGTGCCAAAATGGCTGGCAATGTCAGATCAACTGCAGCAATGAGCAATTAAAGACCTATTAAGGTGATTTTAGGCAAAATAGCTGTAAAATGATAAATACAGTCAATAATAATGATTTAATGATTTGTCACTTTCAACCAATAGGTGGCACAGTTACAAAATTGATGTGGTGTGGTCAGAATAAGGGAACAATGACACTTGCAAAGATTGGTGTCAATATATCAAAGCAGGGTGTCAATATAGTGTCAATATGTCATTGCAGAGATAAAGCCTCAAGAGGCCTTTTCATTATAAGTATGAACCACATGGCGGTACTGTTTTGAAACCTTTTAAGTATCTTAGAGGCATGGTGCTGATGGCACATACCAAGTTTCGTAATAATACACCAATTCATTTGTAAAGTATAGCATTTTATATCATAATACTGCATTGCCAAGTGACACCAAGTGACACAATCCTACCATTTGTTTTATGTGTCCTCGGAGTGAGCCCATACATGTCTGTGTCAATTTTGGTGGAAATATCTTGTTTTGTTTTGGAGTTATAGACATTTATATGAAAAAACACATGAAAAATGACTGACACCTGACTTTGATTGGATTTTACACCCCCTTACTATCAATATTTTTACATTTGGGTATTAGTGCTTAGCTATTGACCTATGTTTACGAACTTCTGACGCTGGTTTCGTCTCGATCGGACTAGCGGTTTCGAAGATATCAGCTAATGTTTTTAAAGCGCTAAATTACAACGCTGCACAAACCATAGACCGAAACCTAGCAAGTCTGGTATCGTTGGACTCGGTGAGGATTCAGGAGACTAAAAAAGTTAGTCCCATGAAAATAAGTCAACCCCACCCAGAATTATAAGCGTTTGGAAAAAAAAATTATCCACTAGGTGGCGCTGTTTCGAAACTTCTCAGGCTCCTTCAGGGCATCGTGCTGATGACCCATACCGAGTTTCGTAACAATCTGTTTGTGCGATCATAAAATACAGCATTTTAGCACATAATTCAAAATGGCCGACAGCCAAAATGGCCGATATGGTAAAATTGGATATCAGACGACTCGGCGTGCCGTCCTGAATCTAACAAGCTAAACCACTTTTATGATTTTTGGACAAACAGTTCAGAAGTTATAAGCAAAAATATAAATTGTTTGTATCTCCGGACCAGTAGGTGGCGCTGCGTCAAAACGCTGCATGTTGCCTCAGGTCATGCTTGTGATGACTTGTACCAAGTTTGGTTTGAATACAATAAAGCGTTGCGGAGATATTGCCTTAAGTGTGTTTTTGCAACCGCTACATAAAATTTGTTTGCGCGTTTATCAAAAACGATTTAACGAATCAACTTGATTTGCAAGATTTTTTGTGAGCATGGTCTGAAGATGATCTGGTTAAATTTTCGTGCAAATCGGATGAACCGTCTAGGACGAGTTTGCAAAAGTAGGTTTTTCGGAAAATTCAAAATGGCGGGAAAATTATTATGACGGAAAATGACGTCAATCGAATCGGTTTGAGCCAAGGATTCAGAGAAATTTGCTTCTAGCCCTTATGGTTCAAAAGTTATTAGCATAAACATGAGTGCAACTTTGGACAGGTGGTGGCGCTAGAGGGATTGAGTTAGATTATTAGTCCTCTATGAGTGTGCCAAATTTCATAACTTTTTACCATACGGTTCTATGGGCTGCCATAGACTTCGTGGCGGAAGAAGAAGAAGAAGATGAATAATAATAATAATAGGAACGGGAACGGTTTCAATAGGTGCCTTCGCACCCTCGGTGCTTGGCCCCTAAAAAAAAGCAGTGCTAAATAATAGAAAATCCACTTTAGCACAATATTGGGAAAGATTGACATTGCGATATTTAGTTTTTCTTTATTATAGTGCGATAATGAAACCAGCTGAACACCAGCTTGGCCAGGCTTAGACCAATTTGCTATGAACCCATATATACATTTTATTTCGATGTATCGTGAAGCCTATCTATGTATTTGAGTGCGAAACAGTAACACCCATAAGGCATCCTAAATGGCATTACCTCAATCTAATAACGCCTTTGATTCAGTAACCTTGGAATGCCGGAAAAGAAAGTTGGCATTTTGGGCAGGAGGCCCTCTGGCCGATTTCCGTGCCCACACTATGATGGAAATCACAGCTTCTAATTGGACCAGATGGTGAGGAGAATGTAGCCAATTATGGTTGATTGCCTACCCACACACGCAGAGAAAGCCACGTCCACATCCGTTCACAGGCGTCCACCTACACGAACATACGTAGGAACAACAACACAGCGGTAAAGGCATGCATGCCAACAAAACAAACGTACTGGGGAATGTGAAGGAGCCTTGATCACGGTCGGTCACCCACACAAACATGATTTGGTCTGGGCCACAGAGTCGTTTCAGGACCTTGGAGAGCACCAGCGGCTCGTGCTGCTACTAGTGGAACGACTGGGGCATGGATTTCAGCACCACGGACAGCTCCTGCCAAGACCCACGGCTCATTAGAATCAATGGGGCGTGTCTCAAATGACATTTTCATGGTTGGCAGTGTTATGACTTTAATGTGAGTTTTCAATAATAATAAAAACAAATCTATATAATAACAACATGCTTTATTACCAACACAACTACCAAACTTTTCCCACTTGGAGAAGGAATTTGAATGGCCTACACAAAAAGTCTGTAGTCATTTAAATGAAGAGATGAGTTTTATATACACACTTTTCAAAGGCATTTTATAATGAAAATATGAATTATAATTGTAGGATTATTCATTCATATTATAAAATTAAAAAAAATATATATATTATTGAATATGTAAAGCTATAATATAGTTAAGAATTAATCATTTCATTATAAAATTAAATTAGAATTGTATTTATATGAAGCAAAAAAATCTATAAAAATTATTGAATTATAATGTAATTACTCTATATTTATTTAAAAAAATCTAAATTAAATATCACACTAAATTAAAGTACACACTATAAAATTATTCCTTAATATTCTAAAATAAAATCATAATTATATATGTATAATTATTGAATATGTATAGCGATAATATAGTTAAGAATGAATAAATTCATTATAAATTAAATCACAATATTATATATATAAAGGCAAAAAAAATCTATAAAAAATATTGAATTATATTTTAATTACTATATAATTATAAAAAAAATCAACCCTAAAGTCACAATAAAAATATTCATATTTTTAAAAATGTCATAATTTCATTATAAAATGTAATTATATTAAGCAAAATATATATGACGCAAAATCAATCAATAAATAATTATAATTTTTAATGACTATATATTTATAAAAATTATAAATTTCACCAAATTAAAGTACACACTATAAATCAAAACAATAATGAAATTATTAAACAGAAGTTACTTATTTAATTATGACAAACGTGTATGTGCGTGTGTGTTTCCTTATTCATTTAAAGCTGCAATATGTAAAATTTTTGCAGTAAAATATCTAAAACCCACTAGGCCAGTGTTATAAATTTTGTTCAGTTGAGTACTTACAACATCCCAAATGTTTCCAACTATTTGTAAATCGTGAGAAATTGCTATTTTAACCAAGGAACCGGGACGTGTGAGGGAGTCGCCTGTCAATGGCATCATATCTGCGTTCCCCTCGGTTTCCGGTTTTATTTTGCAGAAACGCTTTACTCTCACTGCAGTGTGAAGAAGTGTCATAGCATCCGCTGAGAGAACACACAGAGTAATGTCATCACATCATTTTCAACACACTCAGATGTATCTAATATGATAAACAGAGCTGTGTTACCTCATACTCATGACCGGAAAAGCGGAAATGGCGCCAGCGACTGTGTCATAATAAAAGTCCCGCTGCTCGCGAGGCGTGTGTTGCGTTCATCTTATTAACAATCGCTCCAGCGGCCTTGCTCAGCTCCACAACACTCGGCCCTCCTCTGCTTCATACTACAGTAACGTTAATAATAATAAAGCATTTATTAACGCACTGAGTAACTATTACTATATGTCTAAATAATAAGATGTATACATGTATATTTAAATTGTTTATTAATCATTTACTTACACTTTCTAAATGATCTGATGAACCACTGACAACTCCTAAATAACTGGTTTGTAAATAATGTTATACTTCATTTAGAAATGATAAATTGATCATTTATAAAGTATGACAATACAATTATTAAACACAGTATAGATATGCTTATAAATCAAGAATAAAGCATTTATAGCTGTAGTTATAAACTGCTTAGTAATGTCTATTAATGCTTTGTAAATGATGAATTAACTATTTACTAATGCTTAACTAATGCTTCATAGCGTGTAGTTATTATAAAGTGTTACCCAATATACGATATGATATATACGGTACAATATATGATACGATATACAATACGATATATGATGTTTTTATATTGATATATGATATCTTGATGTTTTTAATTTTGCAGAAACGCTTTACTCTCACTGCAGTGTGAACAAGTGGCATAGCAGCCGCCGAGAGAACACACAGAGTAACGTCATAACATCATCAACACACTCAGATGTGTCTAATATGATAAATAGAGCTGCGTTACCTCATACTCATGACCGGAAGTGGCGCCAGCGACTGTGTCATAATAAAAGTCCCGCCGCTCTTCTCATTAACAATCACTCCAGCGGCCTTGCTCAGCTCCACAACACTCGGTCCTGCTCTGCTTCATATTACAGTAACGTTAATAATCACATTCATGAACATGATTTCTGCCCGAGTCCTATCCCGATTCTTTTCCACCGGCTGTGAGGTGAAGACCACATGTCCCAAGATTCTGCGCTCAAACGTGGCGTCATCAAACTACACCTTTGTTTTGAATAGGCGACCTCTAGCGGATGGAAAAGTTACATAGTGCAGCTTTTTTTTAAAAACACTAAATTAACCAACCAGAAAACCACATACAATAGTGCAGCTTTCCTTAAATTCACAAAAAAAAATGCTGGCCTTCAAAGAATAGTTCAATAATGACCAGAAAGCAATGTTGATATTACAAAGAGCTGTTGTTTGACAACATAAGACTGCAGGGTTTTTAAAAGATTCATCTGTTTGACACAAAAACTTAGAAAATCCTTCGATGACTGTACGAGCGCGCATGCATAAACCATGAAAAGCAGACACGCTTTTGCTTTTTTTCCGGGACAACTGCGATAAGACTAGGTAACAATGGAGCATATGCATCTTAGCACATAAAAGGTGAAATCTGAAAAAGAAATTCATTGTGTTTTTTCCCCTGCTACTAGACATTAGCACAGTTTTAATTAATGGCACATGCGATGCCTGGAGGCTGAGAGGAGATTGCAGTGCACCGTCATGAAATTACCTCTCCTCATGTGTGCTTTGAAAGTTAATGAGAGGGATGCAGAGGCTCGGGGCTTCGTGAGTGATGCGGAGGAACAACAGAGCTTGAGGAATGATGGATCTGCTAACTGTGGCGTCCACAGGAAGTGATGACAGGAAATGGTGTTTCTGATGCATGTAATTTATGTTTTAAATATTTCTCATTCACCAGTTGGGCTCGCTTTCAAAACATTGATCTGATGGTTTCAAAACCATTGCCATGATATACGAGGTACAATATATGATATGATATATATGATATACAATGTACAAAATACAAAACAATATATGATATACGATGTACAATATATGATATGATATATATGATATACGATGTACAAAATACAAAACAATATTTGATATACGATGTACAATAAATTATACAATACATGATATATGATATACAATATACAATACAATATATGATATACAATGTACAACATTCGATACTATATATACGGTACAATATACAATACGATTAGGGCTGTAATCAACGAAAGAAAATCTTGGTCGACTGAAGTCTTGAAATTTTCGACTAAAAATGACATTAGGAAAAAAAAAAGTTAAATTAATTAGCTCCTCACTGTGCGCAGTACTTGGTGGCCTTGTTGTCTGCCTAAATTAATTATAAATAAACATAAACTAGTAGGCTATATATTAAATCGTTTTTGACCTGATTATTTTGCACTGAAATGAGTCTGACACACAAGTCTGTCGGCTCTGACAGCGCTGCATCACGTGCCCCTGCGCAATATCATAGCTTATGATTTCTGAAAATGTTGTAATTGTTACTATGTTGTCAACTAGTGATATCATCACAGGAACTTTTGAGGAATATGCAACATAATTTAGACAATTGTTTTTGTCATTTTTAGACACTTTCATTTCAGCCGATCTGTGCAGCTCGAACATAAGGATCAGCTCAGCTTCGCGGCTGAGACACAAATAGACTATTAACAAAGCTTTTACTCTTAAACACAAAAGGTTTAAGACACTTTAATAAAAAACTAATATTTATTAAACAAGCCAAATCAAGAGCAGAAACGAAATAAAGTGCAACTCAAAACAGACGGGGCAACCTAACGCATTACAAGTTAGCTTACCGTCTTTATGTGATATGACATGTTTGTCGTCGAGCTGTGAAATGCAAACTGTTGCTTGCAAACTTGGCATTCGACTTTTTTCCCATTTTCTATTTTTTTTAAATGCTGCCACACTGCCGATGTCTTTGTTGACATGATAGAAGAGGACTGACTAGGTAAACGCTCTCACAATTAAATAAATAATAGGCCTATACAGCAAAGTAGTGCTTCAATCTGTTTCTCTTCTCCAGTGGGTTGGGCTAATCCAAAATAAGTAAAAACAAGGGGGTGTTCTGAAGACAGACTGTTACATTAGAAACAGGGGTGCTCTGAAAACACCCCCATTAGCAATTAGTGAATGAACCTGATGAATTGAACGCGGCCAAACTGATGAAATGAACGCGGCCAAACTGATGAAATGAACGCGGCCAAACTGATGAAATGAACGCGACCAAACTGATGAAATGAATGCGGCCAAACTGATGAAATGAACGCGGCCAAACTGATGAAATGAACGCGACCAAACTGATGAAATGAACGCGGCCAAACTGATGAAATGAACGCGACCAAACTGATGAAATGAACGCGACCAAACTGATGAAATGAACGCGGCCAAACTGATGAAATGAACGCGGCCAAACTGATGAAATGAACGCGGCCAAACTGATGAAATGAACGCGGCCAAACTGATGAAATGAACGCGACCAAACTGATGAAATGAACGCGACCAAACTGATGAAATGAACGCGGCCAAACTGATGCAATGAACGCGGCCAAACTGATGAAATGAACGCGGCCAAACTGATGAAATGAACGCGCCAAACTGATGAAATGAACGCGGCCAAACTGATGAAATGAACGCGGCCAAACTGATGAAATGAACGCGGCCAAACTGATTAAATGAACGCGACCAAACTGATGAAATGAACGCGACCAAACTGATGAAATGAACGCGGCCAAACTGATGAAATGAACGCGGCCAAACTGATGAAATGAACGCGGCCAAACTGATGAAATGAACACGACCAAACTGATGAAATGAACGCGACCAAACTGATGAAATGAACGCGGCCAAACTGATGAAATGAACGCGGCCAAACTGATGAAATGAACGCGACCAAACTGATGAAATGAACGCGGCCAAACTGATGAAATGAACGCGACCAAACTGATGAAATGAACGCGGCCAAACTGATGAAATGAACGCGGCCAAACTGATGAAATGAACGCGGCCAAACTGATGAAATGAACGCGACCAAACTGATGAAATGAACGCGGCCAAACTGATGAAATGAACGCGGCCAAACTGATGAAATGAACGCGACCAAACTGATGAAATGAACGCGGCCAAACTGATGAAATGAACGCGACCAAACTGATGAAATGAACGCGGCCAAACTGATGAAATGAACGCGGCCAAACTGATGAAATGAACGCGGCCAAACTGATGAAATGAACGCGACCAAACTGATGAAATGAACGCGGCCAAACTGATGCAATGAACGCGGCCAAACTGATGAAATGAACGCGGCCAAACTGATGAAATGAACGCGGCCAAACTGATGCAATGAACGCTGCCAAACTGATGAAATGAACGCGACCAAACTGATGAAATGAACGCGACCAAACTGATGAAATGAACGCGACCAAACTGATGAAATGAACGCGACCAAACTGATGAAATGAACGCGGCCAAACTGATGAAATGAACGCGACCAAACTGATGAAATGAACGCGACCAAACTGATGAAATGAACGCGACCAAACTGATGAAATGAACGCGGCCAAACTGATGAAATGAACGGGACCAAACTGATGAAATGAACGCGGCCAAACTGATGAAATGAACGCGGCCAAACTGATGAAATGAAATGAACGCGACCAAACTGATGAAATGAAATGAACGCGGCCAAACTGATGAAATGAATGCGACCAAACTGATGAAATGAAATGAACACGGCCAAACTGATGCAATGAACGCGGCCAAACTGATGCAATGAACGCGACCAAACTGATGAAATGAAATGAACGCGGCCAAACTGATGAAATGAACGCGACCAAACTGATGAAATGAACGCGACCAAACTGATGAAATGAAATGAACGCGGCCAAACTGATGCAATGAACGCGGCCAAACTGATGAAATGAACGCGACCAAACTGATGAAATGAACGCGACCAAACTGATGAAATGAACGCGACCAAACTGATGAAATGAACGCGACCAAACTGATGCAATGAACGCGGCCAAACTGATGAAATGAACGCGGCCAAGATGATGAAATGAACGCGGCCAAACTGATGAAATGAACGTGGCCAAACTGATGAAATGAACGCGGCCAAACTGATGCAATGAACGCGGCCAAACTGATGAAATGAACGCGACCAAACTGATGCAATGAACGCGGCCAAACTGATGAAATGAACGTGACCAAACTGATGAAATGAACGTGACCAAACTGATGAAATGAACGCGGCCAAGATGATGAAATGAACGCGGCCAAACTGATGAAATGAATGTATACGATACGATATATGATATACGATGTACAATCAATATAAGATACAATATATACGGTACAATATACGATACGATATATGATACGATATGGTATGATATATGATGTACAATATATACGATTTTATATATGATGTGCAATATATGATACAATACATGATATACCATGTACAATATACTATTCGATATATGACATACGATGCACAATATACAATAAGATATATACAGTACAATATACGGTACAATATACAATACGATATATGATATACGATGTACAATATACGATACAATATATGATATACGATGTACAATATACAATACGATATATACGGTACAATATACGATGCGATATACAATACAATATATGATATATGATGTACAATATATACGATACGATATATGATGTACAATATATGATACGATGTATGATATACCATGTACAATATACGATACGATATATGATATACGATGTACAATATACGATATATGATATACGATGTACAATATACAACACGATATATACAGTACAATATACGGTACAATATACGATACGATATATGATATATGATGTACAATATACAATACAATATATGATATGATATATGATGTACAATATACGATACGATATATGATATACAATGTACAATATAAGATACGATATATGATATACGATGTACACTAAACAATACGATATATGATATACAATGCACAATATACGATACGATATATGATATACAATGTACAATATATACGATACGATATATGATATACGGTGTACAATATATGATACGATGTATGATATACAATGTACAATATACGATTCGATATATGATATACTATGAACAGTATGCGATACGATATATATGGTACAATATACGATACATTATACGATACGATATATGATACGATGTACAATATACGATACGATATATGATATACAATGTACAACATTCGATACTATATATACGGTACAATATACGATACATTATACGATACGATATATGATATACGATGTACAATATACTATGCAATATATACGGTACAATATACGATATGTTATACGATACGATATATGATATACGATGTACAATATACGATACACAGTATGGATGGATGGATGGATGGATGGATATCCTCTTTTGTGTTCAGCAGAAGAAATACACTCATACAGGTTTGGAACAACTTGAGAGTTAGTAAATGATTTTCATTTTTGGGTGGACTATCCCTTTAAGCCACGTAACAAAAGGCATTTCTAAGCATGACATACATGAATATTGCTGCATCATGGATGAGCAAATTCCTATATAGCCACTACACTGACTGATGACATGGGTCAACTTCATTGCCAACCAACTCGAGGGATCAAGACATCTGTCAAACATCAATCTATAAGCATGCAGATTAAATAATTTTTAGCTGATCAGAAAAATTATACTAAAATCATAGCGAAAAACTATTATAGCGAGAGAAAAAAAAACTATTTTGCTAAGTACAGAACAGAGAGACAATCAGAGGTATGGAGGAAAAGTGTCGAACCTCACCAACACACACACACACACACAGGCAGATGTCTGGAGTCTCTGGCTGGTCTTAGACTTCTCTCTAATTGCCATGAGTCAGCCTGCACCGGGGCTGGACCTTACACCCACAGACACACACTGAAAGAGATAAACACACACATGCACACACACACAACCCTTACCGTTTCACCCAGCCACTGCGTGCCTGCCATAGCGAACAGACAGGATCTGTGTGAAAGCCTCTTAGTATGCAGAGCGAGGTGGAGAGAGAGTGTGTGTCTGTGTGTGGTCAAAGCTGGCCAAGGAGTTTGCATTCGTTAATGAAATTTCAGGGGTGATGTTGACAACTTATCAGTACATGGATGTGTTTGTGTGATTATGACACCAGGGTCTTGCGTCAAGTGTCTTCTACGGTCAAAACATATCAGAATAGCCAAAAACACAAGACTGCTAAATGACAAAATCATAAAAACACACAAGTGCCTTTGAAATTCAGTAGACAGAATTAAATATTTTGATTATAACCTAATTATATTCAAGTCGCAAAGTTGGGAACTCAAAGGTTTAGCGAAAGAACGCAAAGGTTTAATGAGAGAACGCAAAGGTTTGGTGAGAGAACGCAGAGGTTTAGTGAGAGAACGCAAAGGTTTAGTGAGAGAACGCAAAGGATTAACGAAAGAACGCAAAGGTTTAACGAAAGAACGCAAAGGTTTAAAAAAAGAATGCAAAAGTTTAACGAGAGAGCGCAAAGGTTTAGTGAGAGAACGCAAAGGTTTAGTGAGAGAACGCAAAGGTTTAGCGAGAGAACGCAAAGGTTTAGCGAGAGAACGCAAAGGATTAACGAAAGAACGCAAAGGTTTAACGAGAGAATGCAAAGGTTTAGTGAGAGAACGCAAAGGTTTAGCGAGAGAACACAAAGGTTTAGTGAGAGAACACAAAGGTTTAGTGAGAGAACACAAAGGTTTAGTGAGAGAACGCAAAGGTTTAGTGAGAGAACGCAAAGGATTAACGAAAGAACGCAAAGGTTTAAAAAAAGAACGCAAAGGTTTAACGAGAGAACGCAAAGGTTTAACGAGAGAACGCAAAGGTTTAAAGAGAGAACGCAAAGGTTTAACGAAAGAACGCAAAGGTTTAAAAAAAGAACGCAAAGGTTTAATGAGAGAACGCAAAGGTTTAGTGAGAGAACGCAAAGGTTAAACAAAAGAAAGCAAAGTTTTAAAGAGAGAACGCAAAGGTTTAGTGAGAGAACGCAAAGGTTTAGTGAGAGAACGCAAAGGTTTGGTGAGAGAACGCAAAGGTTTAGTGAGAGAACGCAAAGGTTTGGTGAGAGAACGCAAAGGTTTAACGAGAGAACGCAAAGGTTTTACCGAAAGAACGCAAAGGATTAACTAAAGAACGCAAAGGTTTAACGAAAGAACGCAAAGGTTTAACGAGAGAACGCAAAGGTTTAACGAAAGAACGCAAAGGTTTAACGAGAGAACGCAAAGGTTTAACAAAAGAAAGCAAAGGTTTAAAGAGAGAACGCAAAGGTTAAACAAAAGGAAGCAAAGTTTTAAAGAGAGAACGCAAAGGTTTAACGAGAGAACGCAAAGGTTTAACGAGAGAACGCAAAGGTTTAGTGAGAGAACGCAAAGGTTTAGTGAGAGAACGCAAAGGTTTAACGAGAGAACGCAAAGGTTTAACAAAAGAAAGCAAAGGTTTAAAGAGAGAACGCAAAGGTTTAGTGAGAGAACGCAAAGGTTTAGTGAGAGAACGCAAAGGTTTAGTGAGAGAACGCAAAGGTTAAACAAAAGGAAGCAAAGTTTTAAAGAGAGAACGCAAAGGTTTAACGAGAGAACGCAAAGGTTTAACGAGAGAACGCAAAGGTTTAGTGAGAGAACGCAAAGGTTTAGTGAGAGAACGCAAAGGTTTAACGAGAGAACGCAAAGGTTTAACAAAAGAAAGCAAAGGTTTAAAGAGAGAACGCAAAGGTTTAGTGAGAGAACGCAAAGGTTTAACGAGAGAACGCAAAGGTTTAGTGAGAGAACGCAAAGGTTTAGTGAGAGAACGCAAAGGTTTAACGAGAGAACGCAAAGGTTTAACAAAAGAAAGCAAAGGTTTAAAGAGAGAACGCAAAGGTTTAGTGAGAGAACGCAAAGGTTTAGTGAGAGAACGCAAAGGTTTAAAGAGAGAACGCAAAGGTTAAACAAAAGGAAGCAAAGTTTTAAAGAGAGAACGCAAAGGTTTAACGAGAGAACGCAAAGGTTTAACGAGAGAACGCAAAGGTTTAGTGAGAGAACGCAAAGGTTTAGTGAGAGAACGCAAAGGTTTAACGAGAGAACGCAAAGGTTTAACAAAAGAAAGCAAAGGTTTAAAGAGAGAACGCAAAGGTTTAGTGAGAGAACGCAAAGGTTTAACGAGAGAACGCAAAGGTTTAGTGAGAGAACGCAAAGGTTTAGTGAGAGAACGCAAAGGTTTAACGAGAGAACGCAAAGGTTTAACAAAAGAAAGCAAAGGTTTAAAGAGAGAACGCAAAGGTTAAACAAAAGGAAGCAAAGTTTTAAAGAGAGAACGCAAAGGTTTAACGAGAGAACGCAAAGGTTTAACGAGAGAACGCAAAGGTTTAGTGAGAGAACGCAAAGGTTTAGTGAGAGAACGCAAAGGTTTAACGAAAGAACGCAAAGGTTTAACGAGGGAACGCAAAGGTTTAACGAGAGAGCGCAAAGGTTTAACAAAAGAACGCAAAAGGTTTAGTGACAGAATGCTAAGGTTTAACGAGAGAATGTTTAAGGTCTACAAAATTTTTCAATATAATAACTATAAATATTTTAAGTGAAATATTATTTAAATGTAAATGAAGCAGGAGGAGGAATCAATATTTTCAAAAAGGGTTTGAAAGTATTGAGACGCTGTAGCTCGGTCTCTCTCTCTCTCTCTCTCTCTGAGTGAGATAATCCACACCTCATTCTCCCCTGCCGCCCACTCTCAATCCTGCGCTGAGGGACCATCTGCTGTTCCTGAACCTCTAGACATGCCGTCAGTAAAAGAGTCAAAGAGACAGGCAGACAGAAAGACATGATGATTCAACTCCCCTGAGGTTTCAGGGAACATCAGCCTGCGCCGCATCTCTGCAAATCCATAAACGAGTCTTTTGAAAAATAAAGACTGCAAACATAGGAAAGACATGAAGGATCATGCGTTTGAACCTCCAGATCCTCCAAATCAGGTGCAAATCTACAACCTGCACAATAAGCTTGACGAATAACTAACTC
This sequence comes from Romanogobio albipinnatus, assembly GCA_023566225.1. Taxonomy (NCBI): domain Eukaryota; kingdom Metazoa; phylum Chordata; class Actinopteri; order Cypriniformes; family Gobionidae; genus Romanogobio; species Romanogobio albipinnatus. The sequence continues at coordinate 6,035,881 of CM042263.1, forward strand.
GAAGTACAGACACTAAAAACATAGCTTTTTCAAAATCTTGATCGTTTCAAAAAATAATGTCGATTTTCCAGGACCAACTACTTTTCCCAACGAGTCACAGGTGTAGCATGTACTGTATGAATAGCAAAATGATTGCCTGCAATTGGGCTTCAAACAATATCACATAAAATCCAGCTGTGTAGTAGCAGTGGGTGGATCGATTCATTTGAATGATTCAGTTCATTTGGACGGTTCATCCCAATAAATCAAATGTAAGTTTTAATGCAACGTAAATTGAGGTAATTATCTTCACTCGACTAGTGGGATAATAGAGGTGGAATGTTTAATTCATAATTATTTTAATCAGTCAGACATATAGTTCATATTAGTAGCATAAATAAACATCTAAAATATTCTGTAGCACAAATAAATATATACAAAATATAAATATTTAAATAAAAATATTTAAAATACACAAACACACACATATATATATATGTGACTATCTAAAATCTATCTAGAATAAAAAAGATGATTTATTCCATATATTTTACAACTGAAAATAATTTTACACACACACACATACACACACACGCACGCACAACCCCACACAAAGTGTTGCTGGACAAACAAAAAAAGCACAAACACTCATGCTGTGTCCCAATTAACATATCCATCCTAAATAGTATTCGAAATTAATAAGCATGTCTCAAATTGTAGTATGTCGAGTATTCCAAAGATACCCGGATGGTCTACTTTTTCCGATGTGGTGACGAATCGGGTCCTCCTCGAAATCGGACCCCAAAGCGATCCCATTGGCTGAATCCGAAATCGCTCCCTAAACCCTCAATCACTATTCCCTACGTTAGTCCACTAATACAGTTCACTTGAAGGAGTGAATGAAAACGAGTGAGTGAAGTGTACATTGGCTGTACACTCGTTATTGCGGTGCAACGTGGAATTGAATGAGTCGAGTGCACTCAATGACGTCCACAATGGTTTCAGACACCACTACAAAATGGCTGTCCCCTCAAATAGTGCCCTATTTGAGGGTATAGGGGGCGTTTATGTACTTAGTAGAATCATTAACATAGTTTATGAAAACCCGATTTTAGAGGGGGGACCCGATTTGTCATGACAACAGTTAGAATCCGAAGTGCCGATCTGTGCACACTCTAACGGCTAATATTGGCCACAACCCATTGCCCTTTGGACGAGGATTCGATTAGAACTACAAACATGAATAAAAAGTGTTAAAGAACTACAAACATGGATGATGTTCGAGCCCAACGGTTAAAGGTGGGGTAAGTGGTATTTAAAAACTGCTTTATAAAAGTGTCTCGGGTCGAGTACCAAAACAAACGTATAGCCAATCAGGAGTAAGGGGCGTGTCTACTAATGACAGGGAGAAGAGAGCGCACAGTGCACGTCATTATTCAAAAGACACGACACCAGGCGGATATTAGCCAAGCAACGACAAAGAGAGAGATGGCAGATAAAAAACAAATGTAGAAGATGTCGGTGGAACAAAGCGATCAGGCAAGAAGTCTCAGCTTTCCAGTGCTGGAGAGAACTCAAGGAGCGAAGGGAGAGGTTGCTTTATTTCTTCTCGATAGGCGAGTAACATTGATTTTGTTTTGTTTCACAGAACTAACACATGCTGGCTTTTTCTTGAATATGCTCATGTGTCATGTTTGCTTGCTTGTCCATTTGCGATCGCATCGTCGTCCACTTCAGCGATGATAAAGACCCGTTCATTTCCACACCGTATAAGCCTGGAGCGTCTAAACCTCCTCACTGTCAGCTCCCAAAGTGTGTCCGAAAAGTAAGATAGTATCCTCCTAATATATGTTTGTTTCCTTTCGGTCCTCTTTTCGTGATCGATATAACCCTCTAATCTTGTCATCATTTTAATATGTCAGTTAGTTGGACTGTCATGCTCATGCTATCGAGTTGTTCATGAGAACTGTGTTTGTGTTTTTGGGATGGAAGGGACGACTTTTTCACTGAACATTCGACCTGGATTACCATAGTAACACACATTGCTTTCACTTATTGATGACATTATACCCTCTGCCTAGCCTAGAAATCTAGACGCACCCTAGCGGCAGTAAATGTAATTTGCAGCCAGGGAGCAACTCTCCGTTGGCTTGCGAGCTGAAAAAAACTCTAGTCAGGCCAATCACATCGTGTATAGAGTCGGTGGGCGGGTTTAACATAATGACGGCAGAGTTGCGGCGGCCATTCCGTGTGCTACTTGTAAACAAAGAAGCTGGCGAACAGCGCTCTTTTGAATCAGCTTTGGTCGCGACTCTGGAAGACGAAGCTTTTCTTTGAGAAAAGAACAAAGAACGGCTCTGAAGTCATTCTTAAGAAAGGAAGATGTGTTCGGAGTTTTGCCGACCGGATACGGCAAAAGTTTAATCTATCAGCTAGCTCTGCTTCACCTTCTCCGTTGCTCTGGTTGGTTGTAGCGCTACAACCGTTTATCCCGCCCCTCGGATTGAGCCCTGCCAATGGTGTGTTCCCAGACCCAACATCTTGATGTGGGTCTGGCTTGTCAGGCTACCCTCGGCCGGCTGGCACAGCAGATTCCACCATAGTCGTTGCCTGGGTTACGTATGTGTGGGGTGGAGCTATCAAAATAGGGGCATGTTTGTTTTGGCGATTTGAAATCAACATCAGTTACCAGAAAGACCTTACCACAGAGGTTTAGATAAAGGGGTTTGAGTGATTAATAATCAGAATCTAACCTGACGAAAAGATATTAATTCAGTGTTATCCACATTTCGATCGGCCAAAGCTTTACTTTATAAAGTTTTAAATATGGATATTTTTCTTACACAAACGCATCGATTCACTTCAGAAGGCCTTTATTAACACCCCGGAGCTGTGTGGAGCACGTTATTTGACGGACAAATGCACTTTTTATGGACTTCAAAAACAAAGCAACTATTACTGCTATTATAAAGCTTGGATTAGCCAGGACTTTTTTAACCCTCTCGAGTCGGCGGTCGCGCCGGCGCGATCGGCTCTCTTTTTTTCTTCTCAGTGAAAAACAAACATGATGCGCGATCTGCAGCCTCTCTCTCAAAGACGTTCATTCAGATAGTCTTCAGAAAAGGAACTCTAGCTTAGTGAATACTTGTCTCACAAACATGAGACATATGTCTAAACAAACGCTGAAATGTCAGTTTTTAAACAATGTAAACCAAATCGAAAACAAATATTCTGTGTTTATGTAATCTGTTTGAAAAGCTTGGATTAGTCAGGACTTTTTTAATATAACCTGAAAGAAGAATGTCATACACACCTAGGATGACTTGAGGGTGAGTAAATCATGGGCTCATTTTCATTTTTGGGTGAACACTCCCTTTAATTAATTTAATTAATTTTTAAATGCATCATTATCCAAATTGCAAACACATGAGGAGAGTCTCCGCAAGAAAGAGCCATGACTGGCAGATCACCGTGCTATACTACATTTCTCCGAAAAGGTGGGAAATTACATTTTGGGATGCAGCAACACACTTACTACAGGCGTTGATGTAGAAAGAGTGATTAAACGAGAAAAGAGAATGTGTTGTCATGCAAAACAAGATCTTGTCATGTGATAAACACTCTTCTCCTAACTCGCAGCAACAACACACACACAAAAACACAATCTAGAATAGCCCCTTACCAATGATATAATTACTGTAACGCACATCTCTTGTGACTAACTGATGTTTTTCATTTTAATTGTACCCAAACCTGCACATTGAATCACATTTCAACATCATTTACAACATCCATTATTGATTGACAGCTGCCATGGTGATTCAACCTGGTGGTCATCCACGGGTGTCTCCATGGAAACATCTCTGGACATTCTCCAATTGGCCTTGGCAAGGCTGCTCACCCCCTGCAGACACGCGTGACTGACAAGGAAGACTGAGGAGGCATACATAAGTGACCAGTGACAGGTTTAGGAGAGAAGACGATAAACGAGACATGGAGACAATTGCGGGCTCCCCGTCACACACACTGACGGGCAAGCTTTACTATTACTATCATAATTAAAGGAATATTCTGGGTTCAGTTAAGCTCAATCGACAGCATTAGTGGTATAAAGTCAATTAATTGGCATAATTTTTTGACGAGGTTAAAGTGAGGCACTTACAATGGAAGTGAATAGGGACAATTTTTGGAGGATTTAAAAAGTCACAGTGAACGGCACAATGAATGCAACTTTACGAGACTAATGATGAGCATAGACAACAGAGAGAGCATTAAATTCAGCGGTTTTATTTACAACATGCACTCATTCATATCTCATTTGTGCATTATTGGCTGTTATGTTAAATAAAGATTTCTAATTTAACCCTTTGGTGCTCTTCGGTCATTTCTGACCGGAAAATTTTCTGTTTTGAAATTTTTTAAATCACTGCTTCATCGGAATTATATGAAACTTGGTGACTTTTCAAGCATTAGGTATGTACACACACCAACAAATTGGGGTCATGATTCGAGCATGCTAATTGGTCGTAAAAAAAAAAAAAAAAACGTTTATTGTCTACGGTCATAAATGACCGACCATAAGAAATGAATGGGAAATCGGCAAAAACACAAGAATTCTCAGAATATTTGTGTGTACAATCTACAAATCGGCCACAATGCTGAAAAAAAGTACACAGCAGTAAAGGGGTGACACTCTAAAACATCAAGAGTGTGATATTGACACATCCACTCACACACACACACACACACACACACACACACACACACACACACAGGGGTGTTTTTGTGAAATGTGGAGACATTCCATAGGCGTAATGGTTTTTATACCGTACAAACCGTATTTTCTATCACCCTACACTGCCCCTGCCCCTAAACTTAACTTTCACAGGAGACTGTGCAGTTTACTTTCTGTGGAAAAAAAAACTGATTTTTTATAAGCATTTATAAAAAAAAATTTATAAGCATTTTGAAAAGTGAGGACATGGGGAACGTCCTCATATTTCACCCTCTTTTTGTAATACCTATGTCATACCCATGTCATTATACACATTTGTGTCCTGATATTTCACAAAAACATGCCCACTTATACACACACACACACACACACACACACACACTGAACCTATGAACCACATTTTGCATTTTTAAAAATCACAGCTTCATCAGAATGATATGAAACTTTGTGACTTTTCTAGCATTAGGTATGTAAACACACACAAAAAATGAGGATTTGAGCATGCTAAGTGGTCGTAAAAAAAAAAAATATTCCCACTTGTGCTCTTCGGTCAAAAATGACCACCATAGGAAATGAATGGGAAATCTGCAAAAACACAAACTCACAGAAAAAATCTATATTTCTAACCAAAAAGAAATATAATAACTATATAATGACTATAATAAATAGTCTTTGAGATGTTTTAAATATATATTCAAATCCATCAAAAAAAAAAAAAAATCATTAAATGTGTTCAAAAGATAACTAGGGAATTCTCAAGCCTCTCCATAGAGACCTCTAGTGATTACACCCATGGTTGCATGATTTCTTAAATAATTCCGAAAGAGGGCGCTAATCTGCCTTCAAAAAATATATATATTTTGAAGGCCTAGTCTCTATTTTAACCTGAAATACTGCAATAATTTAAAAAAATTACAAAATAATAAATAATTTTCAATGGAACAAATAGACCATAATTATTGCATAAATAAGAAGAAAGAAGAAAAATAAATTGCATTGGTTTTACTGGGGTGGAGGAATTTAATTTTTAGGTGTCCGGTCACTTATGACCGGGAAGACAACCAATGCAACCCCTAAACGAAGAGCACCAGAGGGTTAAATAAAGTTATAAAAAAAAACAAGGGGGCTAAGTTAATTTTCCTTTAAACACTGCTGTTGACTCGTCTGCCCCATAGGCCGTTAAAAAATATGGACGACGCGACTTCATTCGCTTCCGCTGAAGAAAAGTGAAGCCTCCGGAGGTTCGAATATAGCGCTGACATCTTGCGCAGATTTGGGACCGAGTCTGCGCAGTAGTGACCTCCGGGACGGGGTCCCTCGGGACCTCACTGTAACCCAAATTTTAGCCATTTTTGCAATTTAGGGAGTAGAACATCAAACGCTTGGGCTCTTTATTTAGGCCAATAACGAGTCACCTAGCAACCATATGGCAACATACCAACAAACACACAAAACAATGTTGCACCTTTAAGCACACTTTATAAAAAGCAAGGAGATTTCAGTAAGGTGTTGACAATTATCTCTCCTTCCTCTTCCCACCAATTACGACACCTGATGAAAGCACATCCACCCGCCCATGAATTAACCTCAAGAGGTAATTAGCGAGCTCAAATACCATTACCATCTCAAACGCGTGTGTGATGACAGGAAAGGACTTTAAATGACTTAAATAAATAAATCAGTCACGCGTGGGTCACGTTCTGACTCGTTAAGATGTGATTTAATGAGGGTGGGGTGGGCTTAACGCAGGGGGGAGGGCGTTTCTTGCCTCTGATGACTAATTATGAAGATGACGATAATTAAATAGCCCCACTCAGAGATGTGTGTATTATCAAATCATGCATCTCGACTGGAGGGTGGACATGAATGCACGCAGTTATTACATGCGCATGGAGGAATGGAGGGAGGAACTGTTTACATGCTCTTGAGGACACATGTGGACGAATACACAGATGCTCTCCAAACTAATTATTAACCCAAACGGTATTCTAGGCTTGATATTTAAGGTGTTACTACCTGAAAATCAGCCCTTGTCTTATAGGAACACACCACTATTTTTGAAAATACGCTCATTTTCTGTCTCACCTAGAGTTAAACAATTGAGTTTTGCCGTTTTCGAATCCATTCAGCCGATCTCCGGGTCAGGCGGTAGCACTTTTAGCATAGCTTAGCATAGATCATTGAATCTGAGTAGACCGTTAGCATCTCGCTCCAAAAAAATGACCAAAGAGTTTCGATATTTTTCCTATTTAAAAATTGACTCTTCTGTAGTTGGGTCAATGACAAGTATGGTTTTAAAGATTAAAAAAATAAATAATTTTAAGCAAAACAATTTTAACCAAAAAATTGGTGTTGATTCATATTGGTTTTACAGCTTTTAAGTAAGGAATAATTGACGACGGGCCGTTCAATTATTAGAACAATAATGCACACCCGAGGTGGTGATGCGGTCACGACGCGAAGCGGAGTGGCCGTTACACCTCGGGTGTGCATTATTGTTCTAATAATTGAACGCCCCGGAGTCAATTATTCCGCTTATACTACGGTTACCACACCTCAAGACATCGATCCGAAGATATATTTAAAGGGATTCGTCCGGTTTTTGTACTTAAATCGCTATTGTGAGTAGGACTATTTCTTCCGCGTCTCATCCAACGGCTCTTTTGTTAGTTCTGAAACGTCATTTTAAAGCTGGTAACGAAGGCTTGAGCCGTTGATAGCATTCTACTACAGTTATTAATTAAGTTATTAGAGAGAGAGAGAGAGAGAGAGAGAGAGAGAGAGAGAGAGAGAGAGAGAGAGAGAGAGAGAGAGAGAGAGAGAGAGAGAGAGAGAGAGAGAGAGAGAGAGAGAGAGAGAGAGAGAGAGAGAGAGAGTGCTTGTGTGAATTGGGCTGCCTCTATGCGTCTCTAAACAGCGCTGTTATTACCTCACTAGTGAAAAAATGTCACGTGTAGCCTTTAAGTTGCTCCACTATATTGTCTAACTGATCAAATGGTCAGGGCAGCGCTGACACCTTTAGTGCAAACCGTAGTGCGTGTGCGAGTGTGTGATTTCAGTAATGAGACAGAAAGGCTTGCCTTTGATGTCCGCTTCCGTTTGTTGGTTTTCATCTGGACTGTCTAATACTGCTGCCGCCCAGTTGTTGAACGTTTTATATTCACCGTAAATATTAAGATTTACTTTAGGAAAATCGTCTGTCATATTGTTGTTTTTTAGTCCTGTAATGTCCGTTGTTACAGTTAACTATGCGAAGTGATATGGAACTGTAATGCGGTCAAGAGCTGCCTGGAACTACGTTCGCTGTGCATCTCCCAGAAAATAATTGCACACCTTAGAACGTTCATCAGCCAATCAGATTCAAGCATTCAACGGCCCCGTAGTATAAGACAGCATTAATTCATTATTAAACAAGATTTCTGATTTTACCACCCAGAAAATGTCAGGTGGTGCGACCATATATTCATTTAAAATAATATACATGTACAATATACATATGAATCATTGTAGTGTCTAAAATGCATATCACATGTCAAATTCCCTTTCCATTTCTTTATGTATTGCCCTTTTAGCCCAATTCATTTAAACGGACACTTTTCTATGTGTTCAAACAGCCAATTTCCCATAAGGAGTTTTAATGTTTTGTTTTTAACTGTACAAATGATTTGTATACATTATATAACGGTTTACAGTTATATGTCTTACTTCATTTTGCAATTGCAGTGGGAATTGATACTTTTAAATGTAAATTTGCTGGTCGCACCACCTGACATTTCAAACTCAATTCAAATCTAACAGGCATTAACTTGGACACCTATACAAATGTTTGACCATATGCTCAAGGTCATGCATAAATTTTTAAAATCAAATACACATTTATATAATAATAACAACACATTTTCAAAGTTTTCCAGGGGTCATACCACCTGACATGATAAGATCAACCTCATCATTACTCAAAAATGTCATATTATCTAATATTTATGGGAGCGTGATTAACATTGTTACTGCATCAAAGGGGTATTCTGGGGTCTTCTTTGTGATGTCATATGCTGTCACATGGTTTTCTTAAAGTAAGATTGCATAAAATGGCATTTTTATGTCGGTCGCCCTCCCTGACATTTGGAGAAATACATTTTTCGGACACATTTTTTTTTTTAAATAGGACTGATACACTATTTTCCCTCATTTATAAGGAATTTAACGTAAAAGCATGCCAAACTATTTGATAAAGAATTTGACTGAGAAAATGAACCTTGCAGTTTTGTTTCCTGCTTGTACGTTTGGACGGTCGCACCACCTGACATTTTTGGTCTTTCAAACGCCACAACTCAAAAAAAGTCAATTGAATTTAAAAAAACCGAAAAGGGTTTCTTATAAAGGAAATATTGTAGATCATTTTGATATATGACATGTATTTATTACAATTCTTTTTAGGAAAATAAGGAATTCAGACCCAAAAAATACTTGTCATGTCACTGACCCAGTTACATCGTGTACTAAGACTTATAGGAACTATACTCTCATTCCTGCGTAATAATCAAGGAACTTTGCAGCCGTTCCATGAGTGCAGCGGCGCAGTGATATTACACAGCGCCTGAAAATAGGCTAACTTCCATCAACATAACCAATGTGGTCGGCACCAATAGCCTCGTGGGCAGTGCGCTGGCATATATCGCTGTTGCGCTTCGGTGCGACCCGAGTTCGAGTCCCGTCTCGTGGACCTTTCCCGATCCCATCCCTCTCTCTCTCTCCCACTTCGCTTCCTGTCTACCTACTGTCCTATCATAATAAAATCTTTAAAAAAAAACAAAAAACAACATAACCAACGTGACAACCTGCTTGCACAACCTGTGCTGGGGACTATTTTCAGGCGCTGTGTGATATCATTCCGCCTGCTACACCCATGGTACGGCTGAATGGATTTGAAAAGGGTAAAACTCAACTGTTTAACGCTATGGGGGAGTTGGAAAATGAGCCTATTTTCAAAAATAGGGGCATGTTCCTTTAAAGGTCCCGTTCTTCGTGTTTTTTTGAAGCTTTGATTGTGTTTACAGTGTGCAATATAACATGTGTTCATGTTTCGCGTGTAAAAAAAAACAGTATTTTTAACACAATTTACTTATCTGTGTACCGCTGTTTTCACTCTCCTAAAAACGGCTGATGAGTTCCTTTATTCTATGAAGTCCCTCCTTCAGAATAACGTAACGAGTTCTGATTGTGCCAGCGGTTCCCGTGTTGTGATTTGACCGCAGCTTAGCGAACGTGGCACGGTTCCTGTGTTGTGATTCGACAGCAGCTTAGCGCACGTGGAAAGGTCACGCCTCTTAACGGGAGATGTATGCGCTTAATGATCTCTACAGCGTCCCTGGGAAAGCCAAACAAAGGTGATTTGACTCCGGGATGAAAATAACAGCGTCTTGACGACATGGCGACAAACACACTCAAACACAACAATTCCTTTTCTCCGCACGACACGTCCTCTTCTCCACGTGGGACAGCAACAAGACCACGCCCCCTTTTTTCGCGTATTCTTGTGGGCGGAGGTTAGTCTGTTCTACTGTTCTACTGACGTCATTTATGAAGGAAGTACCAGGATGTAGTCCAAGCCGGCCGTTCGCTGTGGGCTTTGAAAGGGAACTTCTGTTAAATAAAATATCTCGCTTGGCATTGAACTTTGAGCTTTATAATTTTACAGGTATTATTTATGCTCTAACAGCAACATTACACACTAACTAAAGTTTGAACAATGGGATCACGAAGAACGGGACCTTTAACTCTCGATTAATGCTCCAAAAGACAGAATTTTTGGAAACTTTCCAGGATTTTGTGGACATTTTCGGAAACATTTGGAAAGTTTCTGGAAATTTACCAGAAATTTGCAGCCGCTTTGCAACCCTACTATCAGTCAACCAATATCGGGGGGAAATAAAAGGGGAGGCCAAAACACACAATGCAATTCAGTGAATGAGATGTACGATTAAAGACGTGAGCCATCATTTCAACAGCACTCTAGAGTTTGAAACTATTCATCAATAAAAACACTTGAACATATGCTTAGTAGGCTATACAAGCTATCAGGTATGAAATTAAAAAGGGTTTCTCCAGTGCGTCCATTATCCCATAATTATCATTACAGCACATTTAGAGCCACAGATGTTATCAGCTATGAGATGGAAACAAATGCTGCCTCAAATTCAATCAAAAATCATTTAACAAAAATGAATTGATGCAGAGAGAATAAAAACTTCAAAATTACTCTTATTTGAGGTCGTTGGCACAATCTTCCCACCTCAGGGAAGCCACAAAATATACGCATTGATTGGACTGGGTCCCTTCTTCCCAAACCTCTCTACCCTCGCTTATAATAGTAATTGTAGCCTTGTTTAAACTGTTTAGAAGGAAATTAAATTGGAGGGAAACCGAAACAGAGGAAAGCGAGCAGAAGGAACGAGTTTAGTTAGGCGGTTTTCTGTTCTTTAAAAGCAAGTGGAACATTCACGAGGGACGTGTTGAGAAACTTTTCTAACTTTTCCGAGAAACAAGCGTGACAGGATGCTTAGAGGGAACTGTGAGCGTGTACATGTGTAAGAGAGAAACCTCCTTCCCCCGAGCAACACTTTGAGTGTTTTCATCGAAAGCAAAGTTATCTTGGTTTCTGTTTCTGTGCTTCGAAGTGCAGTTTAGAAGTGCCTAGATGTATTTCTTCAAAAACAATACCTAAATTCTATTTGATGGACTATATTCAGATTGCCTCAGCATGCCATGCTCAATGGCAAATTGCTATTCAGTCAGAGCAAATTAAAACGTTAAATGTGAGACATTCAGGGGTTTTTTCTGAGAGAACTCTAATTTCATGAACAAACCTTGAATTGATTTTACCCACAGGCTATTAGCTTAATAGTCAGACTTTATCCATGCCATGTCATTTTAAGTTTGCTGACCGAAATAACCGCTTAATGTGAATTATTAATTATCTAACTGAAATTGAAGAGTAGTAACTAGCCTCCGGGGCTCCTCAGGGTCGTGTCTTGGGCCCTACTGAAATATTTTGACATTATATTAGACACAAACTGGTGTGAAATGCACACTAAGCCTCAGATATGCATGTCTACTGAGTAGTACGGGTTATTACGTTGCTTTAGAGTTCACTATAGACTTTGCTTAGTTGTAAGAAGCCGTACAAATATAAGGCTGCTGTTGCAGTGTCTCTATATTAAGGATGGAAATTACATAATGACAATTAAGCTATTTTTAACTTGACAGTCAAAGATGAAAAATAAAAAAAAGATGAACAACATCAGAAACATTGGATTATAGCAACAAATTAATTGAGACAACCATTTTTAGCATGCAGACAGTCTAACGGTTTTAGTTAGCAGACCAAAATGCTCTTAGAAACATTCTGTTGTATTTGTTTTATTATTTTTTTTACTTCTGAAAGTGGTAAAAAAAAAAAAAAATCTGAAAGTTAGGCATAAAATAAATCATTAACTTGTTTAATGTTTAGCAATAGGGATGCACAATATTAAAATTTTGGCCGATACCGATAATTCTTTATATTTGAAACCGATAACCGATATATTGGCCGATAAATCTAAATCCACATTTTTATATAATTTTTCAGAGCCTGATTACAATAGCAAAAGTCTCACCATTAAAAGCCATGTCCCAAGCACACAATTGTTATGTTCTTATTATAATTTTATGTATATGACAGACTTGCGCTCCAGATCTTGCATTGTATTTTCCTTTTTTTAAAGTGATTCCAATCATATTTCAAGCAATTCAAAAACATAAATGGCGAACAGTGTGCATCAGAAGTGTCTCTGTTGAAGGAAATAATCCATTATTTATCGGCTTTAATATATCGGCCAAATGTGCTGATCGGGCCGATAACGATATTATTAACCATCATCCTTCCCTTTCACTTTGTAACAAATCCTTCCCTCGTGGGTCAAAATGACCCGAAGCCCTAAAATTATACTTTTTTTTTAATTTGTCCAAAAAGCTTATTTAATTAAATTTGTATCATATTTTTTCTATTTTTAAAGCAATTTTTTTTTGTGTTTTGTTATTTTTTTATTTTATATATTTTATTTAAATTACTAGATTTGATCGATAAATAATAAATAAATAATTATTTCTTCACATTCTTTCAACTTCAATTCAAAATAACACAATTTCATGCATAACCCTTTTAATTCAGCTCAAAATATCTTACATTGGATGTCTTTGCCGACTTCTTGTGGAAAAAAGATAATATAACATGATATTTCATGACACTTGCCACTACACTGGGTTAAAAATAACCCAAGTTGGGTTGAAAATGGACTAACCCAGCAATTGGGTTGTTTTAACCCAGCATTTGGGTTGTTTCATCCAGCGTTTGGGTTAAATGTTTGCTTAAAACAACCCAATTCCTGGGTTAAAACAACACAATCACTGGGTTAAAACAACACAATTGCTGGGTTAGTCCATTTTCAACCCAACTTGGGTTATTTTTAACCCAGCATTTTTTAGAGAGTAGATGGCCTTATAGCTCTATGAAGCGAATGAGCTGTTCCAATGGGTCCTAAAATGCGTTTCTCTTCAGCATACATTCAGATACACATGTAGACATTATAAAATAATTTTTTGGTAGTTTTAGCAGTTTTTGTTTGAATTTTGAGCATTTTTCTATGTGTACTGAAGCATTCCTCGCGTTCCATTCATTCCTATGAGGGTCAAATTGATCCCTGAGGGAAGGATTTGTTACTTTTTTCTAGCCTAGAAATCTAGACGCACCCTAGCGGCAGCAAATCTAATTTGCCGCAAGTGTAGTCTAGCAACTCTCGGTAGACCTGCGAGCTGGAAAAACCAAACTCTGGTCAGGCCAATCACATCGTGTATAGCGTCGGTGAGTGGGCTTAACATAATGACGGCACGTCACGGCAGAGTTGCGGCGGTTCCGCATGCTACTCATAAACAAAGAAGCTGGCGAACGGGGGTCTTTCGAATCGGCTTTGGCCGCGACTCTGGAAGACTTGGAGTTAAGCTTTTCTTTGAGAAAAGAACAAAGAACGGCACTGAAGTCATTCTTAAAAAAGGAAGATGTGTTCGGTGTTTTGCCGACCAGATACGGCGAAAGTTTAATCCATCAACTAACTCCACTTCATATTGCTCTCTGGTTGGTTGTAGCGCTATCCAATTGCATGCAGAGGTAATTTGAAAGACAACCGTTTGTCCCACCCCTCGGATTGAGCCCTGCCAATGGTGAGTTTCCAGACCCAACATCTTGATGTGGGTCTGGCTTGTCAGGCTAACTTTTTTCAATTTCAACCCCAAAACCACATGTATTTTTTTTGTACATTCGTGGTACAAGTGTCCTAGTGTCTTGGACCACTCAGATGAACTCTCAATTTTTACATTTGTTTTAAAAATGAGTTCCGGGTCAAAATGACCTGAGGGAAGGATGAGGGTTAAAAATGAACATACAGTATATCGGCCGATACCGATATGGTGGCCGATATATCGTGCATCCCTTCTTAGCAAATTCAGACTCTTTTAAGGAAAGATAATGTAAAAACCATAGACTGTAAAAAAAAAAATATGGACGTAGTGTCCGTGACGTCACCCATAGGACTCTGAAGAGCAGTTTTGAAGCGTAAAGTAGGGTCGAGCTGGCCGTTGCCATCTTGGCAGTGCGTCACTCCCGGAAAACAGAAAATGGACAAAGAGGCGGGACGTGGGTGGAGCTGAGGTGACGCGATGACTAACAGACAGCAGATAAACGGCTATCCACCTGTCACTCAAAGTGGCCACGCCCTTAAAGGAACATGCCAACTTTTTGGGACTTTGGCTTATTAACTGTATTACCCAGAGTTAGAGAAGTCCATACATACCATTCTCATCTCTGTGCGTGCCATAACTCTGTCTGACACACCCACCGCTAGCCTAGCTTAGCACAAATACCAGAGGTATATGGCTCCAGCTAGCCTACTGCTCAATAACACCAAAATAACACCAACATTTTCCTATTTACATGTTGTGATGTGTATAGTCACAGCATGTACAAATAACAAGGTTATATGAGACACAGCCATCTTATAAACGTATACATACTGGGAACTATATTCTCAGAAGGCGCAGCACTGCTCTACTTCTGCGGAGTGATTTGCTCGCAGCACCTGAGAAGCCATGGTGAAGAGGAGAGAGTTCGCTCAGAGTTGGAGTAATAGAGTCAGCAATTACTAGATAGTTTACAATCATGGGTGTTCACTGTATTGTAAAGAACTGCGACAATAAACAGGGGAGACCAGGTAATACAATGATATTTCATAGAATTCCAATCCAAAACGCTGAACTGATGAATCGATGACTACTTGCTCTGGATATAGATCCAAAAACACCTGTAGCCATCATCAAGCACCATAGCATTTACTCTGAACATTTCACAGAGGACGACTAGTTTGAAAAAATGGAAATTTGCCACACGTACCATGAAATGTGTGCTGAAGGATACGGCCATCCCATCGATAGTACAGACGCGGATCACCCGCGGTAAGTGTTCCGTTATGATTTTAGATGACTAGCCTACTGTAACAGTACCATTAGCTAGAGCTAATGTAACATTTGTGACACTGTTACATGAATAGGGTGGTCACTACTGTATTGCAGTTGTTCCCGTGCTCTATGTATCCCCTGTAATGTCAGTATTGTCGAGTCAACTTTATTTATAGAGCGCTTTTAACAATGCAGATTGTTTCAAAGCAGCTTCACAGTGTTAAACAGGAAAATAATGCAACAGTTGTGTTGTCACGAACGCGCTCTGTCACAGTAACAAATGAGCGGTGCTAGAGCTAATTCTCTGGACTGTAGCATTTACCTTGCTAATGAATTGGAGGGGAGATGGGCAGTTTTAATTTTGGTCTGTGGGTTCATTGTGCAAAAACAGCTACCTAGTCACGCTGGTTTTGTTGATGAAAGTAACAACGCTGCTTCTCAGGTGCTGCGAGCAAATCACTCCGCAGAAGTAGAGCAGTGCTGCGCCTTCTGAGTATATAGTCCCCAGTATATCTACGTTTATTAGATGGCTGTGTCTCATGTAACCTTGTTATTTGTACACGCTGTGACTATACACATCACAACATGTAAATAGGAAAATGTTGGCGTTTTTTGTCACTTATTGAGCAGTAGGCTAGCTGGAGCCATATACTTCCAGTCTTTGTGCTAAGCTAGGCTAACGGTGGGTGCGTCAGACAGAGTTATGGCACGCATGGAGATGAGAATGGTATGTATGGACTTATCTAACTCTGGGAATACAGTTAATAAGCCATAGTCCCAAAAAGTTGGCGTGTTCCTTTAATTATACAGCCCCTAGTGGCCAGTAAATGAATTGCAGTTTAAGTCACTTCTGTAACTGCGGGAGGTTGCCACTTGGTAAAAACACATGGTTGGGAAGCTCTGTTCTAGGGATATACCTTAAGAAAGAGATAAAGAAAAGACGTCTCATCTGTAGTGTTTAATGTGAAGAACAAACAAGTTTGGACAGTTCTGAACACATCAAAACTACCAATAGTTTGCTGACCTCATAACCGTTAATGGTCAGTGACCATGACATCATAGCTAACTACATAAGATTGTGGTAATTGGCCAAACTTCTTCTGTTCTGATTGTCAAAAACCTTTCAGACTTACAAAAGTTAGCCACAAGCCACAAATAGAAAAAGAAAATCTCCCATTTTTCACTGGCAGTTGACTAACAGCTGCAGCACTGTCTAAAATAATGTCGTAGACAAAGCCCTTGTTATACAAGAGAGTGAATGGGGCTTTTAACGGTTTTCACCTCTCAGTGAGGGAGAAATGGTCAGAATGGAAATGCACTGGGACAGATCTAGTCTCAGATAAAACGATGCCCGAGCGTGGATCTACGCAGCTGTGTGCGAATGACTCACTGTAGACCACCCTCGGCCCAAATTGACGCTCAGTCACACCTAATTTCTTCAACACCAAGCATATGCGCAGATACCAGACCACAAACCTTATTGGCTACAGCCTATTTCCTTCTCAGAAGACCAGAATCCCCACTGGCTCTAAGAACTGTGAAAACCTTATTGATTATTTTCACTTTACATTAAAAGCCATCAATTGCCTTCTCTCACCTGCTCTCCTTTCCCTCAGTCTATCACTCTTATTAAAAATGCTGTCTTAAACTGCTCAGACTAAAGTCTTTAAAAAATAATAAAGCATCTAATTAGAAGCAAGAGGGTTTTACAACTTGATTGCAAGGAGGACATGTTCAATTTAAATGTATAAGGTAATAGGGGAACCTGGTTACACCGTTCTTCAGAAAACCATCTATGTACTGCTGCTGCAAACAAAGTCCTAAACAGTTCAGACTAAAGTCTTAAAAAATAAAGCATCTAATTAGAAGTAAGATGGTTTTACAGCTTGATTCCGTTTTAAATTTTAAATTTAAATGTATGATGCAAAAGGGGAACCTGGATACATGTTTCTTCAGAAAACCATCTGCTAAAAATGTGCTTCTCTGTTAGTAGATGATACCTAGAACAAACCTGAAGAACCTAAAAAGTGGCATCAAGAACTTTTCAAAGAACAAACATAGCTATTTCAAGATCTCTATTTAGGGAATTTTTGCCACGACGGAAGTTCTAAAAGGAAATGAATAAAATATGCCAAAAACTGTATCTAAGAGAACTCAGAATATTAGACTTCCAATATGAAATGAGTCATAAATGTAAAATCAATACTTGTCTTCAAAGAACTAAACAGCCACACCAGGAACCCTATATAAAATTGAAAAGGTTATTGATGAAAGCATGGCTCTTTGCTGAACTTGAGGTTCTGCTATGGGTGTGACGAGACATGAGATTGGCTTCATGAGACAGAGACGAGATTTTTGCACAGTATTTTTAAGAAATCCACAATGACAAAATTCATGACTGTCAAAATGGTCTGCAGGAGCATTTTGAAATGTTTTAACTAACCATCTTGTAATGAATATCATTTCAGTTCTACTTTCTGAGAATGAATTATTAAAGACAACAATATACAAGCACTGTAACAAACAAACTCAACTGATTGGCTTCTCTCCTGTATAATTTCTCACGAGTCTCTTCAGACCTTACTGTACATGAATTATGAGCTTCCAGAACTTCTGATTGACGCTGTGTGTGGCCTCCTAATTGAACTCCTTTCCACAAATTGAACATAGAAATCTTAGTCTTATTAAATGCAAACAATAAGTGCAACCATAATCAAATTATTCTCTCAATATTCAAAGTGCAAAAACAGAGAACAGAGCTAATAATAATCAAAATAATAAACTTTATTTTATATAGCGCCTTTAAATGCAACTTCTCAAAGCGCTTTACAAAAAGGACACAGTGTAAAAGTAAAAGAGATAAAAAACAATATACTAAACATACTACAAACATAAACCAGATATACAAAAATGAAATATGAAATCACATATAAGCAAGTCTAAAAAAGTGAGTTTTAAGAAGGGATTTAAAAACACTAACAGATTCTGCATGTCTAATCTTATACGGAAGAGAGTTCCAGAGTTTTGGAGCAAGGGAAGAAAAAGCCTGGTCACCCATAAAGCGCAAAGCAAGTTGAGGGAACAGTTAGAAGGAACGGAGATCATGCAATTGAAAGTTCTGATAAATAATCTGGTGCCAGACCATGTAAAGAGATGGTTATAACTGCAGAGCCCAGCCTAAGATAGCTTTGATATTGGGAGACAGGCTATTGTATGACGCCTAATTTGCGCGAATCAGGCAGCTTGCGTTTACTTTCGCTTTCGATTGCACGTACTCAGTGTATAGGTAGCGCCGGTGTTGAGTGCGCATTCTACAAGATAAGACATTTATCAGACACTCTATCAGGCTCAGTTTCATGTCATGGTCATGTCAATCATCTCACCTTACTCTCGTCACATGATCAGTGAACTGTGATTCCTGCTGCACTGTCTGTGTGTGATTGCGTCTGAGCTGAACAGACTTTACAATAGTTTACAATTGAAACGAACTGAATTAAATGTTTTTTATTTCTATTAAAAAAAAGCAAAACGACAGTTTTTCGACAGAGACAGCTTTTCGCTCGACGCGTGAGATCTCGTCACACCCCTAGGTTCCACAAAAACATTCTAGAACCTATTACAGAAAGAGTTTACAGAAAGATTAACTCCAACAAGCCAAGTTCTAATACGAATCACTGTGCCACAACAATGGCTCAAAAATAAAAAAGCAATTACAATTTGCCAAAAGTCAGAGGGATCTTGAGAGAACCTCGAATCTGCTTAAAATATGAACTTCCAAATATTAAAAGGTTCAAGCGCCAATGTATCCAATCAAGGACAGAACTACAGTTAACTCACTCAAGAACTCTATAATGAGTAAGATGGTTTTTTACTGAACCCGAGGTACTGCAGAAAACCCTTATTTTTTAAAAGACTAGAGTCTATAAAATGTAACATTAAGTACTTTTCTAATCTCCCCTCCTGACACTCAAAAGGAAAAAATAATAATGTCCAGGGCATCGGTCAGCCTAGGAAATGTGAGGCATTTACCTCCCAATCTACTTGCGGACACAAATCAAACATGTTTGATATTTAGGGTTTTAAATTGGGATAATTACAACTATGATTATGTCAGTACTTCCACAATAGCCAATGAGAGACAAGTCTACAAGGAGACAGAAGTGGGGGAACTTTTGAAATGGCGACCACGAAACAATAAGCAGCTGTATGGGTCCGGTGGACAACGGACATGGAGGAACACGCATGTTTTTTTCTCAATAAGTATTGATACAGCTAGTTGCCGCGTATCCAGTATCCATTGTTTACATCTGCTGCCCCGTGAGATCACGTGAGGTGCTAAATCTGGCATATTAACCTAAAGAATATTTTGTAGCGTCATGATTTTCCAATCTCGCAGCCCGACTTTAGTAGAGGATCTTTTTTTAAAAATAAGCTACTTCAAAGATCCATTAAAAACCATTCCTTTTTAGTAACTTCAACCAGGCCAAGTTCTAATATGAAATATAAAAAACTTCCTAAAAAAAATTGAGTACCATACCGTAAATACCCGAAGGATCTTTATAAAACCTCTGTTCTACACCCTTAAAAAGTTCCAAAAGTGGTTTTCCAGCTTAATATCCCTAGACAACATGTTTGATGATAAGACCAGGGTGCAAAGCTAATAAAGAACACATATTTGTAGAACACAGTATTGTAATAGCACGGAAATTAATCAAACTCCCCAAAATGGAAAATACAGCCATTCATTAATATTCAGGATGTTCATTCAGATTTCGTATTCAAGAGGCTGTAGTAATTGTATTATAAATTAGAGAGGGTCAGTTTGTCTTTATTGGCAGGCACGCTTGGGTCACATGAACATCAAAGTACGGATTGTGTGCGTGCTCTTTCAGCATCTCAAATCCTTTCGTCTTGCTTGCTCTTTCATGCTTTGTATCTGCCCCTCTCTATGTGATCACGATGTGAAATAGATCTACCATTGACCAGCCTACCATATGCCTATAGCTGTCATTATGCGCCTGCTGGCAATATTGGATTGTATGCGTTTAGCAAAACAGCACAGAGAGAGTCCCGCAGGCAAACATACTGGGGTGGACGCGTGGGCATAAGTTCCTGTTTCATTTAAACACACGACTCTCGGACTCTCGTGAATGTGCACCTTTAAACAAGCAGCCGCGTGACTCACTTCTGGCACCTGTGGATGTGTCTAAAAAAGGCCGCAGATAAATCAAAAGCCTGCAAACCAGGCTGCAAATAATGAAGTCACATACTCAGCATTGCCATATGGGGCAAATAGGCTTTGGCAGTGAGGGGTCAATTCATCATCTTTAAATTCATCCGTTGTGGTTTAACCCAAGACTCAGCTTCTCGTCCAAACTATCATTAAATCTGCTGCAAGCGCAATGCAAAATCCAAATGAACCCTATTTACTTTCTTACTAGACATTTTCTGGTCTTATTGGGGAAGATTTACTGGGTTATTCTAGGTTACTAGGTTATTCCGCCCTCATTAAAATAACTCGCCTCAAGAATAACTTTTCGAGTGACATCAAGAACTAGTATTTTTCAACTCCACCCCTTTCTGCAATTGAATCCATTTCCAATGATAAAATGGATATATATTTATTTAAATCTGGTTTAAATAACCAGATATTTAAACATCTGGTTTATCATGTAAATACTTTACAGAAGCAAATGCCATTTGATTGGTTGCAAATGCCATATCAGGTTCACTTTAAAGACCAAATGACATTGATTCCATGCTAACGTATTTCCATGAAGAAAATTTGGTGTAGAATTTACTATTCACATTTATTTTACTATGGTTACTTGTGAAATGCACTCAGCAATTTCTGAGTGAAAACTGTCTCAAAGAAACGGCAATGTACTCCAATAATCTTCAAAAACAAAACAAATTAAAGCTGCAAGCAGTGATTAAAGGGCCCTCGCACCCGGCCACCACCACCCGGTGGCCTCAGTGAATAGTGAGCAAGATGCATTTAAGCGGGTAAATATAGGAGAAAAAAAGTCATTCTGATATGCCACACTTCCTGCTGCCAGCAGGTGACGCTATGACTATAACTGAATATTGTCATGTGATGTCTTCAGGTCAGGACTCTTATCAAACGTGAAGTTTGGGGCAGATCGGGCATTGTATGCCTGACTTGCGACAACTTCCTGTTTCATAGCAAAACAGGCCACGGACATGCCCTTCGGCAAAAACTCAAGATCTTCACAATTAAACATCGCTAAGGCCAGTCCTTCCAGAAAAATGCGGCTTTGTTTTGTGATTGTTGCGGGCAAAAATCCTTGATTATGCGGCACTTTTTCTAAAATAATGCGATGGAAAATGCGGGATATTTATGCAATTTTATGCAATAACTGCGGTTTGATGAAAAAGAGAAAAAAAGCACTACATCACAGAAAGTGCTGGGAATATTTAAGTTCTCATCTTGTTTTATTGAAGGCCTTAATAAACACATGGCTTAAATTTACAAAACATTGAGTCAAACAAGTTCTGTAGCTTTACAAAAGGAATATTCTACAACTTCTGAAAAAATGAATAAATAACTTCCTGTTTTACAGACATTTGAGTGCTTCCAATGCACAAAGAGCAATCTCTTAAAGGGTTAGTTCACCCAAAAATGAAAATTCTGTCATTAATGACGTCCCCTCATGTCGCTGGAACACAAATGAAGATATTTTAGTGGAAATCCGATGGCTCAGAAAGGCCTCCATTGGCACAATGCACTGTGCACTCTCAAGTCCCATAAAAGGTACTAAAGACGTCATTACAAAGTCCATCTCACTACAGTGATTCTACAATAACTTTATGAAGCGACGAGAATAGTTTTTGTGCTAAAACCTAAAACGGCTTATATAGTGATGACCGATTTCAAAACACTGCATCATGAAGCTTCAAAGCGTTATGAATCAGTGAGTCGATTCATGATTCGGATCGGGTATCAAACTGCTGAAATACGTGACTTTGGCGATCCAAACCGCTGAATTGACTCGCTGAATCGACTCACTGATTCATAACACTTCGAAGCTTTATAATGCTGTGTTTTGAAATCGGTCAACACACCGGGAAACTGCTTTGCACAGTCTTTTGCTGTTATTTTTGTTGGCAAATGGGAATTTGCGTGCTTCATCATGGTTTCACCGATATCTATGGTTTCACCACGGGGTTTGCAGCTTTTCAATGACGTTCGCATCGGGTAATTACGTCACTTCAAAACGTTCCCATGGCAATAGGGGGAAATGGCGGCTCTTGTGTGAAGTAAACAAACATTTTTCAACTTTCTGTTAATATATATGACTTTTTATCAACGAAAATGCAGGGATTATGAAATCATTCTAGCCCCGCATATTTTGCACGCGGAAATAGACAATTTACGCGGCGAAAGTGCGGCGTATTTGAAAAAATGCGGCCCCCGCATAAATATGCCGACTTTGGCTGATTATGTATTAAATCATGCGATCGCATAATCGTGTTTTTCTGGAGGGACTGTAAGGCCTTTAGATTAGACTGACCAAATATGATGTTGATCTAATACAATCTCTAGGAGGAGTTCATTGAAGTACGTCTGGAAATGGCAAAAACTTTACAGAGAAAATTCGAAATATCTCACTTCCTGTTGTGTTTTCAGATTTTGCTCCAAGAGACTTTTTTGTTGGTATTGGGCTGCTACATGTGTCTACCACATGTCATACTCATACATGAAATGTAGTGTGAATAGAGCTTAATTGAAATTTTGTAGGTGGTGCTATTGAGCCATTTTGCCACACCTAATTCTGAAACCTATATCAGACGTAATGTTCAGCACTTCTGACGCGTGAGCAAAGTTTCATGAGTTTTCAAGTATGCTTGGGCCCTCAAAAACACAATTCATTTTGGAGAAGGAGAATAATAGACTGAGCAATTACAATAGGGTCCTCACGCCATCGGTGCTCGGGGTAAGTCTGGGGCATATCAGAGTTTGTCAGCAAAATCAGTCAGTTGAAGCCATTTCTTTCACAACCAAACAAAGAGTCTTAAAATTGACCATTTCTATGGAATATTGTAGTATTTATTATAAAAAATTTATTTGTGCACATCATTATTTTTTATTCCCGTGCCCTTGTAATATTTAATCAAAATAACTTGTCCTTCCTCTTACAGCGACATTTTCTGGTGCAAGGGCGGGACAACCTGTCAATCACATGAGATCGACCAATAGCAAACCATGAACATCCAATCAATTCCCAATGGATTCAAGTCCCACCCTACATTTTTTCTTATTCAAGAAGCCATTTCCCTCGAACATATAGGGGTTGGAAAATGAAACAGAAACACTGGCTAATATAGTGTTGGAGGTTTCATGCCTATATGCGTGAAATCTTCACTGATTCACATCCCATCAGTGAGAACAGAGTGTAAAGGCTGAATATACTTAATACATATACACAAAATATTGCAATCCACACAACATAATAGGATACATATCAAGAGTTCAAAAGAGGACACATTTTTGGTGCAGGTCTCACTGGCTCATCTGTGACCAGGACAGCAAGTCGAGAGCCATGGTATATCTAGGGGAATGCCGGCATACCACCACATCGGACGAACCACATCCAGCAGGAGTAACTGTCGACGCAAGAGGAAGCTGTCTGAAAGGGATGTCCAGGTACTAACCTGGATTATATCTAAAAAAAACTGAAAACCACAGCTACCCAACTGACTGCAGAATTAAATGAACACCTCGACTCTCCTGTTGCCACCTAACCTGTTCGTCGGGAGCACAGAGTCCATATTTATGGTCAGGCTGCTATAGCCAATGCCAAATGTCAGTTTCATTGCTGTCAACAGTGCAAATCTTGGGCTGTGGATAATGTGAACATTTTACATTTATATTTATGCATTTGACAGACGCTTTTATCCAAAGCGACTTACAGTGCCCTTATTACAGGGGCAATCCCCCTGGAGCAACATGGAGTAAAGTGCCTTGCTCAAGGACACACTGGTGGTGACCGCTGGGATCGAACCAGCAACCTTCTGCATATCAGTTCCATGGTTTAACCCACTGGACCACCATCTCACATACGTCTATTGTCTACAAACGTCTATTGTTCTCTAATGAGTCCACCTTCACTGTCTTTCCCACATCCGTGGGTGTTACGGTGTGGAGAAAGGATTAGTTCACACAAAAATTATAATTGTGTCATTAATTACTCACACTCGTGTTGTTCCAAACACATAAGACAGAGTTTTACGATCTCGTTATGGATGCTTTTTCAGATTTCGTCAAAAAGATCTAATTTGTGTTCCGAAGATGAACGACTGGTTTGGAACAATATGAGGGTGAGTCATTTTCATTTTTGGGTGAACTATCCCTTTAACACCCTGTTGCTGGACCGTAGCTGCCCAGAGTGAAGCACAGGGGTGGATCACTGATGGTTTGGGCTCCAATATCATGGCATTCCCTAGTGTGCTTGATGGGCCAAGAACTATCGAATCATTCTGGAGGACCATGTGCACCTAATGGTTCAAACATTGTATCCTGAAGGGGGTGCCGTGTATCAGCATGATAATGCACCGATACACACAGCAAGACTTGATGAACATGAAAGTGAAGTTGAACATCTCCCATGGCCTGCACCAGATCAAAATATTTTGAGCCACTTTTGGGTATTTAGGAGGAGCACGTTTTCCTCCGCCAGCATCACATAGTGACCCGGCCACTGTTCTGGAGGAGGAATGGCTCAAAATCCCTCTGGCCACTGAAGGACATGTATCTGTCATTCCCAAGACGAATTCATGCTGCACTTGCCCGCAAAAGGATCCAATGCCCTATACCATACTAATAAATTATTGGGATCTTAAACCAGGTCTTTCAGTTTCATTGTCCAACCCCTATCACAATGGGGAAGAAAAGATATTGCATCTTCTGTTTCACGTCGATTTTTAAATTTGTAATGTAGCGTTCCCACCGGACGCGAATGACGCAAATAATTTGCGCTATTTGCGCAAAGTTGGATGCTTGAACATTTTGAGTTTACTCGCTTCATTCGCGCGTGAAATTCGCTTCATTCGTGCGTGACATTCACTTCACAACAGATGCGAATTGGCGTCATGGGAGGGGCTTCTGCCAGCCGGCTCGTCTCGTTGGGAAATGGCTGACATGGGCTGTGTTTACACGTCTTTTTTGTTAAAATTCTACTGTTAATGTGTGACAAAACTTAGTTTTAAGACTTTTTCAGGCGATAATGTAGTTGTTTAAAGCTCAAATCTGTGGTTTATTTATAAAAAGAGTGCCTATTTGAACATTTTATCTGCCGTTTTCGGAGTTGTGAGCCCCAGTGGATCAGCGGCGCTCCGCGCGCGTTAACCCCGGCGAGAGCAGCCTTACCTCGGCTAGTCCTTCTGCCGTCTGCCGCTGGCTCTGATGTCTCTGTGGTGTCTCTGTGGTGTCTCGAGCTATAATTCGTCTTGTGTATATGTAACGGCCGATCTTTGGGCTCATGGATCTATAATTTGTTCCCTGGCAAATCGTTTAGGCTGAGGGCAAAGTGAAGTTTCATTTCTTTTTTATTTTTAGGCTAGGCTATAACTTTAAGTTACAGTTGTAGCCGACTAGCACTGACTTTGAATGTTTGACTGAATTGTTTGCTTTATTTCATGTATAGCTTATTATACCTTTTACTTATACTTTTGTATTATTGATCATACATAAACTTGCATTTAACAAAAAGAGACTGAGTTGTGTTTCATGCATTTTAATGTTAACCATAAGAGAAAAAGGTGATATTTATTTTATTATACTGCATATATTTCCATAGCCAAACGCATACACTCTAAAAAATGCTGGGTTAAAAACAATTGGGTTGTTTTAACCCAGTGAATGGGTCATTTTAACCCAGCGGTTGGGTTAAATGTTTGCTTAAAACAAACCAATCGCTAGGTTAAAACAACCCAATTGCTGGCTTAGTCCATTTTCAAACCCAACTTTCAAACCCAGCATTTTTTTTGAGTGAATATTGGCAAAAATTTGATAAAGAAAAAATAGCCCAAATTGTCACATTTTTGTAGTATACCATCATATAAATCGCCTCAAAGTTGACAAACACCTACTAAAAGCCTCAAAACTCTTAATTTCGATTTCATGGCGCTTTTCGTATATTCCCGCTGCCGCTGTGTGCTGTAATGAAACAGGTGTGGTTGTATAGTAGCTCCCTAATCACATTGATTTCTCTCTCCATGTTGTGGTATAGAGCTTTCTGGAGCCCTTGCAGAGGGAGCTCTTCTGTCTTTTATCAGTATTCTGGTGTAATCGGCGGCTGCTGTTAAAATGACAGCGAGTCAAAGCGGGGACCCCAGGCTTCGCCAGTCGCTGCGTATTTGTGAGGTTATAAATCAAACGATGGCGCTCTCCCCCGTCCCGTATCTCTCCCAGCACTCCCTCTCTATCCTCCATATATCCATCAGTACGTTCCATTACCAAAGACGAAAAGATAGGGCTACGATAAATGCATGCCAAAAAGAGGCGATTCCCTAAATGATTCGCTCTTTTATTATAGAAAGACTGGAAATACAAAAAAAAAAAAAAAAAGTAGACAAGCGTTTCTTTTTGCAAGCACTTCTTCAAGCCTGCTCCAGCCAAGAAAGAAAACACGGGGAGTTATTATATGAATAGAAATAACACAATCAAGATCATCTTCACGTGAAACTGCTGGAAAAGATCATCTAAAGTCTATGAAAAATCTCAGCATGTCCCGCTGTGGGATTTATAAATGCCCTGAATCTGCTGATTCTGGTTTGGGAAGCATTTTAAAACCTAAGCATCTTCGGAAACTCCGATAGTGTCAGAAAAGATCTGATAAACCCGCGTTATCTTCAGCTGAAGGATGCAACACGGCTCACCAAAGCCCTGCGCACACGGATCGGCATGCAGGTGGCTTTCCAAACGAATCACTTCTCATCAATGGAGAGGATATCGATTTTACAAAAGAAAAAAAATTAAGCGCACGAGCTTGGTTTTTAACATAGAAACGATTGAATTCAGAGACTGCATTCCTACCTCTTTTGCGGGCTGTTCCTTTGACCACGTATTGCTGCGGAAAGGCAGTTTATTATCCCTTGCCAGCGCTGAGGACTCAGACCGACGGAGATACGGACTGAGCTGGCGAGAGAGAAAGAGAGAGGGAGAGAGGGAGAGAGAGAGAAATAGAGAAAGAGAAGGGGGGCTGGGGGATCCTCGAACAGTGAAGCCCGAATCCTAAACTAGTAAATCAACATCATATTAAACTAAATTATTTAGTCCGATTTTTCATCGAATGACTTACCGGTTATTTTGTGTGTGTGTGTGTGTGTGTGTGTGTGTGTGTGTGTGTGTGTGTGTGTGTGTGTGTGTGTGTGTGTGTGTGTGTGTGTGTGTGTGTGTGTGTGTGTGTGTGTGTGTGTGTGAAAATGTAGTTCGATTATTGAACTAATAAATCTGTTCTTTTTTGCATGTGAAACAAAAACATACAATGCGACCAATGTAGTCCGATTATCGAACTAATAAATCGGTTCTTTTTTTAATGCGGGAAACTATTCACTCTCTATTCACTTCCATTGTAGAAAATTTAACCCACCAATGTCCAAATAGAGGGTATGCGCTGATGTCACTTTCCCGCCAGAACACACCCCCTCAGCCAGACTGAGTGGCAGAAGAGCTGGATTTAATAGGGGGGGGGAAAGGTAAAACAAAGGATTATCAGTTTAAACCAAGCGGCAACCCGCAGTTTCTCTTGAAGCCAATAGGGAAGTGACTTAAACTGCAATTCATCGACTGGCCACTAGAGACAGACTCCAGAGCAGAATCTCATTGAGCTCATGATAAAATGCCCAACTTTACAGCAGAACAACACATGTTTACAGCTTGGTACAAATTGTGGTTTTGGTCTATACGGCTAATTTTGCCCTTCATGACAACTGTGAGTGGGTGAAGTTTTTTTATGACTCATTCGTTTACATTATATAAAACCTTAAAGTCCTGCATAATTAAGGGCGTGGCTACTTCGAGTGACAGGTGGATAGCCATTTATCTGCTGTCTGTTATTCATCGCGTCACTTCAGCTCCACCCACGTCCCGCCTTTTTGCCCATTTTCTATGCCCATTATCCGGGAGGGACGCGTGATGTCGCGCTGCTCGGTGCGCACCGAACCCGAGACTCTGAAGGAGGAGGCACTCGAACTGTCCCGCGATTCAAGTGAAACGGACTCCGGTGCGCATTTGTTCAGGAAGAAACGTAACCTGCATATGTGTTTTAGCGTATTACAATGTATTTAGTTCAATGAAACATGTAAGGGATGATGGTGTTGATGATTTACCTTGGATACGAGTGTATTCGCGCATATGCGTGCAATCAGGGCAACAAATGAACTTCATGCGACGCACATACAGTAAACCCAAGAGTCGTTTACTCAGCCGAGCATAATAGCACCAGATTAATAAAAACAATATATTTACTGCAGTGTGTTTTCTATCATTTCTCAGTGAGTACATAAGATAAAATAAGACACAAATTAAAGCTACACTGTGTGATATTTTCCCCCATCTAGCGGTGAAAAGGTATATGACCATCCAGTAAATATTAGTTTCTGTTCCTCCCAATTCCGATTTCGTTTTAACTCCTACGGTGGCCGATTTAGTCCAAGATTAACATGGCTTCCAGTTCGACCTCGTCCATTAGTGTTCCTTCAAGTGATGAGGTTACTTTAGAAAACTATTATAATTTGCAGTTATTTAATTTGTCAGTTAACATGTAGGTTATGACATCTATGTAAAATGAATGTAAAATGAATAATAGTTTTCGTAATTTATTTACCATTTCATTGCTAACATCAGCTATCAGGTTCCCAGACGAATGCAAGCTAATCTTAGTAAAGTAACTTTTATCAGTGCTATCGTTATTCTGTATATTGTACGACATCACTAGCGTAAGGCAAAGTTTACATTGTAGCAGTGTCAAGCAATCCCCCTCTTCACATTCGACACGGTGCCATCGAGTGTTAAAACGCGAAAGGTGAAGCTTGAATTTACGGGTATGTCCCTCTTTGGCTAATGTACTTTCAAGATGGATGGGCAACATGGCGACCCCCATTCCCTTACCCGTATGTATTTTCAATGGCATATTATAAACTTACGAGAATACTTTATTACTTGAAAGAAGTAAATATACATTAATGAGCACATATATTTTTTAAAGAACTAAGTGTTTTTAGCTAAGAATAAACTAAAAAAGTTACAGTTTTTTATCATAATTTAATATTTCGTCTGGGGAAATGCTCACAGGGCTCGAAAAATGCCTTTATCAAACAAACACAATGATTTATCTCTCATCCACCCGCGATTGATTGGAATGTTATTTTTGTATTACTTGGCCCGCCCGATCAGTGAATATAACCGCGAACCGTACACACACACGCGTGCACGCAAGAAAGGAATGTTATTTCACTATTTAAGATAGCCCGTCAGCAGGCCGGTGATACGTTTTGCTAGCCCGTCTGAAAAACACATAGCCCCGGTAACTGGCGTTACAAGTCCGAGTCTGATCACGAATGAACCAATAACACCTTCTCCAGCCTGTGACCATGTGCTAAGGTATGTAATCAATATATCAAACGATCTGTAACAATGCAATTCTAACACATATAAAAAAACATGTTTTACTCACATAAGTGTGTTGCACCATTCCTGTCGGATCCAATATAGAAGGCACAGCATTGTGTTTTAATCTCAATATGTCTGCAAATCCACTCTCGACCTGTATCTTGTTTACAATCGATTCTGCGGTGAAATGAAGCGAACAGACGCGCAATGTCTTACGGAACTGCGGTAGGTAGCGCGACCCCGTTTAGCTCCACGAGTCGGTGGGCGGGCTTGAGGCGGTGCTTCTGCGTTCTATGACATCAGTGATCGACATATTCCGAGAGCTCTCGTTTTCTGGGCCTGGTGTCAATAAAAGCTTTTCTTTGACTAACAAGGACGTTTTCAGCTCTGAAACTTCATCACGATGAACTTTTATATATCAAAGGGTCAAGGGAAAGTTGATTTCTCAATTCATCACCCCTTTAAAACGCACTGCGGTCAATTAAAGAACGACGCTGCTGAGACTGTTATTTTTAGTGTTTTAAATCCAGCTGATTCCCGAACGAGTGACTCTCATGAACCGGATCTTTTTAGTAGCCTAAAATCAATCAACAACATACAATGTGATTCTTAAAATGAGCAGTGGTTCCTTTTTAGTGAAACACTTTTAGTGAATAACCTGCCTTAACCGCAAGTAACACTTTGGCCATGAAACTCCAAAATAAACCAAGAACCACTACTGTTATATTGTAAGACTTAAATGAGTAACTATAAAATGACTGTTCACATGACAATGAAGTCTATCTTAATATAGGGTGAATACTGGTAAAGTTGGACACTTTCTGATAATTTACCTTCTGCATAATTTGTTATTATGATCCAAATGTCTTAGCCCCTCATATGATACTATTTTAAATAGCTTAAGATCTATACTATACAGAATAAAAAAGAAAGAAACATTAAACACAGGATGGGTGACCGTCATACACATTAAATTATTATTCAAGTGTAAGCCTAATGAATTAAATACACTATAACAATATAAACAACCAAAACAACAATAATAAACATCCCTTTTTTAAGGGACAGTAGTTTCACTCCCTCCTTCTTGCCTGCCCACAATATTTTGCATTGGGTTTAATTTATTTCATATAAATGTACATGTAAAAAATTATGAGTAGATGTTGCAATGAGCATTTATTTATATAAAAAGGAAAAAGGTACATGAATAAAATGCTAATTTTTTCATAAAGTATTTTTACTTAATATATAGGCGTATGGAGTGCATTTAGTCTACCTTTAGTCGGTGCCCCAAATGTCCTTTTAAACCTTTGCAGGAATTGTTATTTATTTTAAATATTAAATTCATCTATAATTTGTTATATTTGAAACTGTTATACGTTTAAGCACTGATCATAAGAACCCATCTCAGATAATGAAAATATTTATTATGCAATACAGTAATGCAATAGAGTTTATTTCAATAGAGACACACATTTCCATATCGTCTCCAAAATACCCTCTCAATACACATACATGCATTTTCCATATACTGTAGCTTGTTGCTCGTTGTCTTTTCTTTCGGCCACCAAACGCATCTGTTTCCCACTCCGAGCACGTAGCGCGCTTCTGTCAGCGCGTGTCTCTCCCCGCGAGAGAGAGAGAGAGCGCGCCCACACGAGCAGGCAGGAGCCTTTTCACGTCATAGAGAGGCACTCCGCCAGAGCACGAGCAGCCACAGCTGCCCGCGTGTGTTAAATCAATCTTTCACGTGAATGACTGTGCAGCTCCCCCTCTGGCATCCTGAAACATTCTCAGAGAGATTTCAGGGCTGAATTTAGGTGAATGGAGGGTGTGAGAGGCTCATTGACAAATGAACGTGCGTTGTCTTCACGGGACCCGTGTGAGATTTCGACCTGCTATGATGTGAAATTGCCCTGTGAACTACCCAGCTAGGAGGGAATGTTCTCAAAGTTCTTGCAGTAACAGAATGTTCGTTCAAAGTTATTCTTAATAACATTATCAAAACATAAGCTAGTCCCTATAGAAAAACGCGATTATGCGATCGCATGATTTAATGCATAATCAGCCAAAGTCCGCATTTTATGCGGGGGGCGCATTTTTTCAAATTTGCCGCACTTTCGCCGCATAACTTGCCTATTTCCGCGTGCAAAATATGCGAGGCTAGAATGATTTCATAACCCCGCATTTTCGTTGCAAAAAAGTTATATATATTAGCAGAAAGTTGAAAAATGTTCTTTTACTTCACACAAGAGCCGTCATTTCCCCCTATTGCCATGGGAACGTTTTTAAGTGACGCAATTACCCAACGCGAACGTCATCAAAAAGCTGCAAACCCCGTGGTGAAACCATAGATATCGGTGAAATCACGATGAAGCACGCAAATTCCCATTTGCCAACAAAAATAACAGCAAAAGACCGTGCAAAGCAGTTTCCCGGTGTGTTGACCGATTTCAAAACACAGCATTATGAAGCTTCGAAGCGTTATGAATCAGTGAGTCGACTCATCGATTTGGATAGCCATGCGATCAGAATTATGATCCTAGGACCTCAAGTCCTAGGTGTATATGACATTCTTCTTTCTGTCGAATAAAATCGGAGTTATATTACAAAAGTCCAGGCTAATCCAAGCTTTATAATTGCAGTAATAGTTGCTGTTTTTG
Source organism: Romanogobio albipinnatus (assembly GCA_023566225.1). Classification (NCBI taxonomy): domain Eukaryota; kingdom Metazoa; phylum Chordata; class Actinopteri; order Cypriniformes; family Gobionidae; genus Romanogobio; species Romanogobio albipinnatus. The sequence goes on from CM042263.1 coordinate 6,068,438, forward strand.
AAGTCCATAAAAAGTGCATCTGTCCGTCAAATAACTGCTCCACGCGGCTCTGGAGTGTTAATAAAGGCCTTCTGAAGCGAATCGATGCGTTTGTGTAAGAAAAATATCCATAATTAAAACTTTATTTCACTTTTTATGGACTTCAAAAACAGAGCAACTATGAATCCAATTCTAATGCTTGGATTAGCCTGGACCTTTGTAATATAACTCCGATTTTATTCGTCTGAAAGAAGAATGTCATATACATCTAGGATGACTTGAGGGTGAGTAAACCATGGGCTAATTTTCATTTTTTGGGTGAACTATCCCTTTAACCACTAACATAGTAATCTATTCACATGTTTTCTCTCTTAAAATGTAAGTGAATGTAGGCCTATATGTCAGCGTTATCATATACGTGTAAAGAATTAAAGTCTGTCATGTTAAACAAGAGCGTATTGGTGCAGTTCAGTCGGCCTGCTATACTATCTGTTAATTTGACTCCTGATCGGAGGCTTCCGTAAATATTTAGTTTATACGTAGATTTAGGCTTCAACTAAGTTTAGTGGTGGAACGCAAAAATATTTAGTAGTGTATAAGTTGTAACTTAGTGCCCATTTACGTCAAAACTAGGCTAGTTGTAACTTGCGCACAGCTGGTGCAACAGGTTTCCTGACAGGAAAGCTATCCGTTCCTTTATCGATACACGTGAAAAGCACCCCGGGGCATTATAGGGAAATGTTATGTTTAATCTATTAAGTTGTGCTATGTACAAGTCAACTTTTGAATTAGAGTGCACAGTGAACTCCGTTGCCTTGAAATTCATGCTGGCGCCGACTGTTTGTGCCTGCCAAAATGGCGTCGTAAACAGAATGGGTCACGTGACCTCCACAGCTCTATAGCATTTCGACACCACAGGTTGCCAGTTGGCGGAAAACACAGCGTATTGTAGCCATGGAAGCCAGCAAACAAACTGGGACAGAGATCGCAGATTCTACTCGACCTAAAAAGCCTCAGCTTCCATCTTAAAATCTAAAAAAGCACGTTAAAATGCAGATAAATGAACTCATCAACTTACATTGTGTAAGTCTCCTCACCTTCCATGTCCTCAAACTGGCAACTCGCGTGAGTGTCAAGTCTGAGGGAAGTTCGGTCGGTCTGCTCGAACCAGAGATGTTAGGACCAATCAAATTGTCAGGGCGGGCTTTATACGATGATGGACAGATGATCAACAGTGACGTAATCCTGCACATCACCAAAGAGCGCTTGGGTTGAATTCGTTCTAATCCTAAACGGAGAACTTGTTCGTATATGCATTCACCTTCACTATTTCTCTCAAAAATGATGATTGTGTTGGTAAGTACTCTGTGTATCCTTAAATTCTTTTTCACAACACCGGCAAAGATCGTTTACACTCATCTTCTTCTTCTACTTCTTCCAGCGTGCGTGCAGTTGAGTTCTGTTGACAACTATGCGTCGCTCAACACACGTCACTTACTCCGTTGCTCTGATTGGTTGTAGGTCTATCCAATTGAGTGCAGAGGCGTTTTCATTCCTGGTTCGGTTGAGACACACCCCATAATCACAGCCCAATGGAGCAGTATCAGACTCATATTCTCTGAATATGATGACGTCAGGCAACATTTCAACCTCTCATTCTTACATACAGCACCTTTAATAGGCATAACAGGATATACGTCCAGTTTGAAGAGCACTATAAACACCATGGGGAGCTAATATACACCTTTCAGCCTTTCTAAACAGGGATTGTTTTGTAAATGAAGGCAAGAAACTTCCAAGCCATCAAAATGTCTACTATAGAACAAATTCAAGTGAACGTCCAATATACAGTAACAAAGCCAATTTTTTGTGACTTGCTAAAGGGGGAAATACAATAACAATGCTTTCTGTTCCAGCTTGTCCTTTTACTCTGGATGTATAAAAATAGTATAGAATAAGCACCTACATTCAAACACATGCGCTCACAGATAGCAGAGAAGCTTTGACGTATCTGGCGTGATGGATTTACACACTTTCTGCAGGATCAATGCTACTGATGCTGGGACTCGCAGGATAGCTTCTATAAAGATAGCTCCCTCCCATAAGCTTTTAGGAGAATGATGTGTAGCTGTAGGAAGCAGAAATGAGCTTTCTTTTGCGTCACTGCAGCTTGGGTTAGATTTGAGATTCATTTGGACCTGGGGGTTAAAGGGATAGTTCACCCAAATAAATTACAATTTTGTCTTTACTCACACTTATGTCAATCCAAATCTGTACTGAAAAACCACATTGGACCCTATTGATGCTTGTTATATAGACAAAAATACACTGAAACACTCTTTACGATATCTGGTGTTCCACAGAATAAAGTCTACAATCAATATAGAGGTCAAAGGTTGTCCTTAAAGGGTGAGGAAAGAAACATTCAAGACATTAGGATTGGGGAAGTTCCCCTTTTCATTCAAAATGTCTTCTATTCAAACTCTATATAGCTACATTTCAGCAATCCACAACAATAACGTTTCAGGGCATGCATTGACCAAAATAGTTGGGAAAAGACACAATGGCCACAATAGCTCGAAGGATACTGAGAAAAACATCAATACCATTCTAAAACAATCTAGGTTTTATTGGCTTTAGGTCTGACAGTCCCACCCAAACCAACTACAACCACTCCTTCAAGACCTACACCAGCAATCACAATAATGACTTCAATAGACTATAAAATGACTGCCAGTTACAGCTTTCCTCAAGTACAAAATATACACCTCATACTCAACCTAATCAACCATCAGGTCTGGAAGTTGGTTACTTCAATTTGCCTCTACCTCCAACCATCTTAACCAGCCTGACAGAATCTATTCATGCAAAACACTGTACATTTCAAAGCTGTTACATCTGACTGCATGTCTTTTTCTGTTATTGAGATCTTAAAGTGCCCCGTCAGCCTTGGTATTGGTTTTTTGGTTAACCATGTTAATCCCCGAGACGATCTCCTCAATTGTTGCCTCACTACCCTGCCCTGAACAATAGGGCCAAGCACAGACAAATGATCCCTGCGTTAAGACAAATAGCCCTTCTTTTAAGGCCGATAGTGTGGAGGAAGGAGAGTCCCATCCATATACTTCATAGCATCGACCCCGGTCGATTGGGGTCGATCCGGGTTGGCCGAGCCGCACCTTATCCCTTGGCTCGACAGTCATTTGTCCAAATAGCACCGTAAGTATGAAGCAAGCTACTTGTTGATGGAAAAAAGTCTTTCTTTCTCAGTAGCAACGTAGAAAGACAGCCAGTTTAACGTTAATGAAGATCATAAAACTTGTCAGATCTGAAGAGTTATAGATTATTGGATTCCAAGGGGTCCTACACCAGCTGAGCAACTGCCATTGAGATGTACAAAAAATGTGACCTTTAAGGGTACAACATCTTGTCACTAGGGACGTACTCTGAAATGGACAACATTGTAAGTTATCTACCCCTAAAAGGTGCATATTCGTACCTTAGGCCATGTGTCCACCAAAGCGTTTTTTCACGCGGCTGGCTGGCGTATCCAATCGTTTTCAATGGGAGCGCCGCGTTTTTAGAACGCCATGAGTGTAACGAGGCGCTGAGCGAGTATTTTAACGCTCAAGCGCTGAACGCTCCACGGTTTTTACTGGTCGCCGAGAGTTGAAGAATGTTCAACTTCGAGTAAAACGCAGCGCTCACACTGTCACTTTTCACCCAGCCGTCCAATCACAGTGGAGGAGGGGCGGGACAAATACAACACCGACCAACAGCCACATTCTGCTTGTACTGTACAACGTCAACAGATGAAAACAAGCAGTATAATAACGGAATAATTTAAAATTTAAAAAGCCAGAGCAAATACTTTACATTGTATCTGCATCTATATAGAATCAAAACAGAAACAAACTATAAGTGAAATGAGATACTCCGTATCATAACAAGCAAAGAATCTCAACTGGGAAAAAAAAAAACTCTGCGCTGCCAAAATGCTCTCAAGCACCCACAGCGAGGCGTTTTCAGCAGAGCGCCTAGTGTTTTCAGCCGGCTAAAAACACACGGCCTTAGGGTGTGTTCACACTTGGCATGTTTGGTTCGATTAAAACAAACCCTGGTGTGATTGCTCTGTTGGTACGGTTAATATAAATAAGTGTGAATGCTGCCATCTGAACCCTGGTGCACACCAAACAAGTGGGCCGAGATTGCTGAAAAGATGGGTCTTGGTCCGCTTCCAAACAAACTCAGGTGCGGTTTGAATGAAATACGAACGCAGCACAGACCAAAGACAAGTAAACGAATCAAAAGCAGAAAGATGGGACCCGAAAAAAGACAGAATGCTCACACATACTTGTTTTTTCTTGTTATAGTCAAAAATGTTCCCCTCACAGTTCGGTACAGGTGTCAGGACAGCGTCCCTTCGCAGCAGATCAGTTTTTTTTGTGTGACGGAGGGATTCCTGCTGCTGTTTTGACTTCTTGACCCATTTTATAAGCTCTTCACAAGTTCTCAGCTGGTAAAAATACCATCATATGTAGCCTACGCACATACAACAAGCGCATTTATCCACACACAGCATTGTTTTGGATGATCGGTAAGTTCCGTCTCAGAATAGGCAATACGTCATAAAAGCAGACAAACCAGGTTGTGAACTTATCCCTATGCCTTTAGGTTCGGTATCTTTAGGTTCTGTGGACCAGAACTAAATTTTTTTTTTTTTTGGTCCGGACCAAATGAACCAAGAGAACCGAACTACAAATGTGAACACACCCTTAAGTAGGGTTGGGTATTGTTTGGGTTTTTTAAGATACCGGTGCCAAATCGATACTGTTAAAACGGTAAATTTTCATGTTACATTGAAAAATGTATTGAAAGTTTAAATATATCAATATAAATAAATACAAAGTAAAAACTAAGCCACCGAACCCAAATACAATAATTTAACACCAGCAAAGTAGTCAGTATTCTTGGTATGCTATGCTACAAACCTGCTTCAAGTTTCAGAAATTCTTTTGCAGAAATATGACCGTAATGCCTTCTCTGGCTAAATAGTTTAAAAGGCATCACCTTGTTTCCATGGCGACACGTCATGCTTGTCACGTGACACCACAGACACAATAGTGCTGTATGACAGATGTATCGCTTTTATTTCCTTTTTCCTTCTTTATTCAAAATATTTAAAAACTAAGTTTGTTAACTATGTCACAAACTATCTTATATTCCTTTTTTCAAATATGTGAAAGTAAATGTGTTTTGTCATTTAAAACACTTTATAATGATCATGCGCGATGGGCGCCGCCATGTTAGTTTGCGCTAGCCTGGGAAAACCCAGACAATTTCCGGCAAATTAAGATTTGCTCTGCCCATTCAAGCCCATTTCTAATCCGTCGAAATCGCGGCTCCAATTAGAAACGTTGGGGCGGGCTTTACACGATGAGGACAGCGCAGCGACAGTGAAGCAGATTTTGTACATGACAAAGATGGATGCTGCCGTGGAACATCACTCGTTCGAATCAGCTATCTGCATAAAACTATTTTAGGGTTTCGTTACCCAACCCTACCCTTAAGGTGATGATACAAGGGGCAACTTTTTGAGCAATGTTGCTGGGCAATGTTACCGACACCGGGTAACCAAGTGAGACACATTATAGAAATCTGTTGTCCATTCTCAATGGGAAAGTGCCCAAGCAACATCGCTTGGCAACATTGCTCAAAAAGTTGCCCAGTGTTTCATCACCTTTAGAGAAGTAATAAGCTGTACCCTTACGGTACTGCTATGAACCTTTTAGCTGTTGTACCCCAAAGGTAAAATTTTTGCCCCTTTTTTTTAGAGAGTGGAATGCTGACGGATAGCTTTTTCCTCTTCTGAATTTTTTTGGCTTAAAATCTCCATCTAAACCGCCTCCCTCTCCTTGTCTGGGAACCAGTGATTTCTTCTTTCCTTTTTAATGTAATTAAGATACTTGGAGGGGGTATGTTTGGGAATTTCCTAAGACACAATGCGATTTAACAAATCGAAATCACATCACAAAAACCAGAATAGGATCCTCAGGTGTGATTAGAACTGGCAAGAGAGATATTTCACCATAGTGTTGAATTCTCAGAAATAAACTACTTTGTACTCACTGAATCATCACATTCATGCGTTTTTCTTCTACCTTTGTCTTACGTGAATCATACACCATGGCAACAAGAGTCTAAATTTAGAAAAGTGGACGTCTCTGTTTCCTTGTAATTGTTTCTTGTTAATAAACCCCTGGCCTTCGTTTTGAATCCCTCTAGGGCTTGGTGTATTGGCTGCGATTGTGCTATTACTGCACGAGGTAATGGCCCAGGATCTATTCTTATCCCTCCGTCAGGGATCCGTTCGAACTTGATTATCTAAAGATGCACGATCAGTCATTGATACAATGTTCCTACCACCTAAAACTGAGCCTTGCCCTTTTGCCCTTTCACATAGGGCAACAAGCTCTCTCATGGGGCAACAAGAACGTTTGAAGCCTTTAGTGACCTTTACAGACATGGTCATGTTGCCCAGCGTGAGTGATGAATGAAGTGTCAGCATGAAGGGAAAGATAGAGTCATTTAAGGGAATGGATGTTCTTCTTGTCAAGAGATGAATTGTGGCTGGGGTAGAACAGGCTGGACGTAGAAACTCCTTCAGTACGCTTCAGGAAACGAAGGCCCTTACAGAGACTATGATGTAGATTTTTTTTTTTCAAAATTACTTTCCATTTTCAATGTTCCTCTGACCTAATCGAAACCAACAGTAAATATATTTTCAGTAAAATGTTTAAACTGTACTGAAATTGAGATTTAGAATCTATATGAGATTATAATGTATATTATAATTATTGCTGTCAAACGATTAATCACAATTAATCGCATCCAAAATAAAAGTTTTTGCTTACATAATATTTGTGTGTGTACTGTGTATAATTATTTTGTGTGTATATATATATATATATATATATAATGTGATTATTTATAAAACCTACATAAACCTAGAAGCTTGTATACACTTAATGCACTAGAATCAAACAAATAACCAAAGCAGTACAACATTTGCAGAAATATTTTTCCATTTTAAACGTCCTAATTTACATACAGAGCGAGAGAGACAGGCCGTGTGCATTGCACCCTTTGCTTTGTTTCTCCCTTCGATTCTCTGTAACACACACCCTCACGTTCACACGGAAATGCTTGCAGCCACAAAACAACAAAAAAATGGAGGTCTGAAGTCAGGCTCTTTTCTGAGCCTGATCTGGTTTAACTATTCGTTTGCACGAAAAGGCCAAAAGACTGTTAATAAAGTGCAGAGGATAGGGGCAGGCGGAGATGAGACAGGTCTAATATTATTTCAGCTTTGTCTAAAAGACTGATGTGACTTAAGAGAAAATAACAGCCTTGGAGAATTCTGCATGATGTGTTAGGCACTGGATAAAGCTCACTGGATTAAGGGAGATATCACTTATGGATGACACTTAGATACTAACAGCAAGCAAGCAGATGCACAAACATGGACATGTGTGTTTGCGAAGACATTTATGCTGCAGAAATTTGCATATCTGCAGACAACACCTTTCGTTTACAGAGTGATGGTGAGATGCATGTGCCCCCTCAGATATTTGAGGATCCGTTTGAATCAGGATTTCAACTCAGGCCCACTTGCATGCCAAATGAATACAATATTGCTACACAAACAGGTCTTCACTTATATATTAAAGGCTTTTTGTTTTGGTCATATCTAGTTCACCAAGTAAGTCAGGATGGCCACTTGCAAAGATCGGCAAATCTAGCAATTAGTAACTGTTCTACAGAAGTGCACAATAGCCATGTTTACACTGTCGGGCCAGGGCCTTCAAAAGGCCTGGTTTGGCTATAGCCTCGGACCTGTAGCACAGAGCGTACACTCAAAAAAAAAAAAAGAAGTAGTTAGAGTACAAAATTGTACCTTTTAAGGTACAAGTTGCCGTCACTGGGGTCGTACCCTTAAGGGTAAATTTTTGTACCTCTAAGTCAGTGGTAGGCAAGTTCAGTCCTAGAGAACTGATGTGCTGCAGAGTTTAGCTCCAACCCTACTAAGCCACCACAGTATAAAACTAATGGCTCCCAGCATGCATTGCAGCATTAAGTCACCATTGTTGAGATTCATATGCTGATTCTTGATATCTGTGTGCTTGATATCCCCCCAAACTGGCAAACTAAAGGAAACACTGAGCACCATAATGGTGACCAAACATTTTCAATAAAACACAACATCTAAACCTCTGTTAATTCTCAATAAGAGCTTCTATAGATGTCTTTCAGGGTTGGAGCCAAACTCTGCAGGACGGCGGCTCACTAGGACCGAACTTGCCTACCCCTGCTCTAAGTAGAGGAAAACAATGGTATAATTGTACCCTAAGGACCAATTGTGTACCTTTAAAAGGTACAGTTACACGTTTTGTTCCCCAAGGAACAAAATTGTACCTCCGAGTGTAACATGCCTCTCTGGAAAAACATCGGCTTTATTTTGACAGTCCACTTTAGACATTCTACTAACTATAAGTAACTTTGCAACTACATGTCAACTAACTGTCATTAGAGTATTTGTAGACTGTCTGATTAATATTTACTAAAACTTTCTTTTGTTGGTCCCCCAACAGACATTCTACTGACTATAAGTAACTTGGCAACTACAATTCAACTTATTCTACTAACCCGAACCCTAACCTACCAGTCTACTGACAGTCAACTAATACTCTAATGACAGTTAGTTGACATGTAGTTGCAAAGTTGGCAATAGGAGGAAATGGCGGCTCTTGTGTGAAGTAAACGAACATTTTTCAACTTTCTGCCAATATATATGACTTTTTTTGCAGACAGCCTATCAGTAATCACTCTTGTAGGATCACATGAAGTTCAATGATTACCAAGTATTTTTTTAACACTAATCAATTGATGGCAAAATAGAAGGCGGCAGTTCCCAGATGCGTTGCGCGCAACCATGGTCATACTTAAAAGTTAAAATTCAGAAGAGCCGACGTGGATAAATCTGAAAAAGTGTGACGACACGAAAGTGCACACAGAAAGCTGCCTCTCAGACGCCAGACCACTAGTACTGAATTTTAGTCTTTTGAATCTACTAAAATCTTATTAGTCAGACTAAAACTAAAACAATTCAGATGCCTAAAATGTTATAGTCAAAAGACTATGGCAAAAACTAAATCAAAATTTGCTGGCAAAATTAACACTGGTATGAAATATGGTTGGTCAAATGATTTTTATAGATTTACCCGCCAAGTTGCCATAGCCTTGTGGATACAGCGCTAACGCATAGGTAACGTTTGGCAATAATGTTATTTAGCATGCAAAAATGTAGTTGGGCTAATAATGTTAACTGAAGTCTTTTCAGAAATGTTTTTTACATAATCCTGTCAAATTAACACAATGTAGAAACCTTTCTTTTCTAGTATGATTTTGACTTTGACAAGTAATGGAGTTGTGTACTTTGTCCATCTCTGGTGGTATTTACCGTTATTTCTCAAAAGAAAGAGGACACACATACTTCTTCAGTCACATCTGTTTTTTTGTTTATTTGTAGTCATAAGACAGTATGTTTACATCACATTTAGAAAAAATACTAAACATTTTCCAACAAAAATACGGTGACAGTCCCAATAGTTATATTTTCAGTCAGAGAAACAGAGGAAGCTCCTGAAAAACCAGAGCTGCTTTATTTTACGACACACAGAGCTAAATATGGATATCAGAGAGTCCGGTATAAAGAGTTGAGACGTACTGACAGATAAAATAAATACACGATTGTTTTAGCCTATATGATTTGTTTTTTTCAAGTGGTCGTATTTATCATGATTACTATGGTAATGGTTAGTGCAAATAGTCTATTTCTGCCTTGTAGTGATCAGAATCCACCTCAGTTCACAAACAGAAGTTATTTAAAACACTCGCTGCTTTCTGAAAGTGAGTGTTGAGCTAAAATGTTTTTTATGAAAATGATGTCTTTGATGCTGATGTATGAAATCATCCGCGCCCGCGGCGCTGCCATCTCCTGACTCAGGTAAACTCCGCCTTTGTTCGTAAACACTCCTCAGACCCGAGCTGGCCAACTTTGGACCAAGGTATTTGGTGGCCCAAAAAAATCTGGCCATTGGCCCCGAGGAGGCCCGGAAGTGACAGTGGAAACGTGACTGGCCCTGGCACTACAGTGTAAACGCGGCTATTGAGGGTCCTGGGAACTTATAAGTGACTTTACAATGATCTACAGGTGGACTGAACAAATCCTGTGCATTTTAATTCCAGGAAGTATAGTGTGGAATCTGAAGTTGAGACTAGTGAGACAGTTGATAAAGTCATAGTGCAAAAACATTGTTCCAAGATGGATCTGCAGACAATATTCATCAGTATCATAAGTACCTGAAAAACAACCAGCATTGTTTGTTCGTGCACTGTATAAGTGCTACAACATGTATCTCTCCTTAATGCAAGATTGCAGAGGAGAACCATTGTCCCTAAGGGAAAAACTTTTACCTTCAAAATACACTGTTAAAGTCTGTGGACTCACAGTTCTTATTAAAGTTACAGTCCCTCCAGTGTTGTAGTTTCCACACACACTGACTGTGTCACAACTAGTAATCAAAGACTCAAGAGTGCTCCATTCTAAGGATTATGGTCTCGTAATTTTCACATTCGCTCAGTGGCACAAGACAAACCACTAAACAGACATTATCCACTGAGCCTTGAGCAGGTAAAGGGGCTTGTGCTCTGAAAATTGCCATTTGCCTCCGTCCTCCCAGACCAAATGGGGATTAATTGAGTCTAATTAAAGCTCTTCTCCTCTGCAAGCACTAATGTGGTCAATATCTATCCACCGGGAGACTGTCCTCAATTATCCCGGCCTCACAATTATCATCATCATTACAGCGGTGTCATTTTTACGCCAGTATTTCGGAGTTATCTTTTAAAGACCTGTTTCCTGTGAGAAAAGAAAAAATATATATTTTTCCACCATTGGACGTCTCTCAATGCCATATCCCTTTTCTCATTTTCCATTTTCCCCCTCTCCTCCATTCTCTCCAACTTTCAGACAAGGCCTTGTCGGCAGGTGATGGATTGCAATAGTCTTCCGGTTATCTCAGGAGTCACAGGTAATCTGGAATATGCCAGATGAGACCCAGGTTTGCCAAATGAGCCATTGCAAACATACATATGCGCGCAGACACAAATACATTTACTATTGATTCAACTAACCAAACGCCCCATCACTCAACTGCTTAAATGAGGCCTTAGGCGAAGTACCGCTCTCAACACAGATCCCCTGCTGAATCCAAACTTAGGTGATGTAATACTGCATTGACTGTTGGGAAAGAGTTCAGCACTAAGGGTGCATAGCATAAGCACTTCTGAATCATAAAATTCCAAGTGGGACACCCTAAAAACTTGAGACTTGAGTGCGGCATTTGGAAAAACGTAATCGCCTCTAGTCAAAGAACCAATGGCAAGGCACTTCAATTTGTAGAAAACAGTAATGAATCTCTACGCCCCAGACAAAGACACATCATGGAAATTGACCCCTTGCTTTAAGAAGGTGGTTTTGCCGGATGGGAATTAGCTTAAGAAATGACAGCCACAAGTTCATGTTGGACCTTCAATCTGAATCTATTAGGGGACAAATGTACAGTCTTGTTCGTTAAACAGATCAATTGTTATCTGAATCAACTGGCAGTACACTTCTACTACAGGGACAATCACCAAACCTGAGGCACCTTTCTCAAGGGCACAATGGTGGTATCTCATGAATCACCACTTTTGGTGTTTAAACACGACCCGCTACTCGACCCGCTCAGAGCGGGATTCGAACCAACATCTCCAGCATGGGAGGCAGGCATGCTAACAAGGGTGCTAAAGACCACAGTAGCTAGCGTGCCTCTTGAGGCCAGGGGAGTGAGGCTTACGCACAGCTCTTACTGGCCTACGTCCATTACACTCACCCCCCTAAACACTCACTCCCATCCCAAGTTTCGGCACCAAAAGTAACCAGTCCTACTCTACCCTCTCCGAGTGGGATTCAAACCGGAGTCTCCGCCGTGGGAGGCGGGCACACTAACAAGGACGCTAAAGACCACAGCTGCTAGCATCAGTCCCTAGCATGCCTCTTGAAGTCAGGGGAGTGAGGTTTACATGCATAGCTCTTACTGGCCTATGTCCGTTACACTCACCCCCCTAAATCTCACTCCCATCCCGGGTTTCGGCACCAAAATTAATCGGTCCTACTCAACCCACTCTGAGTGGGATTCGAACCGGGGTCTGCACCGTGGGAGGCGGACACGCTAACAAAGATGTTAAAGATCGCAGCCGCACCAGCATAGCACTCTCTCTTCCTGACACCCATTGGGAATAATTAAAAAGAGTCTCACGGTCACCACACCTCAAGTCCTATTGCTGCATTTGGGCCGGGCACTGCCCTGCTGAGGACAAATTGCCTCAGGTTTAACTAGCACAACCGCCAGAAGAGGTCCTGATCAGCACGTACACCTACTCCTGTTGACTGGACCATGACATTGGCTAAAGAAAACGGCCAGATTGAAACCAGTGGGCAAGAAACCCCCTATAGCTTAAAGTGACATTAACTTGTTCTCGACCACACACCTTGGAAAAAGCTTGTGGAGTCAGTTGCAGAAGTTCCCAGCAAAAAAAAAAAAAGTGGAGTGGAGTGGGAGGTTCTGAAAGTCAAAGCAAATAATTATTTACTGTCAATGGCATTTTTTACCCTCCAAACTGGGCATGGCGGTATGGTTCAGTGACTTGAAGTGGGGAAAGAGAAAGAGGGAAGGAGTCCTGAGTTCTAATGGCTCATTGTAGATTTTTGTGGCAGATGAAATATGTTTTAATTTGCCAAGCGCTGGAGGGGCTGTCGATAACTCACATGCAGGAGAAAGGACCAAAAGGCGGGAATGCACTCTCTCTCTCTCGTTCCTCACTCAGTTTGGAGCTCCTGCATGTTCCCATGGTAACGGAGCACAGCAGCAATGCAAGGCAAGTCGCATGCCAAAACTGAATGAGATAGGCACCAAATACAAATACTCTCACTGTCTCTATCAGTCTATATCTATCCAACATATCTATTGATGTCTCACGCAAACACCTTGGTCATAAATTGAGTGTGACAGATGAACAGTTCAAATCACTGAAATTATGCATGCAAAAACTGGAAAGGTAAATGTATTCAGGATTTTCCATTTGCATCCTATAGTATCATACCAAGTCGTACCAGGTATTGACATGATCCAAATGAGATCAAACACTTCAACCAGTAATGGTGAAGGCTTGGATCAGGGGGTAGATGATGCAGGGGGTATTCGGAAGTTCTAAAGTATGTTGGAACATTCACAATCTCTCCAGCTGACCAAAGAGATTCTGAAAAAGCCACAGTCAGAAAATGAGATGTCAAGTGTGATTAATCTTCACACCATGAGAGCAAGAGAAATGAGGTGATTCTGGGGTGAAGAACAAGAAAGATCTGGAATAGCAATGAACAAGCTTGACCTTCATCCATATTCTTTGCTGTGAGGTTCCCAGACCTAAAGTATGAATGTGGCATTCAGGTTAATGCGCACATTTGGTCTTTCGTAGTTGTGTGTTGCTTCTTCTTTAGACAATTTATAGTTTGCTGCAAGTGAAACTGTTCTTGTAAAAATGTTTACCCAGTTTTTAGGTCTCTGGTTGTGAATCAAATTTGGGTTGGAAACACAGACCTCAAATCAGCATTAAATGAAGTTAAAACAAAGAAATTGCCATTATTTAGTCAACCTCATGTCAATCCAAAACCTGCTGGTTTTTGTTCAATGACAGTTAACAGTGGCCATTTAATATTGCACGTTATATTCCAAGCCTTCTGAAGTTATACAAAATGTTTGTGTGAGGAACAGACCATAATGTTCCAAAACGGAAATGTTTTTTCTTTGTGTTTTTCCCGTAGAGATGACAACGTTGTCAAGACGATCGGCGAAAACGTTTAAAAACTATGTATTCATGCCAGGCTTTTAGTTGGCAATGTCACTTTGTAAAGAAACACTTTGTGCCTATAGACTGAGCACATAATATGCATGCCCATGATGTCATCGTTTTCACAAATTCGCATTTTTGTTGTTTACTTTACACAGAGACGATAACGGTATCGTTTTCAAAAACTTGCACTTTGAAACACGTTTTCAAAAGTTTACGTTTTCAGGCCCCCAAACCCTTACGAAAATAAACCATGGTTTTACTACTCTAACCATAGTTTAACCATGGTATTTGTGTTAAAACTGTGGTTATATAAATGGTAATCAATTGAAAACCAGAAAACCATGGTTACTACACTTTTACTATAATAAAACCATGGTTCATTTTTGTAAGGGAAATGCTGTTGTCGCATAAATAAAAGGCCAAACCACAAATAAAAGGCCAAACCCCAAAAGCCCTATTCGGACAGGATTAGTTTTACAAGGGTAGATGGAGTAATGTAATTTTACCACAGGACGTCTGTAATATTAATGACCAATTCGCACAGGATAATAAATCTCAGTAAAACTAGCAGAAGTGGAAGGGGTAACTCGATTTATGAATTTTCCGTTATTTGTGAGAAAGCGCTTCCCTGCCAAACACAGGTTTTCCAGGTTTCTGTGTTTTCACTGTTATCTGCTAGGGTGCGCTATTGCGCATCTTCTGAATGTGTACAGAATCTCCTGATAAAAACACATGCGAAGAAGATGCAAAAACACAAGCGATCGTATGTAAGCAGATGCATATGTAAAATAACGTGATCATCAACATTAAACTTCATATAAATAAAAACTGCCAAATGTTAATGATTGAAATGTCGACCCAGGAAAAGCTACAGGACTGTGTGAGCGTGTTGATGGACTCGATATACTCCATCTATGTTTTGATCAACATTCTGAATCTGATCTGGATGTAGTCTTTGACAAAAACGTGATTTTCTCAGCGTTTTGTTCAAAATGTAGCTTTTTTTATGAAACTTACCCACATTTAAGTGTTGATAAAAAAGGAATGCATGAAGCTAGAATAAAACGTGTTTTTTGTTTGTTTAAAAGCAGATGGTCTGCTCTTTCTTTTGGGATATTGCAGATATTCATACAACAAAATATTCTATGGGCCATTACATTTTTGTGAAAATGATCAAAACCCTAGCGGTGGCTGGCAACTTTTTTTAAAAACGCTGGCAGGGAAAGAGTTAATATTACTTGAGGTAATTTTTCCGGACCTTTTTACAGAAGGTAAAAGTCGCCATAATCTTTACAGACATTGTCCGTAATGATTACGTTTGTATTTGTATTTATTTGCCGGTATGGATGGATCAATATTCGTATGGATCAAAGAATGGATCAAAGTTTAGGGGGTCAAGAACAAAACTTTTCCTATGTTTTCTCCAAGATGAGTGTTAGTACTCCAATTTTAAGCGTATGCATTTGTTAGCTTATCCAGCTGGTCCTCCCCCTCACAGCTTTACAACAATATTTAACAATGTTTAATTAAAATTTCAGTCTTTTCCTCACACAAAGCTCTATGACTTTATAAGACTTGAAAGAAGTGCACAAAAAGCAAGGATTGCTTTTGTGGTAAATTTATTGTGCTTTTTTTCCCCTTTTGAAACTTGCTAGCCGTGGTAACTAACTGTCATGGGTTGAAAAATACCTTCATAAAAACTGCAAAAGTTCTGCTGTGCTCCACAGAACAAACAACAGCATACAGGTTTGTAACATGAGGGTGAGTACATGACAGAATTTCCTTTTTTTCGTTCAACTATTTCATTCATCTATTCCGTCACACTGATCCTAGCTAAGCCACATTCACACACTGCAAAGTTAAACACTATACTGTGTGAACACAAAGTGTCAAGTGTTCATAAAGCAGAGCCTGAAAATGTCCCCGAGCAGATCCCAACTTAGTCGCTGGCTTGAGAGCAGTGTGTAATTATCATTCACACTTAAATGATCTGTTAATTGAGACAGACTCAAGCTGTGACAGGGAGGACCAACAGGGAGCTAGTGCTAAGCTAACAAACGGTCGCGCCTACATTTGCAAAACTAACACAAACCTCTAATCTGAGAGAAAACATTTCAACGGTTCTGCTAAGCCCCTGAAGATTGAACCACATGCTATGGCAAATAAATAATTTAACACATTTTGAACAATCTGCTTCACAGTCTTACTGTTAGCGTTATATTAGCCTAAGCTACAAAGCAATCTCTTCATGTAATCTTAATGTACCCTTTTTACTTCCTAAATGCATGTTCCTGGTCTTACTGTACACAATTCATCAGCACACAGTATTACAACAAAACAATATGTCTTTATAGTATGAAATTATTCAAATATGTCTAATTGCCACAGTAAAATGGGCTGTTATTATGTCACTTTAAGTGTCTTTTTCATCCAAGCAAAGCCATCCATCTCAAGCCAGGCATGTGTTTTGACAGATATGGTGATGTCACACCTGGGGAACGAGGTGCTGATGGGGATTCAATGTGTTAGGGGTCAGATTTCTAACTGATGTTTTATGTCAGCCGGTCAGCGAGGTTAAAAGCTTTGTCAACTAGAAGAATCACGGCGTGCTAACTGGCCATCCCAAATGTGCCTTTGAATCAAGCCGTTACCTTTTCTAGAAAAAGCTGAAAGCAAAGAGCAGATTCCTGACACTTAAGCAAAATGATACTGACAGGTCTGTAAACACATTACTTTTAGTGTCATGGTCCATTAGCAAGAAAGCATGGACCCCGGATCCTCTTCGGGTTTGTACATTCCAAGTGATTCTCCTGCAAATGAAATCCATCAATATATTGTTCCATTTTAACAAATACATGGATTTGAGTGTAATCATCACACTTTCACTGATAATGTGCTGCACCCTGGTGGTTAGGAGAGGTATTGCAGACTGTGACTCGCAGTGTTTTGTTTTCTGATGATGGGATGTCCCCTTCCACCCATCTCACCATCTGTCAGGGAATTCTCCTTTCCGGAAACTCACCTAAACCGTCTCCCTCCCTCCCTTTACTTACTTACTTTTTTACTTCAGTACTGTAATCAACGACTAGCCCCAAACTATCTGACACTACTTACCCCACAGCATTGTTATTGTAAACTACAACTTAAACTATTAAAAAAATTATTAATTAAACATATAAATATTAGACGAAAAACTTAAATGAATATTACAAATGTTGACTGAAATCAAATCAAACTAAAAATAATGAAATATATAGAAATAAAGTATAAAAAAAATAATTATAAAATCACAGAAAATGACTATAGCTAAAATAAAAAGATGAAATATAACAGGTAATTTAAAAAAAATAAGAAATACTATTATCGTATAAAATAACTAGTATTTCGGGGCAGAATTTTTTTTATTTTTAGGGTGAATATATTTGTTTTTGACATAATTCATTTTAACTCTCATGAAAGACAATTTATAAAACATTTTAAAAAAAAACATACTAGGGATGTCAAACGATTCAAAATCCAAAATAATTGTTTGTGTTTACATAATGTATGTGTGTGTATATATATATAAAATAACCCGTTCAAAAGTTTATGAACCATTGATTCTCAATACTGTGTCGTTCCCTGGATGATTCTCCAGGTCCTGCAAATTCTTCAGTTTTCCAGCATCTTTTGCATATTTGAACCCTCTCCAGCAGGGACTGTACGATTTTGAGATCCATCTTTTCACACTGGGGACGATTGAGGGACTCAAACACAACTACCAAAAAACATTCACTGATGCTCCAGAAGGAAACACGAAAAGCAGGGGGTGAAAACTTATTGAATTTGAAGATCAAGGTAAATTGTACTCAATTTGTCTTCTGGGAAACATGTAAGTATCTTCTGTTGCTTCTGAGGGACGTGCTAAATGGGGGAAAAAATGACATTTAAACAAAATAAGAAACATTTGGACATCTTCATCCTGTTCAAAAGTTTTCACCCCCCGGCTCTTAATGCGACGTGTTTCCTTCTGGAGCTTCAGTGAATGTTAGAACCTTTTTTAGTAGTTGTGTTTGAGTCCCTCAATTGTCCTCAGTGTGAAAAGATGAATCTCAAAATCATACAGTCCCTACTGGAAAGGGTTCAAATATGCAAAAGATGCTGGAAAACTGAAGAATGTGCAGGACTTGAAGGATTTTTCTGAAGAACATTGGGCAGTTTAACTGCTCAGGACAAACAAGAGACTCAAGAACAACCATCACAAAACACAAAACAGCCGTGGATCATCCAGGGAACGACACACAGTATTGAGAATCAATGGTTCATAAACTTTTGAACGGGGTCATTTTAATAAATTCAGCTATTTTTTTGTCTTGTGGACTATATGTACAAAAAAATTATGTAAAATATCTTATTCAGGACAGCACTAAATAAAAAAACAACGCATTTTGTATGATCTCTCTTATAAGTTAAAATTATTCACATTTTCACAGATCCTGCAAGTGGTTCACATACTTTTTCTTGCCACTGTATATATATATATACACACACACACACACACACATGCATGTATACATTTAAGAAAAATGTGTTATATTTATAGATTAAATATTTATATATAATTGATATATATATATATATTTATTTTATATATGTACATGTATGTGTGTGTATTACATAATAAAATATACATAATAATTATACACAGTACACACACACATATTATGTAAGCACAAACTTTTATTTGAGATGTGATTAATCGCGATTAATCGTTTGAGAGCCCTAAAAAAATACATATTTTAAAAATGTACTTGTCAAAGCAAATTGATACAGACCTACAAATATAAACATCATCCATTTACATGTAAACTAAGCAAATTGGTCATTATGTGTGTATAATTATTTTAACCTCTTAACTGCCCCCCCCCCTCCCCCTTTTTGAGAATAGTCACGAAAATGTACTATCCAAACTTAAAGGGCTGTAATTCACGAATGCTTTGGAATATAGACCAAAGTTTGGTCTTGTTTTAAAGACGACACTCTGAAAATTATTGCTGAAGTGAAAGCATTTCAAAATATGAAATTATGAAACTTACTGTAAATGAAAAATACTGTACTAAATATGTTTTATAAAATATATATTTACCAAAAAAAAAATGTTTCACTCTAAAATTACTATAAAATCAAAGCCATATGTGTAACCAAGTTGTGTTCCAAATTTGAAGTTGATATCACAAAAATTGAAGTCCCCATGAGATTTTGTTCAGGCGCTATACCAAAAATAGCCACCGGGTGTCACACATTCCATTGATTGTTTTTTTATAATGCATCTTCCTGTAAATTTTTTTTCCAAATATCACTTCCATCACAAAACAGTGACCAAATATGGAACCTTGAGACTCAAACCTTTCCGACGATATGCGTTTTGTCAAGATTAGAAAAGATTTTGATTGTAAAGTAGTTCAAATACATTTTGTAATATGAAACATGACACCGCCCACTAGGGGGAGGAGCCCGGTAGAAGAATTTAGAGTACTGTTTCCATGGTAACGCAACGTCTGATTTCAAAACGGTTTTCACAGGATGAATTTTGAGTTCGTAAGCTTTCGAATGAGACCTAATTTATGATAATTACAGAAATATATGATACAAAAAAGGCGATCAAAAAAAGAGCGCCAGGCGTCCCGCACTCCTAAGCGGGATGGCCATCCTAAGCTAATGTGGACGTTTAACAAAAATTTTTGTAATTTGTAGATAAATGTCCTTTCTATGTGACCCACGCTTTCTGCCCTTAACATGCAAGTTAAGGCGTAAGGGTCAAATCCTGAGCCTACGGGAACAGGGACATAAACAGCCTGACATCAGTCATTGCGAGTCCTCTGAAGCGATAGAAGAACATACACTCTGACAGACGAGGGTTTGTGTGACGTGCATTAAAGAAGGTGCAGTTTTTTGTTTTGTTTCAGAGGCAAGGAACTGAGACGACTTCTACATCACGGTTGGCCCGGAATTCATTAAAACAAGGGTTAGAGGGTCAGTGCTGAAGAAATCACCTCTGCTCCCATTTCCCAGTCCCATTGCAGGACACTGAAAGAGTTTCAAAGTGAACTTTCCATCTCTGTGGAGGGCTATCAGATTGAACAGGAGATAATCTGTTATCTATAAGAGCACAAAAAGCCTTTATGGGTTCATAGAGGCAATACGGTCAGGTTTTTTGGGTTGTACAAAAGTCCCACTGCAAGCTTCAAAAGTCACTTGTTTGAAGTCACTCTTCAGAGTCTCAAAGGAAGGTTATATACACCGCTCCACTTTTACACAGAGCAGGTTTTTGGACAATAATTAGAAAGCACGGTCTTAGATAAACACCATAAACAGTGTGATTTAATTACGATAAACGGGTTGAATAAAGCTGGTGTCTAGGTTTTACTTCTATCTTCTGTTGGACCTTTTATTTATTGGGCCTCATTTCTGAAACATGGGCGAAACGAATTTGTGAAAATTGATTGTAAATAGCCGTAATTAGATTTAATGACAATTTACGCAAAATTAGTTTTACAAATTGTCTACACAGATATGTATTCAGCACACGAGGCTCAATGCGTGCATATCTAATGGTTTTGGCATCAAGACAAACAATAATTTTAACTTCACGTTAATCATCTTGTGTTGTTGCTTCACAGATTCATAGACCGTTAAAATGTGTTTTTATCAACGATTAAGTACTATTTATAAATTAAATATGAATTAAAAATATTTATAAATTAAATATGAATTTAAAATATTTATAAATTAAATATGAATAAAAAATATGTATAACTTAAATATGAATTTAAAATATTTATAAATTAAATAAACATGCAATGAATGAATTCTTTATAAATATTGTGAAATAAATAATTTTATTTCATATTTAATTTATAAATAATATTTATAACTAAATTTATTTTGAATTAAAAATCTAAACCTAATATTAATATATATATATATATATATATAATTTTTTTTTATTTATTTTTTTATACAAATTAAAATAATATTTATAAAATAAATAAAAATACATGCAAAAATATATATATTTTTATAAATATGAAATAACACATTTGATAAATAATATTATTAAATTAAATAATATGAATAATGTTATTAAATTATGCATATTATAAATAATATTTATAATAAAAATATATTAATTAAAAAGCTAAACCTAAAACATTTTATACATTAAATGTTAATTCAAATATTTATAAATAAAATAAAACACGCGTAATAAATAATAGTTTTTATATATTTGATCAAATATAATATCCCATTTTATTTCATATGTAATGTATAATATTTATACAAATGTTTGCATTAAAACCCTAAATATTATCATTATCGTGCAAAATTATATTTTTATAAGTATGAAATAAAAAAATGTCTATGCTTATTTTATTTTATCCATAATGATTCTTTTTGTTTTTCATTCATTAAAAACCTAAACTGAAATATTATTTACAAAACGTAAATATACATTCAAATATTTATGAATTAAATAGAAATGCATGCAATACATAATTTTATAAATAATACAAAATATAAAAACTCACTTTATTTCATATTTACGAATCATAGCCCGACCTTTCTTTTAAAGTCTTTCGAAGTTTGACAACAGGAATACAATGAGCCGAGGGTTATCTTGCGCTCTCATAGAAAGGTCTGGCTAGAAGGTCTGAGTGCCGTTTGAGAGGGCGGTTCCATCGGGCTCTCAGAGTAAGGGCCACTCGACTGCTCTCTGCTCTCCCTCCATTATCAACATCAATTGATGGCCACACTACATCACAAATGGCCCCTCGGAAAAAAGGAGAAAATTCTTTCATTGAGACACCTGCTGTGACAGCTCGTGTCTTCATTGAGATCCTATTGATCTACCTATCGATTGTCTTGTAGGGGGGCTGCTGGGGGGTCAAGGCATGATGGCTATTGATTCCCAAGAGTTGCAGCACCACACAGTTTGTCCATGTGAACCGTCACATACCCTCAGAAAGAGATCTATGGGCTTTTGAAAGCAAACACACCTAGATCTTGTGTAGCCCCACCACTTTTCAGCGCTGCGCTCGTTGTGTTCTGTCTTCCGGTTTGTATTTCCACAGCATGACGGTAAGATCTTACGCTACATTCACACTGGACTGTCCTTAAATTAATTCAATTATATCTAACAGTTTCTTAAAGGGTTAGTTCACCCAAAAATGCCTCAAATGCAGGCCTCACTGAGCCCTCGGATTTCAACAAAAACATATTCATTTGTGTTCCGAAGATGAACGGAGGTCTTCTGGAGGGTGAATGGAGGGTGAGGAATGAGACATTATTTTCATTTTTGGGTGAACTAACCCTTTAAAGATAATTTTGTAAACTATAGGGAGCCCTTACATTCACATCACTATAATATCAGTCCTTCCAGAAAAATGCGTTTTTTTTTGTGATTGTTGCGGGCAAAAATCCTTGATTATGCGGCACGTTTTCTTAAAAAATGCGATGGAAAATGCGGGATATTTATGCAATTTAATGCGATGAAATTACGGGAACTTGCAAAAACTGCGGTTTGATGAAAAAGAAAAAAAGCACTACATGACAGAAAGTGCTGGGAACATTTAAGTTCTCATCTTGTTTTTATTGAAGACCTTAATAAACACATGGCTCAAATTTACAAAACATTGAGTCAAACAAGTTCTGTAGCTTTACTAAAGGAATATTCTACAACTTCTGAAAAAAATTAATAAATAACTTCCTGTTTTACAGACATTTGAGTGCTTCCAATGCACAAAGTGCAATCTCTTAAAGGGTTAGTTCACCCAAAAATGAAAATTCTGTCATTAATGACTTCCCCTCAGGTCATTGGACACCCGTAAGACCTCCGGTCATCTTCAGACACAAATGAAGATATTTTAGTGGAAATCCGATGGCTCAGAAAGGCCTCCATTGGCACAATGCACTTCACACTCTCAAGACCCATAAAAGGTACTAAAGACGTCATTACAAAGTCCATCTCACTACAGTGATTCTACAATAACTTTATGAAGCGACGAGAATAGTTTTTGTGCACAAAAAAACCCTAAAAAACGACTTCAAAACACGGCATCATGAAGCTTCGAAGCGTTATGAATCAGCGAGTCGAATCATAATTCGGATCGCATGGCGATCCAAACCGCTGAATCGACTCACTGATTCATAACGCTTCGAAGCTTCATGATGCTGTTTTGAAATCGGTCAACACACCGGGAAACTGCTTTGCGCGTTTTTTTGCTGTTATTTTTGTTGGCAAATGGGAATTTGCGTGCTTCATCATGATTTCACCGATATCTATGGTTTCACCACGGGTGGTTGGTTTATCTATATCTGGTTTATCTATATCTATATTGGATATCTATGGTTTGCAGCTTTTCGATGACGTTCGCGTTGGGTAATTGCGTCACTTGAAAACGTTCCCATGGCAATAGGGGGAAATGGCGGCTCTTGTGTGAAGTAAAAGAACATCTTTCAACTTTCTGCTAATATATATAACTTTTTTGCAACGAAAATGCAGGGATTATGAAATCATGCTAGCCTCGCATATTTTGCACGCGGAAATAGGCAAGTTATGCGGCGAAAGTGTGGCGTATTTGAAAAAATGCGGCCCCCGCATAAATATGCAGACTTTGGCTGATTATGCATTTAATCATGCGATCGCATAATCACGTTTTTCTGGAGGGACTGTAATATTAAAGGTTAACAACAGAGCCCAAACTATTAGCCTAAATTCAGTTGCTATTTATTTTTAGATATAATAATCAACACTCATAAGCTTCACATAAGGCTGTTTTTGCATTAACTTCTAAATCTAATCTTTTTTTTTCTCCAATTCGTTGTTGAAATATAATTATTTATATACAGTGGCTGTCATTTTCATGACAGATTTATTTAAACATAGGCCTACATTAAAAAAAACAAGACATCACTAACAGGTTAAGTAGTATATAATGAATATATAGGCTAAAATAGAGCATATATTTAGCGAAAAATTTGTTTCTCTAGTGAACTAACAGCTGTGGACACTGAATGACTTCTGAGGTAAATGTGATGCTACGCTACATGCTACGTACATTGTTTACAAGCTGTTTTATTGTCTTTCTGCGGTTGAAACACCGTTTGAACGATTACACGACATATGATACATTTCAGTAAGTTGTAATGTATCCTCAACATACCTTAAGAGATATTAATTTATGTTTATTATTTAGGAAGAGATTATCGCATTCACTCGCGCGCCGCACTGCCGCTTGAACTGACGCGTCTATACAATGGCTATACAGTCACGTCCGTCACATTAAAAAGCATCAAAACGGCATTTATCGGTTGAATTTCATGATAAAATGGACTGAATACTTAATATATTCGTGTGGGAACTCGGATTGACGTGTGATCCGCGCTTAAAACAAGCCGTCTGTTAAAGATTGCATTCGGAAACCATTCAGATATTTTAGCTAGATATTTTACTTTATAACTTGTTAAATATGGATATTTTTCTTACACAAACCCAGCGATTCACTTCAGAAGGCCTTTATTAACCCCCCGGAGCCGTGTGGATTACGTTTATAATGGATAGATGCACTTTTTTGGGCTTCAAATTTTGGGCTGCCATTCACTGCCATTATAAAGTTTGGAAGAGCCAGGCCATATTTTTAATATAACTTTTTTATTATATTCATCAGAAAGAAGAATGTCATATACACCTAGGATGGCTTGAGGGTGAGTAAATCATGGGCTAATTTTCATCCTTGGGTGAACTATCCCTTTAATGTATGGTCCTTGTGTAAACACTCTTTATGCAAAATAACTTATTTTTAAAACTTCAAGTATGGCCAAGACACCTTTTGACAGTTTCATTGAGGTGTATTAAATGTTCTGTATTCAGCGAACACTACACACACACATTACGACATCAAATTCCAAGGCAAGGCGTTCGTTTGACCAACACACACACACACAGCATTAAAATGATGCACCCATCGAACCCACCTGCCAAAATATAAGCCTGTCAACTGAGAGCCATTTATTCCGAGTAGCTAAACTGAAAAGAAACTGACAGACACGGTGCGCGAGAACCCGTGGAGTATAATTACACAATCACCCTCATCCTCTTTTTCTCTGTCACCTCTGGTTTCTCTCCTGAAACTGTTGGATCCACTCTGAATGAGCAATCGTCTGCTTCTGGGTGTCTTTACACGCCTGTCTTTGAAAAGCTGTATTTTCTTTCCTTTTATTTGGGTTGTAAACAACATATTTTCAAAAGTTTTACTCGGAGTTGGGTTAATGTTTACCTGTTTGGCGTGGACACGTGCGCCCCTGCTTGTAGATGCCCTAACTACACCATCTGACGGAGAAAAAAAAGTGTATTCTTGTAAAAAAAAGTGTATATATTTTATTATACACTTATTTTGTGTATTTTTTTTACTTTTATTTATTTACATAAATAAAATAAAGTAAATATATTATAATTACATATGTATATTGTAAGGTGGAAAATAATCAAAGATATTTGATATCATCTGTTCTGCTGTTAACTGCCATCGTCGTGATCAAGCTATTGAAATTGACTCAACCCCCTCCCCCTTAACGCCATCAGAAGGGCCAGGTTGAGTTAGAAAGACAAAAGAATGACTGGCCGGCTGGCCAAATGGTTAACACCTTTGATACAATGGGGGAAGTTTTTCTGATTGGTTACTTTCAAATGTCTCACGGTTTGATCTGATTGGTCAGTTTTACAAGAGTCAGATTTGAATTTGGTGACTTCAGGAGAGGGGATAAAAGAGAATTGATTCTGTAGCTCGCTCTCTTTTGGATTCTCTGGCTTTCTCTGGGGAGAGCTGTTCTTTAGCTCTCTCCCTCTTTCTCTCTCTCTCTCTCTCTCTCTCTCTCTCTCTCTCTCTCTCTTTCTCTCTCTATCTCACAGGTAACATTCTAGGCAGAGGCCTACAGAGCATAATTAATGGTTTATGTTTACATCTATTTGAAACTATTTAGAGTGTAACCATAACTAGATTTGTGTTTCCTTTTAGAAGAGATTTATGTCTATGATGTAATTGACATTTTACGTTTACTTGATTGTTAATAAATTGTTACATTTTGATCCTTTCTGAATTAATCTGTAATTATTAACTATCTCCAATGTGGAACGGTATAATTGCAACAAAGGGTTAAAACGGGATGATTAAATGTATGATTAACTATCAAATATAGATGACCAAACAATCGGTTGGGATTCTCTTCTAAATGCGAAAACTATGATAAATGGAGTCAGATAAAGAATATTATAATCAAATCCATTCTTCCAGCTGAGACACTGAATGCGTGCGGCCTTCACCGCGGTTCGCTACCGATCCTTGGAGCGAATTCATTGCGGGCTTTACAATATAATACATCTTATATATTCATTCAATATTCACTCACCTAAAGGATTATTAGGAACACCTGTTCAATTTCTCATTAATGCAATTATCTAGTCAACCAATCACATGGCAGTTGCTTCAATGCATTTAGGGGTGTGGTCCTGGTCAAGACAATCTCCTGAACTCCAAACTGAATGTCAGAATGGGAAAGAAAGGTGATTTAAGCAATTTTGAGCGTGGCATGGTTGTTGGTGCCAGACGGGCCGGTCTGAGTATTTCACAATCTGCTCAGTTCAGGGATTTTCACGCACAACCATTTCTAGGGTTTACAAAGAATGGTGTGAAAAGGGAAAAACATCCAGTATTCGGCAGTCCTGTGGGCGAAAATGCCTTGTTGATGCTAGAGGTCAGAGGAGAATGGGCCGACTGATTCAAGCTGATAGAAGAGCAACTTTGACTGAAATAACCACTCGTTACAACCGAGGTATGCAGCAAAGCATTTGTGAAGCCACAACACGCACAACCTTGAGGCGGATGGGCTACAACAGCAGAAGACCCCACCGGGTACCACTCATCTCCACTACAAATAGGAAAAAGAGGCTACAATTTGCACGAGCTCACCAAAATTGGACAGTTGAAGACTTGGAAAAATGTTGCCTGGTCTGATGAGTCTCGATTTCTGTTGAGACATTCAGATGGTAGAGTCAGAATTTGGCGTAAACAGAATTAGAACATGGATCCATCATGCCTTGTTACCACTGTGCAGGCTGGTGGTGGTGGTGTAATGGTGTGGGGGATGTTTTCTTGGCACACTTTAGGCCCCTTAGTGCCAATTGGGCATCGTTTAAATGCCACGGCCTACCTGAGCATTGTTTCTGACCATGTCCATCCCTTTATGACCACCATGTACCCATCCTCTGATGGCTACTTCCAGCAGGATAATGCACCATGTCACAAAGCTCGAATCATTTCAAATTGGTTTCTTGAACATGACAATGAGTTCACTGTACTAAAATGGCCCCCACAGTCACCAGATCTCAACCCAATAGAGCATCTTTGGGATGTGGTGGAACGGGAGCTTTGTGCCCTGGATGTGCATCCCACAAATCTCCATCAACTGCAAGATGCTATCCTATCAATATGGGCCAACATTTCTAAAGAATGCTTTCAGCACCTTGTTGAATCAATGCCACGTAGAATTAAGGCAGTTCTGAAGGCGAAAGGGGGTCAAACACAGTATTAGTATGGTGTTCCTAATAATCCTTTAGGTGAGTGAATTCTATAATAATAAAAACATTTTTGGGAAGGAATCTAAAAGCTGAACTTTGTGTGGTGACATTATAGACCTCTCCGTGTCCGACTACAAGGCAAATGTGTGAACTTTTATTATCTTCAGCTGCTTTTATGGCCACACAGATCATAGATCGCAGATGGCAGAAAATGAGATAGCGGATCCTTTTCTCTGGTTGGCTTGGTTTGGTCTACTGAATGTCCACAGGTAGACATCAAGATTTATGGGGTTGAATGAAAACTTTCCAAATTTGTGTTGCAAAGCAAATAGGCCGTAAATGGCTATACTGCTGTGTAAAGTTATACTTAGTTTGAGGGATAAAGTTAATTTGAACAAAGTAGACTATCCACAGAATGGTGTAGTTTTGGAACCTTCCTAACTCTAACATGCTAAACAGTTCAAAACCATTTATTCTGACAATTACATTAACTACTGAATTTCCAATATTATATTAATATTGTGTTACAAAAGTATTAGTAATTTTACTCAAATTGTGCAGCTGATCATTTCATTTGCAATGAAATAATGAAGAAATAGTACAATAGAAAAATTCTCAAAAGTATTTGAACTAGTGGATTCAGACTTTAGGCCACTGTTCAGATCAATTAACAAGAAATCCACCAGCTAAACAAAATATTAAGATTGGATGGATGGATGGATGGATGGATGGATGGGTGGATGGATGGATGGAACGACAAATGTACTGACAGACGGATGAATGCATGGATGGATGATAGATGGAAGGATGGACAAATGGATGGATGATGGATGGATGGATGAGGGACAGATGGGTGGGTGGATGGATGGACAAATAAATGGATGCATGGACGGATGGGTGGATGGTTAAATGGATGGACAAATGGATGGATGATGGATGGATGGAACGACAAATGTACGGACAGACGAATGAATGCATGGATGGATGATAGATGGAAGGATGGATGGATGGATGGATGGATGAACGTATGGACGGACAGATGGACGAACGGATGGACAAATGGATGGATGAGGGACGGATGGGTGGATGGATGAGGGACAGATGGGTGGATGGATAGACAAATAGATGGATGGATGGACAAATAGATGGATGGACAGATGGATTTACAAATGGATGGATGGATGGATGGACGTATGGATGAATGGATGGACAAATGGATGGACAAATGGATGGATGGATGGATGATGGATGGATGGGTGGATGGATGATGGATAGATGGATGGATGGAACGACAAATGTACGGACAGACGGATTAATGCATGGATGGATGATAGATGGAAGGATGGACAAATGGATGGATGGATGAACGTATGGACGGACGAACGGATGGACAAATGGATGGATGAGGGACAGATGGGTGGATGGATGGACAAATAGATGGATGCATGGACGGATGGATGGGGGGATGGATGGGTGGATGGACAAATGGATGGATGGATGGAACGACAAATGTACGGACAGACGGATGAATGCATGGATGGACGATAGATGGAAGGATGGATGGATGGATGGATGAACGGTATGGACGGACAGATGGACGAATGGATGGACAAATGGAAGGATGATGGATGGATGAGGGACGGATGGGTGGATGGATGAGGGACAGATGGGTGGATGGATGGACAAATAGATGGATGGACAGATGGATGGATGGATGGATGAACGTATGGATGAACAGATGGACAAATGGATGGATAGATGGACAAATAGATGGATGGATGGATGGATGATGGATGGATGGATGGATGATGGATGGACAAATGGATGGATGATGGATGGACAAATTGATGGATGGACGGATGAATGGACAAATGGATGGATGATGGATGAACGTATGGACGACCGGATGGACAAATGTATGGATGGATGGGTGGGTGGGTGAATGGATGGATGGATGGATGGACAAATGGATGGATGGACAAATAGATGGATGGACAGGTGAATGGACAAATGGATGGACAAATGGATGGATGGACAAAAGGATGGATGGACAAATGGATGGATGGATGCACAGATGGATAAACGGATGGACAAATGGATGGATGGACAAATAGATGGATGGACAAATGGATGGATGATGGATGAACGTATGGACAAACGTATGGACAAATGGATGGATGGATGGATGAGGGATGGATGGACGGGTGAATGGACGAATGGACAAATGTATGGACGGACAAACGGATGGATAGATATATTGATGATGGACGGACGGACGGACAGATGGAATGTTAAATAAATAATATTAAATAAATCTGTAACATAAATCGAATTTCAAAAGGGATTCAGTTGTTCATTGCTAAACAAAGTCCATATTTTAAAAGAGTTGTCTTCGAACATAAGCAATTCACATCGGAATCAGCAACCAGCAGACATAACAAAATGGATGAAACTCACTCAGGGGAGATGCTAATGTTGGTTAGTCCTTGAACTGTATAATCCTTACTGGAACTGTGCTAGCACCAAACAGGACTGCCTCCCATTTGATTGCTTGATTTATTTGATTGGCTGGCTCTCTTAAAGGGCCAGTGCCCCCTGTCTGTCAAAGCCCTGTCTTAAAGAGGCAGTGCATTTGTGTTGCAAATAATGGAAATAATGAATCATCTTTATACAGGGAAATAACTTTTATTTAACAAACACTGTATAAAAATGTATTTCAAACATATTTTAGTGGATATCCACTTATCTTAAGTGTGTCATGTAAATAATACAGTACAAAAACATTACAGTAATCAATGTACAGTGTACAGTAATGTACAGTGCAAATATAAGAATACAACTGATAATAGAAAGAAACTAATTGGATTACCCTGTTTTGATTTATATCTACATATACAGTATGGTAAACATTTTAAAAACAAACAAATTCATAAGCAAAATGTGCGGCATGTAGACAGAAGTTACACTTACGATTTACAATTTCAATAACACTAATGGCTCAGTTAAACATTGAGGATTTTCCGCGTCCTCGTTTGAACACCATGCAACCCTTTCGGCTTATGTTGGCAAGTGTCTTGTAAGGAAACTTCATGCTTTGAAATTCTCACTTTATACATGATCATTGTATCAATGGAGAACACGTTGATTCCATGACAAGGCATTTTTGAGGGCTACAGGGCACCATCTTGTC
The DNA here is from genome assembly GCA_023566225.1 of Romanogobio albipinnatus. Classification (NCBI taxonomy): domain Eukaryota; kingdom Metazoa; phylum Chordata; class Actinopteri; order Cypriniformes; family Gobionidae; genus Romanogobio; species Romanogobio albipinnatus. The sequence continues at coordinate 6,099,232 of CM042263.1, forward strand.
ATAGGGTACAGAAGACAGTGGACTGTCCTGAACCTGACAAAAACAGAACAACATTAGCTAAAAACATCATTAACAATGTCTATGACACATTTTTAAATGTCGTCATAGAATTATAAATGATATAAGCAAAGGATTAGTTTGGTTTTAGGCTATTTGGCTTCAAGCTGTTGTTGAAATTTGCGAAATCTTTGCAGGAATAAAACTTCAAAAACAAGTCTCCGTTATCTTGAGGAAAACATAAAACCTTTTAGCCTGTGAAGAGTTTGGTGATACATACAGACAAATGTATTCAGATTAAGCTGATTGAGATGCACGAGGAAGTGCTTTTAAAATGCCCGTAAGAGATGTCTGCTCACAAAGTGTGTAGGCTAAGACGGGATTTATGACGATAACAGAAAATGTTTAATGAAAAAAGATGTGTGGGAAGATACCAAACTCATTGTGGTAAGCATATTTTACAGATAAACACAAATATTAGCATGAAAATTTAGATTTCAGGAACTTTAGGCTATAAGGATAACATGCTTTTACATCAGTTGAAGTGGCTATATATAACTTTAACATTATTTTGTCTGATCATTTGTGTTGAATTAACAAAGGAAAGTGAGTTACTGGCAGTATTTGTCATATCTTTTAGTCATAAGAAGCAAATCTGTATCCCCAGGGCCTGCGTGTGGGTGAAGGTGTGTGCATGACTAACCTAGACGGATCTTCGTCTTTGGTAAAAACTCCTTTTAGTTCAACACTATTCATTTTATTCTCAAACCATCCATAGCTTAGAGTCACCTTCAGTGTAGAGGAAGAGAAACAAACAGGAAGAACAGAAAAAAAATGTTAGAATTGCGTAGCCCAAGTAGTGCGATTTTTAACGAACCATTTCATTTCAGCCCAAAAATCTGTTATCTGTTTTGGCAGCTAAAATCCCGTTCTTCAAAGTAAAATATCGGCATTCAGTTCTTTGAGGTAAAATATTAAAATCCATTTTTTTAAGGCAAAATATTAGCATCCAGATCTTTGAAGCAAAATATTAGCATCCAGATCTTTTGTGGTAAAATATTAGCATCCATTTATTTGAGGTAAAATATTAGCATCCATTTATTTGAGGTAAAATATTCCGGTTATTTGAGGTAAAATATTAACATCCGGTTCTTCAATGTAAAATTAGCATCCAGTTCTTTTAAAATATCAGCGTTCAATGATTTAATGTAAAATTAGCATCCAGCTCTTTGAGGTAAAATATCAGCATTCAATTATTGAATGTAAAATTAGCATTCAGATCTTTGAAGCAAAATATTAGCATCCATTTATTTGAGGTAAAATATAAGCATTCAGTTATTTAATGTAAAATTAGCATCCAGATCTTTTGTGGTAAAATATTAGCATCCAGATCTTTGAGGTAAAATATTCCGGTTATTTGAGGTTAAATATAACATCCAGTTCTTCAATGTAAAATTAGCATCCAGTTCTTTTAAAATATCAGCGTTCAATTATTTAATGTAAAATAAGCATCCAGATCTTTGAAGCAAAATATTAGCCTCCAGATCTTTGAACTAAAATATTAGCATCTAGTTATTTAATGTAAAATTAGCATCCAGCTCTTTGAGGTAAAATATTAGCATTCAATTATTGAATGTAAAATTAGCATTCAGATCTTTGAAGCAAAATATTAGCATCCATTTATTTGAGGTAAAATATAAGCATTCAGTTCTTTAATGTAAAATTAGCATCCAGATCTTTTAAGCAAAATATTAGCATCCAGATCTTTTGTGGTAAAATATTAGCTTCCAGTTATGTGAGGTAAAATATTAGCACCCATTTATTTGAGGTAAAATATTAGCATCCAGATCTTTGAGGTAAAATATTAGCATCCAGATCTTTAAACTAAAATATTAGCACCCATCTATTTGAGGTAAAATATTAGCATTCAGATCTTTGAGGTAAAATATTAACATCCAGTTCTTTCATGTAAAATTAGCATCCAGATCTTTGAAGAAAAATATTAGCATCCAGATCTTTTGTGGTAAAATATTAGCATCCATTTATTTGAGGTAAAATATTAACATCCAGTTCTTTAATGTAAAATTAGCATCCAGATCTTTGAGGCAAAATATTAGCATCCAGATCTTTAAACTAAAATATTAGAATCCACTTCTTTGAACTAAAATATTAGCATCCAGATCTTTTGTGGTAAAATATTAGCATCCAGTTCTTTGAGGTAAAATATTAGCATCCAGATCTTTTGTGGTAAAATATTAGCATCCATTTATTTGAGGTAAAATATTAGCATCCAGTTCTTTAAACTAAAATATTGTAATCCACTTCTTTGGACTAAAATATTAGCATCCAGATCTTTGCGGTAAAATATTAACATCTGGTTCTTCAATGTAAAATTAGCATTCAGTTCTTTTAAAATATCAGCGTTCAATTATTTTGTGTAAAATTATCATCCAGATCTTTGAAGCAAAATATTAGCATCCAGTTCTTTTAACTATAATACACAGCTCTTTTAGAATTTTGAAGCAAACTATTAAAAAAATAAATGTTGACATTTTCTGAAGAAAATGTGACTACTTTTTGCCTGTGCTGCAGTCGTTGTATATGCTAATGTATGAATTTTCGCCTGATAGATTGTTAGCACTTCTGATCATTTCTTCTCATCTGAAATGAACAAACTATCCTTCATTTCTGTAGCAATACTAATAGCTACCACTAAAATCAGGTGGAAATGACAGTCATCTCACTTGTTTGGGGATATCACTGGGAGCAAGAAGAAGAAGGTTTTCCAGATGAGAGTGAAACATGTTGCTATGGACCATTGAGATGCCCAGTCGCCTCTCGACGATGAAGCCCACCGTACAGTCATCAGGTAACATGATTACTGCAGAGGTCTGCTCGAACCTGGGACCACTGCAAATGGAGACAAACATATTCTATATGCATGATAGTCTCGTATGCTAACCAAGGGTAAATGTATCATAGGAATCATTTGTAATGTAAATGCCTTTACTGTCACTTTTGAATCATTTAATGTGTCTTTGCTTAGCAAAAGTATTAACTTTTGAACAGTTGTGTATGTTCTGTTGCTGTCTATAAGAAACCACTTAAATACTTGTTGTGGTTTATTTCCTATAGCAAGGTGGCACTAAAATGAGCATGAAATGGCTTGATAATCAAAGCCAAACACACACATGCCTCACCTTGCCCAGGGTGCCATCTTCTCTGCCAGCTTCCTGCTCAGACAGAAACCAGCCCCTCCTGTAGCAAACCAGAAACGGACGTCCCTCTGAAACAGAACAGAGGAAAAAGTCAACTACATCAGCCTAAAGAGTGGAAGTCATGCAGTGGCTCCAAATATATATTTGATATGAAGAATTAATGCTACAGTTCATTACAACTTAAGAATCAAGCCCTAAAACATTGATGTGCGGGGTGATTTATGACCGCTCTGAAGCTCTAGTGATGCAAGCGGTCAGTGTGCGATAGTTTACAGCAGTGCATGTGGAGACTCGCTGAGGTTGTGAGTAAAAGCCTCGCCTAAAGCAGGAATTTAAGCAACAAGAGATGGAAGAGATGAACAAGAGAAGTTATTAAAGCAACTTGCAAATGAACCTGACTTCATGAGGATATATATATATATATATATATATATATATATATATATATATATATATATATATATATATATATATATATATATATATATATATATATATATATATATATATATATATATATATATATATATATTAGTGGTGTGCATAGATTAATTTTTTAATCTAGCCCTTTAACTGTCACCCCCCTTTTTGAGAATACACATGAAAATGCACTATCCAAACTTAAAGGGCTGTAATTTAAGAATGCTTTGGAATATAGACCAAAGTTTGGTCTCGTTTTAAAGACGACACTCTACAGATTATTGCTGAAGCAATTCAAAATATGAAAGTATGAAAGAGTTATGGAAGTTTAAATTTACTGTAAATGAAAAATACTGTACTAAATATTTTTTATTTCATATAAAATATATATTTTACAAAAAAGAATTTACTCTAAAATTACTATAAAATCAAAGCCATATGTCTAGCCAATTTGTGTTCCAAATTTGAAGTTGATATCACAAAAATTGAAGTTCCCATGAGATTTTGTTTAGGTGCTGTACCAAAAATAGCCACCGGGTGTCATTCAAATTCCATTTATTGTTTTTTTGATGCATTTTCCTGTAAATTTCTGTCCAAATATCACTTCCATCACAAAACAGTCACTAAATATGGACCCTTGAGACTCAGACCTTTCTGACAATATGTGTTTTGTCAAGATTGGAAAAGATTTTGAATATAAAGTAGTTAAAATAATTGTTGTAATATGAAACATGACACCGCCCACTAGGGGAGGAGCCCACTAGAATAATTTAGAGTAACGTTTCCATGGTAACACAATGTCCGATTTCAAAACGGTTTTCACAGGATGAATTTTGAGTTTGTAAGCTTTCAAATGATACCTAATTTATGATAATTACTTAAATATATGATACGGAAAAAAGGCGATCAAAAAAAGAGCACCAGGCGTCCCACCTGTGGGACGGTGACAGTTAAGAGGCTAGATTAATCTAGATTAAAATGGCTCATTTGAATTCTGCCGAAGGAATTCAGAATATGTGTGCTCGTAAGTGATCGTTTGTCTTTTTGTAGTTTGAATAATAAATAACTTCTGTCCCTTTAAGACCTGACGCACGCATGGATCCCAAACACTGTTCCTGTGAGCAGGGGTCTGTTCTTCGTACCTCGCTTAATACATCTGAGATGATTTGACAGATCCCAGATCTTTTAATCATGATAACTGAAGTCTGGCTAATTTGGTTCTTCAAACGAATTTGCGGATTGGATTTAAATATCTGGATTAAATGATCTAAGATCACAATTTCTTGTTTTCCCTGAAGTGGGCAGATGCATCGATACTCGAAACCATGGGCGTCGGAAGCAAAAAATATGTGGGTGGGTCCTCAGAAATGTTTTAATGGAGTAGATGCCAATTACATTAAGTACAAATATACCGCTCTACTTGCTAAACGTATCACCAAAAAAATCACCATATTATTGAGGTCGTCAGTAGTGTAGGGGTAGGACACACAGCATATAGTTTTGACTCAAATCGACCCGCGGTTCGCGTCCGCCTTTCACCGAACTCAATCTTCTCCCTTTTCCCATCACATATCAGATCGGAAAGGCATTTATTTTCAATAAAAATGAAGAAAATATTAGAAAAGTGAAAAATAAAGCATCTAACGTGTTTAATAATAAGTGTTTATCGATTAGGGGTAGGGAAACAGACATGTGCTGAATGTTAGAGACGATAAAAGTGAGTGGGTCCAATATCATTGATCGTAAAAAGTGGGTGGGTCTTGTCCCACCCACATACAATGGTTCCGACGCCCATGCTCGAAACCATGATCAGCAATGCAGCGATTGGCTGGCGTCAAGACAGCAACGTAATGACATCCTATAATTAAAAAAGCCACCTGGCAAAAAACTTGGCAAATTACACAAAAAAAACCCCAAGAATATCTGGACCTTTATAAGGAAACAACTAAACGACCAAACCAACATAAAAGTTATAATAGATCAATGATAAATGTTTTTTTTTTTTTTTACATGATTACCAATGATTTTATACAGTATTTGTACACCCTTTACATTTTTATTTCAATGTTGTAATTCAATTTTTTATTCAATTTGAAGCAGATTTGTAACGTGACAGTATTAAAGTTTCTTAAGGGTCAAGATCAAATTTGCTGCATCAAGCCATCCCATAATATCCGTCATCACTTAAATGAATGCACGGCTCAGATTAACTGTACAACATGTGTGCAAACCCCCAATAAAATTATAAAGTAATTATTCCATCACAAATAAATCGCTCAATCAAGTGGCTGTGTCTATAGTATTATACACAACATTATAATATTATATACATTCTCATATACATATACAATTTAAAATTTGTATATTATTATTATTTAAAATGATTATTATTGCCCCTGGTTCAGTAATGAACTGCAATCTAATCCTGTTTACATGAAATAAGCCGCTCACGAGCAGGTTTAAGCTTACGGACCTGTTGCTATGACAGCAAGTCCAGGATGAGCGTCGAAGAACCAAGCAATCCAAGATCATGCCAAATCGTCAACAATCAAATCCAGCTAACTGAGTTAGCGAGGTACGAAGAACGGGCCCCTGGTTACGACTGTGTTTACGTTAAAACTCACCAAGATGGGCATTGAGACATTTTTGAGTGTATTTGACCATTAATAATCTGGAAAAGGAGCTCATTTTTGCACTTGTATGTCAGAGGCGGCTTCATTACGGTATGTGTGTGTGCGCTTCAGATGCGAGCGCGTAATCTGCAGGAATTAGTAGAATTAACGTTATGTGCAACCCCGCGCGAAATTCAGACCGGTCACACCAACACTAACAAAAGTCCAGCGGAACACCCGTTCGCAATGTTCAGAGACATCCCAACCTGAAAAAAGTCATTTCAGGGAGGTATCCCCCCACCCAAAAAAAAAAAAAAACATGAAAGGAGGAAAGGTATCCCGAAGATGACATTTCACCACAGAACATGACTTTACTTGTATAGTATATAATATAATATATCATTAATATATCATTTCTATAGGCCTATGCCTATATTTTAAAAAAATTATGTAAAATGATGTAGATCACTTACTATTTACAAAAGCTGCTTATACTATTTATGTAAACTGCTTTTATTTATATTTCATTGCAATTTTAAACAGGTCTAAGGAGTTTGTTGTTTTCATGCCTTGGCAAGTAGCCGACCTGAAAAATATGCACATGAAATGAAACCTGTTTAACTCAACCATAACATGTCAGTTACAAACTGTACAGCGTGCAAAATTGTCATTATGTTTATACTTTATACTTTCGTTTTTTGGGGCACTCTCCCTCTGCTATGGTGCTCCAGTTTCTAGATACACTGAACTGATTAATTCGGTTCGGGAGAAGAGATAAAAGCCCGCCCACACTGACAATTGATTGGTTGACTTACCGAAACAGGCCAATCAGGATGCTCTTACATGCGTTTCATTAGGTGCACACTAGCACACTAGCACGCTTGATTAATACCTGAACGAGTCTGTTCTTTCACGCGAATCCCTTGAGTAAATGATTCAATGACTCACTCATGAATAAAACCGCTTGATTAATACCTGAACGAGTCTGTTCTTTCAAACGAATCCCTTGAGTAAAGGATTCAATGACTTACTCATGAATAAAACCGCTTGATTAATACCTGAACGAGTCTGTTCTTTTAAACAAATTGCTTGATTCAATGATTCAATGACTCACTTATGAATAAAACCGCTTGTTTAATATCTGAACGAATCTGTTCTTTTAAACAAACTGCTTGATTCAATGATTCAATGACTCACTCATGAATAAAAACTGCTTGATTAATACCTGAACGAGTCTGTTCTTTTAAACAAATCGCTTGAGTAAATGATTCAATGACTCACTCATGAACAAAACCGCTTGATTAATACTTGAACGAGTCTGTTCTTTTAAACAAATCGCTTGAGTAAATGATTCAATGACTCACTCATGAATAAAGCCGCTTGATTAATACCTGAACGAGTCTGTTCTTTCACGCGAATCGCTTGAGTAAATGATTCAATGACTCACTCATGAATAAAACCGCTTGATTAATACTTGAACGAGTCTGTTCTTTCAAACGAATCCCTTGAGTAAATGATTCAATGACTCACTCATGAATAAAGCCGCTTGATTAATACCTGAACGAGTCTGTTCTTTCAAACGAATCCCTTGAGTAAATGATTCACTGACTCACTCATTAATAAAGCTGCTTGATTAATACCTGAACGAGTCTGTTCTTTCACGCGAATCCCTTGAGTAAATGATTCAATGACTCACTCATGAATAAAACCGCTTGATTAATACTTGAACGAGTCTGTTCTTTTAAACAAATCGCTTGAGTAAATGATTCAATGACACACTCATGAATAAAACCGCTTGATTAATACTTGAACGAGTCTGTTCTTTTAAACAAATCGCTTGAGTAAATGATTCAATGACTCACTCATGAACAAAACCGCTTGATTAATACCTGAACGAGTCTGTTCTTTTAAACGAACCGCTTGAGTAAATGATTCAATGACTCATCATGAATAAAACTGCTTGATTAATACCTGAACGAGTCTGTTCTTTTAAACGAATAGCTTGAGTAAATGATTCAATGACTCATCATGAATAAAACCGCTTGATTAATACCTGAACGAGTCTGTTCTTTTAAACGAACCGCTTGAGTAAATGATTCAATGACTCACTCATGAATAAAACCGCTTGATTAATACCTGAACGAGTCTGTTCTTTCAAACGAATCCCTTGAGTAAATGATTCAATGACTTATTCATGAATAAAACCGCTTGATTAATACCTGAACGAGTCTGTTCTTTCACGCGAATCCCTTGAGTAAATGATTCAATGACTCACTCATGAATAAAACCGCTTGATTAATACTTGAACGAGTCTGTTCTTTTAAACAAATCGCTTGAGTAAATGATTCAATGACACACTCATGAATAAAACCGCTTGATTAATACTTGAACGAGTCTGTTCTTTTAAACAAATCGCTTGAGTAAATGATTCAATGACTCACTCATGAACAAAACCGCTTGATTAATACCTGAACGAGTCTGTTCTTTTAAACGAACCGCTTGAGTAAATGATTCAATGACTCATCATGAATAAAACTGCTTGATTAATACCTGAACGAGTCTGTTCTTTTAAACGAATAGCTTGAGTAAATGATTCAATGACTCATCATGAATAAAACCGCTTGATTAATACCTGAACAAGTCTGTTTTTTAAACAAATCGCTTGAGTAAATGATTCATTGCCACCACCTACTGGTGTAAATATGTAAAAAACAAAAAGAGTCAGATTTTCACCACCAACTGCACAAACACAGACATGTGGATTGATATGAACATCTAAAAAAGTGCCGTTATATTGAAACGCTCAGCCAATCAGAAAACAACTGTTGCATGAAATGCATTTATTTGAATTTCCATTTAAATGATCCACTTCCTCTAATTCAAATTTAATTAAATCCTGTTTGCTATTCCGCCAAGCATCTACAATGTGTATATTAATTAAATTTTGTGACTAAACTCCTTATAAAACAGCAAATGCAATGTATCAGCTCTTCAAACCATGAATGTCTCAATCTCTGTAAGCTCTCAATGCAGATCTGCTCTCATTTCTTGGCTTTCCTGAAAATCCGAGCCGGTTTGTTTTCACGCGGGGTTCTGTGGAGCATCATAAGCTACAGGGGCATAAATCTGACTCTATCCATCTACTCATCCCCCCATCCGTTTATCCCTCACTTCAATCCTCCATGTGGTCGTTACCCTCAAGGTTCTCTACAGTCCATTTCTGTCCTCTCCTATTCCTCCCCTGTAGGGAGTTGTGGCCTGTCCAGCCAGACGTATAAATGTGGACATAAACAACGCAGAGGACACACAGAGAGGCAAATGGGACGGTCCAGGTTGCGTTCACCAGAACAAAAGAGCCATTTAGATTCAATGGGGCTTCGACCGACCGACTGAGTGTTATAGATGTTGAGGAACAAAGCAAAGGAAACAAAATGGATTTATATAAGGTAACCCCACAATTAAAATATACATATGTTGTTTCAAAAGACGAGAGGCTGGTCTAAAGGACTACAGACTATATAGGTATTACTAATATGCGGTTATGGTGGGTATGCTATTTGTTTTCATTTTGTCTTTCATCTGGTAGAGTATGTCAGGGGTGACAGTAATGAAAAGACAAGTCTCATTTTTATTACCCAGGTGCCTCTGTGGCACAAGAGATCAGTAGAGCAGAGAGAGAGAGAGAGAGAGAGAGAGAGAGAGAGAGAGAGAGAGAGAGAGAGAGAGAGGATGATAAAACCTGAACTGAATGGCTTGTATGTTCCTGTAGACCTCACAAATTTTTCATGTTTTATGGGGACATTCCATAGACATAATGATTTTTATACTGTACAAATGGTATATTCTATCACCTACCCCTAACCCTACCCATCACAGAAAACTATCACTTAGTATGATTTATAAGCTGTTTTCCTCATGGGGACCAATAAATATCTTTGTGGGGACATTTTGTCCCCCTAACATTAGCAGGACCACACACACATACACACACACACACACACACACACACACACACACACACTGAAGAAGCAGGTCCAAAGTCAGCATGACTACAAACACACACACTCAAAATGACTAGCTTTACACATTATACATGATTGGATCAACTCCTCCAATAGTATCGACAGTTTTTCTTTCCAGCTATACATTAAAAGAGCAGACAGAATTGTCCAGATCAATAAGCAATAAAGCTCTAATCACTGATTGATCCCTGAAGGGATTTTTTTTGGTAATGACTGATCAATAATAAATAAAAAAATAATAATATATTATATATTTATAGTTCATACAATAAATTCAGTTTAAAAAAACAATGGGATACTGACCGTCTTATTCCCTTCCAGCAGCTCCTGCGCTCTCATTGGTCGATCCAGGCTTGGCTTGCCCACATAGATATCGCTGTCTGCTGAGAAGGCCGTCAGGAGAGAAAGAAGAGCTCCTGGGTTCAGGTAGTTATCATCATCAACATGACACAACCACCTATGGCAAAAAGTGCTTTAAATGTTATATGTGAAAATTCAAATTCAAATTCATGTGTGTGTGTGTGTGTGTGTGTATTTATATCTTATACACTGATCAGGCATAACATTACGTCCTAATATTGTGTTGGCCCCCTTTATGACCCATCGAGGCATGGACTCCACTAGACCCCTGGAGGTGTGCTGTGGTATCTGGCACCAAGATGTTACCAGCAGATCCTTTAAGTCCTGTAAGTTGTGAGGTGGGGCCTCCATGGATCGGACTTGTTTGTTCAGCACATCCCACAGATGCTCGATTGGATTGAGATCTGGGGAATTTGGAGGCAAAGTCAACACCTCAAACTCGTTGTTGTGCTCCTCAAACCATTCCAGAACCATTTTTGCTTTGTTGTGTCGCATTATCTGCTAAAAGAGCCACAGCCACCAGGGAATACCGTTTCCATGAAAGGGTGTACATGGTCTGCAACAATGCTTAGGTAGGTGGTACGAAGACCAAGGTTTCCCAGCAGAACATTGCCCAAAGCATCACTGCCTCCACCGGCTTGCCTTCTTCCCATAGTGCATCCTGGAGCCATGTGTTCCCCAGGTAAGCGACACACACACACCTGGCCATCCACGTGATGTAAAAGAAAGCGTGATTCATCAGACCAGGCCACCTTTGTCCATTGCTCCATGTCCAGTTCTGATGCTCACGTGCCACTGTTGACGCTTTTGGCGGTGGACGGGTCAGCATGAGCACCCTGACTGGTCTCCGGCTATGCCGCCCCATACACAACAAACTGTGATGCACTGTGTATTCTGACACCTTTCTATCAGAACCAGCATTAACTTCTTGAGCTCCAGTAGCTCGTCTGTTTGATCGGACCACACGGGCCAGCCTTCGCTCTCCACGTGCATCAATGAGCCTTGGCCGCCCATGACCCTGTCGCCGGTCCACCACTGTTCCTTCCTTGGAGCACTTTTGATAGAGACTGACCACTGCAGACCAGGAACACCCCACAAGAGCTGCAGTTTTGGAGATGCTCTGAGCCAGTCGTCTATTCATCACAATTTGGCCCTTGTCAAACTCGCTCAAATCCTTACACTTGACCATTTTTCCTGCTTCTAACACATCAACTTTGAGGACAAAATGTTCACTTGCTGACTAATGGTCATAATGTTATGCCTGATCAGTGTATATATATATATATTTATACACACTCACCTAAAGGATTATTAGGAACACCATACTAATACTGTGTTTGACCCCCTTTCGCCTTCAGAACTGCCTTAATTCTACATGGCATTGATTCAACAAGGTGCTGAAAGCATTCTTTAGAAATGTTGGCCCATATTGATAGGATAGCATCTTGCAGTTGATGGAGATTTGTGGGATGCACATCCAGGGCACAAAGCTCCTGTTCCACCACATCCCAAAGATGCTCTATTGGGTTGAGATATGGTGACTGTGGTGGCCATTTTAGTACAGTGAACTCATTGTCATGTTCAAGAAACCAATTTGAAATGAATCGAGCTTTGTGACATGGTGCATTATCCTGCTGGAAGTAGCCATCAGAGGATGGGTACATGGTGGTCATAAAGGGATGGACATGGTCAGAAACAATGCTCAGGTAGGCCGTGGCATTTAAACGATGCCCAATTGGCACTAAGGGGCCTAAAGTGTGCCAAGAAAACATCCCCCACACCATTACACCACCACCACCAGCCTGCACAGTGGTAACAAGGCATGATGGATCCATGTTCTCATTCTGTTTACGCCAAATTCTGACTCTACCATCTGAATGTCTCAACAGAAATCGAGACTCATCAGACCAGGCAACATTTTTCCAGTCTTCAACTGTCCAATTTTGGTGAGCTCGTGCAAATTGTAGCTATTTGTAGTGGAGATGAGTGGTACCCGGTGGGGTCTTCTGCTGTTGTAGCCCATCCGCCTCAAGGTTGTGCGTGTTGTGGCTTCACAAATGCTTTGCTGCATACCTTGGTTGTAACGAGTGGTTATTTCAGTCAAAGTTGCTCTTCTATCAGCTTGAATCAGTCGGCCTATTCTCCTCTGACCTCTAGCATCAACAAGGCATTTTCGCCCACAGGACTGCCACATACTGGATGTTTTTCCCTTCTCACACCATTCTTTGTAAACCCTAGAAATGGTTGTGCGTGAAAATCCCAGTAACTGAGCAGATTGTGAAATACTCAGACCGGCCCGTCTGGCACCAACAACCATGCCAAGCTCAAAATTGCTTAAATCACCTTTCTTTCCCATTCTGACATTCAGTTTGGAGTTCAGGAGATTGTCTTGACCAGGACCACACCCCTAAATGCATTGAAGCAACTGCCATGTGATTGGTTGATTAGATAATTGCATTAATGAGAAATTGAACAGGTGTTCCTAATAATCCTTTAGCTGAGTGTATATATATATATGCAAATATTTCTTAAATATATACACACCAAGTAAATTATATATTTTTTCAGATTGGATGGATGGATGGATGGATGGATGGATGGATGGATGGATGGATGGATGGATGGATGGATGGATGGATGGATGGATGGATGGATGGATGGATGGATGGATGGATGGATGGATGGATGGATGGATGGATGGATGGATGGATGGATGGATGGATAGATAGATAGATAGATAGATAGATAGATAGATAGATAGATAGATAGATAGATAGATAGATAGATAGATAGATAGATAGATAGATAGATAGATAGATAGATAGATAGATAGATAGATAGATAGATAGATAGATAGATAGATAGATAGATAGATAGATAGATAGATAGATAGATAGATAGATAGATAGATAGATAGATAGATAGATTGATTTATTACGTTATCATCCAACTCACTTTTTGTCAGAGGCCATGAAGTGGTGGTACTCAGCAGCCATCTTGCAGGATAAAGCTTGATGACTGTGCTCCGGTGGGCAGTCAGTGACGACAACATTAAATCCTGTGAGCACAGAAATACACAATGAGCGAAGAGCAAAGATTCAGAAGTTCAGAACAATCCTACAGAAGAAAGAAAATCTACCTTCAGAGGAAATATCTTCATCTGGACTGTCTGTGAAGATATACGTCTGTAAAAGTAAAAAATGAACACAAATTAATGCGGCTAACCATATTAATTCTGAAATGGTGCAATGAGAGCCTGGTGGTCTTTTGAGGACAAGTGACATCCAAACTCCCATCATGCACCACTGCGAGATAAAAGCTGGTGCACCAGGAGCTCTCAGTGCATCTGTGTTCCGATAAAATAATTATAAATAATAATAATAATAATAATAATAATAATAAAAAATAGTACTAAATAATTAAAAAATATGGGGATTTTCGGACATCATCTTCACTTACACAACAACAGATCATTCCAATTATGAATAATTGTAACAATTTTTTTTTTTACATTGTTCAAAATTTAATAATATAATTAATATTATAAATATTCAATACATGACTTTTAATATGTGGGAGATACACTAGCGTTTAAAGGTTTGAGGTCAGTAAGATAAAAAAATATATATTTTATAGTCACCAAGGCAACATTTATTTGATCAAAAATAATGTTTAATATTTTTGTGGAAACTATGATACATTTCTTCAGGATTCTTTGATGAATATACATTTTATTTTATTTGAAATATAATTTTTTGTGACATTATAAATATATTTACTGTAACTGTTGCTAAATTGTATGCCTCCTTCCTGAATAAAAGTATTAATTTCTTTAAAAATATATATACATATTACTGCTGTGGAACTTTATGTGTGGGCAGAGAGTGGAAAACAACAACAAATATTACAACAAAATGTTACATTCTTAAATATTTATTATTCTTAATTCTGAACTGTATATTGTATTAAATATTACATTTTTGCTACAGTAGAATTATAATATAAACATTTTAAATGGACAAATATTTTTTTGACATCGTTTTTTTCCTTTGTGTTCTCTAGATCAAAAAAAAGAATATTTCCAATTAGGAATAATTGCAAAAAAGTATTTTTATATTATTCGAAACCTAAACATTATAAACTATTATTAAAGTATTATTAAAATTAGTATTATTAAATATATTCAAAACATGACTTTTAATATGTAGACAAAACAACTTACAAAAGACAAAAACTAAAAAAAAAACTATTCTACATTAAAATGTATTATTAACCATTACCAATATAATTATTATTAAACATATTCAAAACCTGACTTTTAATATGTAAATATTTAGCAGATTAATCGCGATTAATCACATCTAACATAAAAGTTTGTAAATATATAATAAATGTTTGTGTGTGTATACATACACACACACACACACACACACACACACATATATATATATGGTACAAACATTTATGATAGAAGCAATTAATCGCAATTAATCGATTTGACAGTACTAATATAAAAATTATGTTAATGAAGCTTTCCAGCGTCATATGTAACCACAGAGCCGAAATGATTAAAAGAAAGTGTCTCAGCCAATTGAGAGGAGCAGATTTCCTGCTAGACAGAGGCACATCCTATCTGTGGTCAGCCATGGCCATACTCTTCCGTTTTGACTCACTCACCCACACACACACACACACACATAATCTTTACTGCGTCCCATGATGCAGTGGAGGTGTCACTTTGGAAGTTTAGCTTCATTACGACGTCTAGGCGCTCCAGACGGCTCCGATCGTAAGTCTACGCGCCTCTCCCTCCGTGGTCCTTGAGCACAGGCAGAATAATCGAACGCGCAGATCAATGCCGCAGCCATCAAAGCCAATGGGCCAGAGCGAGTGGAAACGGCCCTCTCACACCCCGAGCTCCTTCATAAATCATAAGGGTGGATCTTTAGCTCTCATTTCATCTAAAGTGAGACGGCTGATGACAGCGGCTCATAAAGCACCGTCTGGAGATACACAAAGAGTGAAACGGCAGCACGGCTGCCCATTAGTGGCATAATGAAGTGAAACTCGTGGAGGAGGCGCGTGCATTTTGTCTTCCCAACTTGAGAGGGAAATAAATAGGCACAGATGGAGGGCACACATTTAGAGAAGATGCTTACTGCAGAGCCATGGGTGGAACGTAAAGTCCAGCTCCCCCTCTCTGGATGTAATTTGGGCGTAATGGGTGGAGCTAGAAGGTCCAACCACACCCTAAACCTACCCATAACTCTATCCCTCCACCCATTAGATCCACATAGGTGGACCCACTGAAGTGCCTTGAAACGCGTAGCATCATTCAATGTGAAATACTGAAACAGAAAGACAGTGCGGGACATATCGAGCAGCTCCTCCCCTTTTTTAAAAATAGCCAATAGTGTTTAGTTTATATCACAGCTTAGCCAGAGCTGTTGAGCTCGATAAAGCCGCAGTTTCCTCCTAATCTCTAATAGCACACATAATATTCATTTTTCCGCTTTGCTTTTTCGTTACGCGTATGCTGTGAAAGGGCCTTAAGACTAACATATTTAAAAAAGCTCAAAAATTCAATTTTGATTTCATGGGGACTTTAACCCATGACGTCCAGAGAGGGGGAGCGGATGTGATTTTGCTCTGCAGTGAGGCCCACCTGCAAATTTAGGAAAGAGTGGGCTCATAATGTGATGGACAATAAAAATAGATGCACTTATAGGAAGCCAATGCCATCCAAAGAGTTTTTGCTTAAAAAAAATTGTGCTATATGGCACTAAAAGTGATTATTGGCCTGTAATCATAGGGGAACCACTTTTGGTGCTATATAGTCCAATATCTTAAAGGTCCCATGGCATGAAATTTTCATTTTATGAGGTTTTTCAACATTAATATGAGTTCCCCTAGCCTGAATATTGTCCCCAAGTGGTTAGAAATTTTGATCGGTGTAAACTGAGTTCTGGCTGTCTTTTTCCCAGACGAGCTGATCTTGAATTTTCCTGTTATGACGTCATAACAGGAACGGTTACCTCCCTTTCCTACGCCAAGAGAATTTGGCACGCCCATGTGAGCGCCATATTTGTTCGAGAGAGATCATGGCTTGTGAACGAGTGAATGCTGGCAGTTTCTCAGTGTTTGGATGAACAAATGAAAACAGAAGTCTTTTTTCAGTTCCTTCTGATCTGTGATCAGTGATTTCTGATGTGTAGCTAATTATTCAAGTTCACGCAGAACTTTATTATTCGTGCTGCGGCTTCTCTCTCTCCCGACAGAACGGTGTTTTCGTGTTTTCTATCTTGTGAGTCAGTGTTTTTGTACGTCCTCGTCGCGTCTATCTGTTCTAAAATGTGCATACAGTCGTGAGTTTCTGCTCAACATCGGCAGAGCCACATCTTTAGAGATAAATCTCACGCACGCCGAAGCTCGGGCTGCACTGGCCGGTCGGCCTTCAACATCACCGACCCCCAGTACTGCATCTGGCCCACAGCGGAGGCACCAAATGCAGCGTGAGATTAAGCAGACGGGGGGTAAGCGTGAGGGTCTCCGGGCTAGGCTAGCCAGCTATCCCCACAATAAACTGGATTACATTCGATTACTGCCCCTTCTGTTTAATCTCGCAAACCGGTCGAACCAGTTCACCAAATCGGACTGAATCGCTCTAAACGGTTCGCGTCTCGAGTCAGCGCTGATCCATAATTTACTAAAGTCACTAACATTCTGACATGAGTGACAGTCCCTCCGACTAGAAATAAACGAATAACCTGAAGTATATGCTAGTAACTACAACAGTTCACTGAACTGAGACGTGCTGAGAGAACTGATGAGAAGTGACATCCGTCTCTCTGGCAGGCTTGTGCCTCGTAGACCTCGTTAAACCACGCCCCCTCAGCCAATCACAACAGTGGGTGTTTTTACTGAAGTCTCACAGCAGACACGCCCCCTTGAAACAGGGCATTCAGCCAGAGGGCAAACATTAGTATAGAAAAAAATGCCTTTTATTTCTAAATTATGACATTTTATGATGTAAAAATCATACTAACAATATAAGTACACCTCAGAATACGTTATAAAATAAAAAAATCCATGCCATGGGACCTTTAACATGTTCTGTTTATGGTAGAGGTGCTACATAGCAACTCAGTCATCCCAAAAAAACGGTGAAGAAATGCTGAAGAACCACTGAAGCACCAAGATTTGGTGCTATACAGCACTTAAAGTGGTTCCCCTATGATTACGAGCCAAAGAACCACTTTTAGTGCAATAAAGCACCATTTTTCTTTTGAGTGTATAATATCAAAGCCCCATATACACATCCAGTATATCACTGAAACGAACAGAAAAAACATATTAGTCTGTAAAAGTGCTCAATAACAAAATCTAACAATGCCTTTGCAAAAATAACACCTTTGCTCGGATTTCCGGTGTTTTTTTTTTTTTTCCTGGCATTTGTTGAAAGTGCCCGAGTTGTTGTTTCACACTTTGTTCCTGTTTCCTCAGCTTAAGACTTCCTCTGTCAGATAGACTTCCGTTTTGTCATTGTGTCAAAATGCAGTCTGCGGCTGTCGCTTCCTCTTATTGGCAAGGAGGCAAAGGGCACACAAACATAAGCACACACACTTATCAAAACTGACACACACACCAACAACATCCTGTGCTTGAAAACCCGCTGATGGAACTCGAAAACTACAACAAAACCCTAACCGTAAGCATCAAACATTGGGACATAACTCAATCGCCTAGAAAAGCCCAGCTAACAGGGAATGTTCTCAGAACTTTAGATGACGTTGTGGCAAGGTTCTCTCAAAGTTATGAACAAATGTTCTTAGAGTAACGTTGGTAAACCATTCATTCTGGTCTTTAAAGTGATAGTTCATCCCAAAATGAAAAATATCCCATAATTCACTCACCCTCAACCCACTGGAAAAAAAAAAAAATCCCTGTAAAATTTACGGTAAAAAAAACGGAAGCTGTGGTTGCCAGAACTTTACCGTAACAAATATGGTAGCAATGTTTAAGTTACATTTACAGTAAATAACCGTACCAACCTTATGTACCTTTGATATATACTGACAACCACCAATCACAGTGGTGATGAGAGTCACATGATGAACCAAAGCTCATCACAAGCAGCTTTTAGGAGGACAATACTAATATATAGAAGGTCCACAGTGTCATTCACACAAACACTAAACACCCATTTAAAAAATGCAATAAATATGAATTTAACAACATTAAATGTAACAAAATCCTAATGTACATAACTGATTAGAAAAAACTAGGAAGAAACATAATTATTTCTATGAAAATAAATCAAAAGTGAAGTGTCACATAGGGAATTCTGGGAATTGACAGTTTTTCACTGTAAATTACACAACAACTTGGTATTTTTCACTTCCAAAAACTGAATTTAACGGTATTTTACTGTAAAATTACATCAAATGTAAGGTTAGATCTATTACAGTTATTCACCGTATATAGTACGGAAACTTTCTGTTAACCAGTCAAACTGTTTTTAACCGTAGCATTTTACCGTTAAAATCACGATACATTTTTACAGTGTCGGTGTATATGACTTTCTTCTTTCAGCCAAACACAATCTGAGTTACATTAAAACATATCTTGGCTCTTCCAAGCTTTTTAATAGGAGTGAATAGTAACTGAGATTTTGAAACCCAAAAAAGTGCATCCATCCATCATAAAAGTAACCCATACGGCTCCAGGGAGTTAAAGATGCACTATGTAACATTTTTTCAGTAAAATATCCAAAAACCACAAGGTCATCACATCTGTAATCACATATCCACATATCCCAAGTGTTTCCAACTATTTGTAAATCGTGTTTTAAAATTGCTATTTTAACCAAGGAACCGGGACATGTGAAGGAGTCGCCTGTCAATTGCGTCATATCTGCGTTCCCCTCGGTTTCCGGTTTTATTTTGCAGAAACGCTTTACTCTCACTGCAGTGTGAACAAGTGTCATAGCATCCGCCGAGAAAACGCACAGAGTAACGTCATAACAGCATTTTCAACACACTCAGATGTATCTAATATGATAAACAGAGCTGTGTTACCTCATACTCATGACTGGAAAAGCGGAAATGGCGCCGGCGACTGTGTCATAATAAAAGTCCCGCTGCTCGCGAGGCGTGTGTTGCGTTCATCTTATTAACAATCGCTCCAGCGGTTCCTCAGCTCCACAACACTCGGTCCTGCTCTGCTTCATACTACAGTAACGTTAATAATCACATCCATCAACATGATTTCTGCCCGAGTCCTATCCCGATTCTTTTCCACCGGCTGTGAGGTGAAGACCACATGTCCCAAGATTCTGCGCTCAAACGTGGCGTCAGTTACATAAAGGTCTTCTGAAGCAAAGCGATGCGTTTTTGTAAGAAAAATATCCATATTTATAACTTTACAAACTATTTAAAAGAATGTTCAGAAAACATTCAGAAATAATGCTTTTATAACGTAATGTTAACATTCTTAGAACATATTTTTGTTAGCTGGCATTACTTTCCTAAGAAATTTAATTTTATGATTTTTTTATAAAATGTATATTCTAAATTAGTCATTTTCTCCATGTAGAGGGTACATTTACACAACAACGATGTACTAAAAACAGAAACTTTTGTGTTTTCTGTGTACAGACGACAACGTTGTCAAAACGATCCCCGTTCACATGATTCAGCAACATGGGCATCACTAGGCCCTTTTTAGGGGGGCTTCAGCAAAAAAAAAAATTGTGATTAACCTTTATAACATATGAAACTTGCAGGAGGCTTCGCCTTCGTCCTGTTTTTTTAATCTGCATTAATCAGCGTGTTCTTCACTCCGCTGTGGCGGAGACTAGAGCACAGGTGTGTGCGTTGATCTGAGCCTCATTGGTCTGTCACCGCTCGTCAATGTCAAAATATTTGAGAAAACCAATCAAATCAGAGTAGGCGGGCTTTATGTACACACAGATGCTGCTGAGGCTGAGCACGAATTTTAGCAGCAGGACTTCACGTCAAGTGCGAGATATGTAAGTAGCTAAACTAAACATTTCATATTTGACACCAGCTTCTTTAAGTCAGAAATGTTAAACAAATGACAAAAATATTCAGGCAAATTAATAAACTTTTGTCTAATTTCGCCATTTTTAATTGAAATAGGCATATGTAATGTCATTTATAATCAAGCGGCAACCTCCTGCAGTTTTGAAGCCAATACGGAAGTGACATAAACTGCAATTCATCGACTGGCCACTAGGGACAGGCTCCAGAAGGGAGCAGAATCTCATTGAGCCCCATGTTAAAATGCCCAACTTTACAGCAGATTAAAACATGTTTACAGTAGGGATGCGACGGTGAGGAAATTTTCCCACCGGTTAATCGACGTGTGGCAACACCGGTAATACCGGTATCACCGGCGGGGGCTTTTAAATCACTAATTCTATCTAACCGAAAGTAAAATGCACTCGACCGCTCGGGCTTTCATAACGCAACTGAAAACGGAACTGAAAACGCGCCAGTGCGCGCACACCGTGAATGACTGCTCGTCTGTAAATGCGCGCTTTGTGAGGCCATGAATGAAATTTGTCCGTAAATGCGCGCTCTGTGAGGCCATGAATGAAATTCGTCTGTAAATGCGCGCTCTGTGAGGCCATGAATGAAATTCGTCCGTAAATTGTGTGCTCTGTGAGGCCATGAATGAAGTTAGTCCGTGAATGCGCGCTCTGTGAGGCCATGGGTGTGTCTCAATCAGTTCCCTAGTAATCAGGGCACTGATCAGGCATTGATCGGTCTATGTTTGAGACGCACGCCATGAATAAATGTCAATTCGTCCGTGAACCCTTGTTTATACTCGACGCGTCCGCACGAGCGTGAGGGTGTGCGCGGCAAAAATGACGTCATCGCAGAGTGCCAAGCAGACGAAACGCGCGCGCAGTCAGACGAAAGTAAACAATGCGCGCTCTGTGGCGGTGCACATTTTACTTTCGGTTTTGAATTAGCGCCAATTCGGTGGTGGGTTGCTTGAATTGTGGGTTCATTAGCCTATTATTTTTTATGAAAAACACAACAACAAAACAAAAGACAAACTCCCTTAAATAGGCGCTTTTACGTTTCACTTTGAAACCAAATCTTCCTCGATCATTTCAGTCAGCTCCTCATTCTCTGATGAATGAAATCTGATGAATGACTCCTGCCGAGACTCACGGTCGGGTCATGCTTTATTAAGAAGACACGTTCAGTTTTAATTTGTATTGTCTGTTCTCTAACTGAACTAAATTATTTTATTACTATAAAAAAAAAAATAAAAAAAACGACGGTGGGGCGGTGCCACGGTGGGCAAGTGATGTAAGCGGTGTTGAGTCTGAACACCGGTAACACCGGCAACACCGACTATCGTAGCAAGCCTAGTTTACAGTCTGGTACAAATTGTGGTTTTGGTCTATATGGCTAATTTTGCCCTTCATGACAACTGTGAGTTTTTATAACTCATTCGTTTACATTATATAAAGCCTTAAAGTTCTGCATAATTAAGGGCGTGGCCACTTCGAGTGACAGGTGGATAGCCATTTATCTGCTGTCTGTTAGTCATCACGTCACTTCAGCTCCGCCCACATCCCGCCTTTTTGCCCATTTTCTGTGACGCGTGATGACGCGCTGCCAAGATGGCAACGGCCAGCTCGACCCTACTTTGCGCTTCAGAACGGCTCATCAGAATCCTATGGGTGACGTCACGAACACTACGTCCATATTTTTTTAGTCTATGTTTATAATAGAATTAACAAACAAGAAATATTAACAAAGCCGTTTTCTTCAGATTAGGGATAAGATTAATAGTAATGAATGTGTGCATATTGTAAATTACTATAATTCTATTTGTAGCTCAGTAAATAAAAAAGCTCAGCTTTTTTCAGCCTTTATTGGGCATACGATTAGTAATGAATGTGTGCATATTGTGAATTAATACATGTGGTTACCTAGCTTTCCTGTTAGCCTTCAGTAAATTAACATGTCTACAAAAATGATTCATAAAACATATAAATATTAGGTAAACACGTTTTACTGTCTTCACTGACTCAAATGGAAAAAACTTAATTAGTCATATCATGGTTTTCAAGCTATTGTCATCTCATTTTTTGGCGTTCAGAACATCTTAAAATGCACATATGTAAAAATGGAAATCAACATTTTCCTCCGAATTATGTGATTATAAACCTGCCTACATTGTATGATTAAGGGATATACAATATGGTCATGCAAAATAAGGCATTAATATTTCTTTATAAGTAATAATAAACAGCCAATATCCTAATATGCATACTAATAAGCTACTAGTTAACAGTGAGAACTGGAGCCTAAACTAAAGTGTTCTGAGCCCCCCTAAAATGAAAATCCTAGAAATGCCCCTGATCCGCGAAAACGGCTAAAAACGTTGTATTATTCATGCCAGGCCAGTAGATGGCGATGTCACTTTGTAAAGAAACACTACACGTAATACACATGCGCATGACATCACCGTTTTCAATTTTGAATCCCATTTTCAAAAGTTTTCAGGCCCCCAAAACGCTGTTGTCACATAAATGAACGTCTAAAACGCATAAAACGTTTCCCGTTTTTGGTTGAAAATGGTGTTGTGTAAACGGCCTCAGAGGGAAAGGAAAAGCTGAATCTTCAAACTTGAGATGAACACACACTTCCTCCTCGGTCATCATTTTCTCATATTCAAAACAGGACCAAAAAAGCAGAAGCAGGGAATTTTTTCGAATTGTTGTGTTTGAGGGCCAAAAAACCCTCAACGTCAAACCCCTCCAGCTTCAGACTTTCAGACTGAATGTTTGAGTTCTGCCACATAAAACCGAATTAGTATGCCACACAAGAGTAATTTCAGCCCCGAGCCTTTTGCACACGTTCTCTTTGATCGTACAAGTATTTGGATCAGCAGCGCCCCTATTTTGCACTTGTCATCTTATATTTAGAGTGACGGCTGCTCCTTTGAAAGTGTTACATCCTGAGTTGCACGTTGGGAATTCGTTTTGACAAGCCACTCAGAGATAACGCTCGGCAAGTCCAATCACTAACATCTTCCCAAAGTACTGCTCATGTTGTTAGCGCCTGCCAAACCACAAGTTCCTATGAGTGTGTGTGTGTTAGCATGTGTTAGTACGTCAGTCTGGCTTTGTTCTGCTTCTTAATGTCATGTTACAGCAGGCCACAGTCAAATCTAATAATTTACGGTTTAAATGGATGTCCATTAAGGGGGGCGTTTAAGACTTATTCATTCAGTTTGACTTTTTTTTTATAAATCTGTCAAATTTTGTTTTTTGCCAAGTAGGCCTACAAGTAATGACCAATTATTATGTCTCACTTTCACAGAATTAATACAAGGGACCAGACCTTCACTCATAAACATTTTATCTCCTGCAACATTAATTTAAGTGTCAACCAGGTCCAAGGAACAGCAGAACTGGGTGGGAAATCATATTACATACCAGGCAGTATATCAAACCACTATATCCCAATGCATGAATTAGAATTTAACATGAGCGTGAATTTAATAACTTTGTTGTTGACAAATAGTGGGGAAATTATTTTCATATTTGAAAACATATCTGGGTCATATTTCATATATATATATATATATATATATATATATATATATATATATATATATATATATATATATATATATATATATATATATATATATATATATATATATATATACACATTATATATATATAAAAGTATTACATGATTTTTATTGTGACATTATTAATTGCATATTAATCATTTTAATAAGAATAATTATTATTATTTAAAATGATTAATAATAAGTAAATAATAGATTTAATTTAATATAAAAGTTGTATTATTAATCACATAACAATTATTAATATTATTGTTATTATTATTAATGTTCTTATTATTATGTGATTAATAATACCAATACAAATAATAATAATAATAATTATGATTATTATTTGTATTGTTGTTGTTATAAAATAGGTAAATATACATTTAATATAAAAGCTGTATAATAATTTAATATATATTTTTTGTATTATGACATTATTAATCACACAATAGTAATTAATATTATTATTATTGTTGTTTTTATTATGTGATTAATAATGCCACAATACAAAATATCATCATCATCATCATCATCATTATTATAAAAATATATTAATACTATATTTATTAGAATATGGAAGTTGTATTATTATTTAAAATTATTAATAATAAGTAAATATATTTATTCAATATAAATTTGTATTACTAATCATATATTGTTGTTGTTGTTTTTTGTTATTGTTATTACCGTGTGATTAATAATGCCACAATACAAATTATTATTATTATTATTATTATTATTAAATAGTCTAACTATATTTAATAGAATATGAAAGTTGTATTATTATTTAAAATGGTTAATAATAAATAAATAATATATTTATTTCATATAAATGTGTATTATTAATCATATAATAACAATTATTAATAATATTACTATTGTTGTTGTTGTTTTTGTAATTACCGTGTGATTAATAATGCCACAATACCACTTATTATTATTATTATTATTATTATAAAAATAGGTTAGCTATATTTAATCGAATATAAAAGTTGTATTATTATTTAATATTAGTATTCTAGTATTCGTATTGTTATTTTAAAATATTATTTATATATTACTGGCCTATATATAATTAAATATATATATATATATATATATATATATATATATATATATATATATATATATATATATATATATATATATATATATATATATATATATATATATATATATATATATATATATATATATATATAGGTCCTTCTCAAAAAATTAGCATATTGTGATAAAGTTCATTATTTTCCATAATGTAATGATAAAAATTAAACTTTCATATATTTTAGATTCATTGCACACCAACTGAAATATTTCAGGTCTTTTATTGTTTTAATACTGATGATTTTGGCATACAGCTCATGAAAATCCAAAATTCCTGTCTCAAAAAATTAGCATATCATGAAAAGGTTCTCTAAACGAGCTATTAACCTAATCATCTGAATCAAAATTACACCTGCAAAAGATTCCTGAGGCTTTTAAAAACTCCCAGCCTGGTTCATTACTCAAAACCGCAATCATGGGTAAGACTGCCGACCTGACTGCTGTCCAGAAGGCCATCATTGACACCCTCAAGCAAGAGGGTAAGACACAGAAAGACATTTCTGAACGAATAGGCTGTTCCCAGAGTGCTGTATCAAGGCACCTCAGTGGGAAGTCTGTGGGAAGGAAAAAGTGTGGCAAAAAACGCTGCACAACGAGAAGAGGTGACCGGACCCTGAGGAAGATTGTGGAGAAGGACCGATTCCAGACCTTGGGGGACATGCGGAAGCAGTGGACTGAGTCTGGAGTAGAAACATCCAGAGCCACCGTGCACAGGCGTGTGAAGGAAATGGGCTACAGGTGCCGCATTCCCCAGGTCAAGCCACTTTTGACCCAGAAACAGCGGCAGAAGCGCCTGACCTGGGCTACAGAGAAGCAGCAGTGGACTGTTGCTCAGTGGTCCAAAGTACTTTTTTCGGATGAAAGCAAATTTTGCATGTCATTCGGAAATCAAGGTGTCAGAGTCTGGAGGAAGACTGGGGAGAAGGAAATGCCAAAATGCCTGAAGTCCAGTGTCAAGTACCTACAGTCAGTGATGCCATGTCAGCTGCTGGTGTTGGTCCACTGTGTTTTATCAAGGGCAGGGTCAATGCAGCTAGCTATCAGGAGATTTTGGAGCACTTCATGCTTCCATCTGCTGAAAAGCTTTATGGAGATGATTTCAATGTTCAGCACGACCTGGCACCTGCTCACAGTGCCAAAACCACTGGTAAATGGTTTACTGACCATGGTATTACTGTGCTCAATTGGCCTGCCAACTCTCCTGACCTGAACCCCATAGAGAATCTGTGGGATATTGTGAAGAGAAAGTTGAGAGACGCAAGACCCAACACTCTGGATGAGCTTAAGGCCGCTATCGAAGCATCCTGGGCCTCCATAACACCTCAGCAGTGCCACAGGCTGATCGCCTCCATGCCACGCCGCATTGAAGCAGTCATTTCTGCAAAAGGATTCCCAACCAAGTATTGAGTGCATAACTGAACATAATTATTTGAAGGTTGACTTTTTTTGTATTAAAAACACTTTTCTTTTATTGGTCGGATGAAATATGCTAATTTATTTATTTTGGGTTTTCATGAGCTGTATGCCAAAATCATCAGTATTAAAACAATAAAAGACCTGAAATATTTCAGTTGGTGTGCAATGAATCTAAAATATATGAAAGTTTAATTTTTATCATAACATTATGGAAAATAATGAACTTTATCACAATATGCTAATTTTTTGAGAAGGACCTGTATATATATATATATATATATATATATATATATATATATATATATATATATATATATATATATATATATATATATATATATATATTGTATTACAAAAAACAATAATTAAGAATAATTGCAATCAAACAAAAACCCTGGATGGTTATTGAATATTGGGGGTGGGTTTTTTTTTTTTTATTATTATTATTTTTTAAAAAAAGAATATTGTTTAAAAAATGTCACTGTGCCTAACATTTTAATAAACCTTCCTTTACGCAAAAATATAATTCTGTACTTTTTTATTTGGATTTTGTAGTGAAACGCGAGCGTGACGTCACATGTCTTTTGGATGAGATTCACATGCTGTGTCGTAACCACACACTTGGTCTGGTCTTTTAGATCTGTCAGTCAGAGAGGCTTTCAGTATCTACAACCCAGAATCCATCAGTGAACCCAAGAACAGATTTGAGTTTTAAAATGTCTTAAATTCACCGCCACACCAGATCCATTGCGTTATAAGACAGTCAGTGGAAAATGGACTCAGTCAGTTGTCTTCATTAGTTTATCTTCCAATGGTCACAGCTGTGAGTTCTGCTTCTTGTGGCAAAAAGAGGACCTAAAAGTCCATCTCAAGCCTTCGTGACAAGGCTACTGCAGAATTAGAGAACACAGAGAGGAAGTGTTCAGTCTATAAACGAGCAAAGAGCGGACGAAACAGGAAATGGGGCAGATCGCTGCGTATTAATATAGATCATGCACCCATTTGTGGGCCAATCTTTTGCGGCATGGTGCCAACGTTAATAAAATCGCCTCATCCGTGATTGTGAAAAATGACGTCAATCACCGTTAAGCAAACAAATAGAATAAAGTGGGTTGGAAATGTTCTTATGTGCCACTTGCTCATAACTGTCTGGTTTTGGCACCATGCAAGTTTTGAGGTTTTGCACCTGTGCTCTCACCGGAACGTTTGCACACAACCTCTAGCTGATGCCACAGGATGTGCACACATCTGCCAGGCGTCCTGTGACGTAATCAGCAGCACTTTTGTGTGAGTTTGTCTCTCAAATCATATGATTTAGACACATGAACTATCATAAACACTGAGGGGTACAACACTGGTTGATCAGTGTGGAGTTCCTTACATTAAATATTCATATAGTTGTTGAGTATTTAATAGCACCTAGTCAAGGAACACTCACGTGGTCTTTAGTCCTGGAGATCCAGGTCTCCAGAAGAAGAGCAAGGCGGGTCTTGTGGAACCGGCCGGTGGTTTTCACGGCAATGAAGATGTCAGTGAGCTCTAACGGTGGCTGTGGCTTCATCTCCCTCCACGTCTGACGTTTCTGTTTTTCATTATCAACATCTCTGTGTTGGGTTCCAGCCACTGTCCTTGATATGGATGCGGTTCTTTCGCGTGCAAAAGGCGCAGTGGGTTTTTGGTCACTCCGGGTGCGCAGCTGCAAATCCAGCAAAACCAGGATGACCAGGGTCAGAGCGAAGACAGGCAGTGCATGAAACAGCCTCCTTAAGATCATCTTCTAAAATCCTTGATCCACTTTTGGCCACATATTAAAGCAGTTAAGTACAATCGGCGGCATATGGGCGCATTCACACTGCATGGCGCACAAAAAAAGGTCTGATTTTTAAAAATAATAATGAAATGCAGCAAACTGAGAGTCCCTGCGTGGGTTGGAATATGTATTTTAAATTCATTGTTATTCCGTGAAAGTGTCCATGTGGTAATTCCGCGCGGATCCTGCCTGATGCCCCATTGCTCTGTCAAAGCGGAGGATGGATGAACTGTCACTCATTCACTTTTGGGCTTCGCAAACTTTTTTACGCCCCGCCCCCTTTCCGCAGTGACGCTCCGATGGGGACAGATAAGATAGGCTAAAGTGTAGGCTACGGCTGCAAATGTGCAAATAAAACGAATTTCCTGTTGAAAACTTCTTTTTGAAGCCAAACTCAGCCTCTCTGTAAGTATTAATAATGTTTATAGAAGGTGCATTAGAGGACATAAGAAACACACCGATCAATAGCAAAAATAAATAAAGAAGAAGAAGCAAAAAGTCATTTATTTTCAGATCATGGTTTTATTGAATAAAGATGTTAAAACAACAATTATACAAGTTTTTTACTGATAAGCTATGCAGTGAACAAACAAACAATTTTAATATTTATCATGGGGAAAAAAATTTTTTTACGACTGTTGACATAATTTCCATCACAACCAACAACAACATCAATATTAAAACAAAATAGCATATTTTATCATATATATAGTTTGGGCGAGCTTGGAAAGGGCCATATTGTGATGGCTAGACGACTCCAAAACTGCAGCTCTTGTGGGGTGTTCCCGGTCTGCAGTGGTCAGTCTCTATCAAAAGTGCTCCAATGAAGGAACAGTGGTGGACCGGCGGCCAAGGCTCATTGATGCACGTGGGGATCGATCAAACAGACGAGCTACTAGCTCAAGAAGTTAATGCTGGTTCTGATAGAAAGGTGTCAGAATACACAGAGCATCTCAGTTTGTTGTGTATGGGGCGGCATAGCCGCAGACCAATCAGGGTGCCCATGCTGACCCCTGTCCACCACCGAAAGCACTAACAGTGGCACGTGAGCATCAGAACTGGACCATGGAGCAATGGAAAAAGGTGGCCTGGTCTGATGAATCATGTTTTCTTTTACATCACGTGGATGGCCGGGTGTGTGTGCGTCTCTTACCTGGGGAACACATGGCATCAGGATGCACTATGGGAAGAAGGCAAGCCGGTGGAGGCAGTGATGCTTTGGGCAATGTTCTGCTGGGAAACCTTGGGTCCTGCCATCCATGTGGATGTTACTTCGACACGCACCACCTACCTAAGCATTGTTGCAGACCATGTACAGCCTTTCATGGAAACGGTATTCCCTGGTGGCTGTGGCTCTTTCAGCAGATTATGCGCCGCCACAAAGCAAAAATGGTTCAGGAATGGTTTGAGGAGCACAACAGCGAGTTTGAGGTGTTGACTTGGCCTCCAAATTCCCCAGATCTCAATCCAATCGAGCATCTGTGGGATGTGCTGAACAAACAAGTCCGATCCACCTCACAACTTACAGGACTTAAATGATCTGCTGCTAATATCTTGTTTCTAGATACCACAGCACACCTCCAGGGGTCTAGTGGAGTCCATGCCTCGATGGGTCAGGGCTGTGTTGGCAGCAAAAGCAGGACCAACACAATATATTTTCTCAGCATTGCAACAATGCATATCTAATCAACTTTTGATGAACACATTCATTATTATTTGAATTATAACTCTGTTATAGTGAGTTATATACTTTTATCTTTCAAACACATTAAAATGTAAAAATTTCATATTTACATGCAATGCAGAGATTCCCCAACTTTTTTGTCAGCTGAAATTTCTTTGACCCAATATAAGTGTCACCGTCATGTTCTGTTTTGTCATGGACTTTCAGTGTTTTCTTCCTGTCACATGTTCCCTTGTTCGGTTTTCCCGCCATTCATCTGTCCCCATGGTTACCTCCCTTAGTTTAGTTCTGTTCAGCTGTGTCCTGTTAATTATCTTGTTTCTGTTTAGTATTTAGTTCTCTCGTTTCATTCAGTCTGTGTTTGGTCTCGTCTATGTACGTCAGTGTATAGAGTGTGTTGCTATCCTGAGTATCCTTGTTCATTAAACCTTTGTTTGAGTATTATTTACCTGTCTTCGCCTTCCTGCCAGAGCACACACCGTGACAATAAGTACCCCCTGAGATTTTAATTTGTAAGTTAGGTCAATAATAAAATTAAGTCAATAAACATAATAATAAAAAATACAATTAAGTTCACGGTCCTCTGATGTCAGATAATGGTCACATGACATGCAGGCAAAAAAAAAATTTAATTGCAGTGCTTTATTGTTATTGTTTTTATTTTAAAATAATTTATGTTAATTAAAAAAATATATGATTTTTATTAAACTTAGCTTTTCATTAAACTCACAAACCCCAATCCGGGAAACCCTGACGTATTTAATGCACTTCATGTTGTTAATAACAAAGAACGGAATATATTTTCTTTCTCTTTGTACATTTATATCAATATGGTACAAGAATATTCTACTCAAATCGATGTGATAAACAAATTAGGCCAAAAGTAATCTAAAAATAATCCAACAGTAGTCAGATTATATTACTTTCGATATGTAATGTAATGGATTACGTTACTAATAATTTGTAATCAGTAACCGTTTACAATTTGTATATTTGTATTCAGTGTTGGGAGTAACACGTTACAAAAGTAATGCATTACAGTAACATATTACTTTTTGCTGTAACGCAGTAGTGTAAGGCATTACTAATCAATTTTCAGTAATATTTTACTCGGTACATGTTTGAGCGTTACTGCATACTTTTAGCCCAAAATGTAATTGTTCAACAACAACAACAAAAAAAGAAAGAAAAAACAGCAAGACCGCGAGACATTAATGAATTAAAAAAAGGTAAATTACCTGTTCGTGGTCAGTCAATAGCTGTGTGTGGTGTCCAAGTTTGTAAATAAAGACTAAATGACATCTTCTGATATACAGTGAGGAAAATAAGTATTTGAACACCCTGCTATTTTGCAAGTTCTCCCACTTAGAAATCATGGAGGGGTCTGAAATTGACATCGTAGGTGCATGTACACTGTGAGAGACATAATGTAAAAAAGAAAAATCCAGATATCACAATGTATGATTTTTTAACTATTTATTTGTATGATACAGCTGCAAATAAGTATTTGAACATCTGAGAAAATCAATGTTAATATTTGGTATAGTAGCCTTTGTTTGCAATTACAGAGGTCAAACGTTTCCTGTAGTTTTTCACCAGGTTTGCACACACTGCAGGAGGGATTTTGGCCCACTCCTCCACACAGATCTTCTTTAGATCAGTCAGGTTTCTGACCTGTCACTGAGAAACACGGAGTTTGAGCTCCCTCCAAAGATTCTCTATTGGGTTTAGGTCTGGAGACTGGCTAGGCCACGCCAGAACCTTAATATGCTTCTTACAGAGCCACTCCTTGGTTATCCTGGCTGTGTGCTTCGGGTCATTGTCATGTTGGAAGACCCAGCCTCGACCCATCTTCAATGCTCTAACTGAGGGAAGGAGGTTGTTCCCCAAAATCTCGCAATACATGTCCCCGGTCATCCTCCCCTTAATACAGTGCAGTTGCCCTGTCCCATGTGCAGAAAAACACCCCCAAAGCATGATGCTACCACCCCCATGCTTCACAGTAGGGATGGTGTTCTTGGGATGGTACTCATCATTCTTCTTCCTCCAAACACGTTTAATTATGACCAAAAAGTTATATTTTTGTCTCATCTGACCACATGACTTTCTCCCATGACTCCTCTGGATCATCCAAATGGTCATTGGCAAACTTAAGACGGGCCTTGACATGTGCTGGTTTAAGCAGGGGAACCTTCCGTGCCATGCATGATTTCAAACCATGACGTCTTAGTGTATTACCAACAGTAACCTTGGAAACGGTGGTCCCAGCTCTTTTCAGGTCATTGACCAGCTCCTCCCGTGTAGTTCTGGGCTGATTTCTCATCTTTCTTAGGATCATTAAGACCCCACGAGGTGAGATCTTGCATGGAGCCCCAGTCTGAGGGAGATTGACAGTCATGTTTAGCTTCTTCCAATTTCTAATGATTGCTCCAACAGTGGACCTTTTTTCACCAAGTTGCTTGACAATTTCCCCGTAGCCCTTTCCAGCCTTGTGGAGGTGTACAATTTTGTCTCTAGTGTCTTTGGACAGCTCTTTGGTCTTGGCCATGTTAGTAGTTGGATTATTACTGATTGTATGGGGTGGACAGGTGTCTTTATGCAGCTAACGACCTCAAACAGGTGCATCTAATTTAGGATAATAAATGGAGTGGAGGTGGACATTTTAAAGGCAGACTAACAGGTCTTTGAGGGTCAGAATTCTAGCTGATAGACAGGTGTTCAAATACTTATTTGCAGCTGTATCATACAAATAAATAGTTAAACAATCATACATTGTGATTTCTGGATTTTTTTTTTTTTTTAGAATATGTCTCTCACAGTGGACATGCACCTACGATGACAATTTCAGACCCCTCCATGATTTCCAAGTGAGAGAACTTGCAAAATAGCAGGGTGTTCAAATACTTATTTTCCTCACTGTATTTGTATAGCGATTTATTTCATTCATCTCCCTCTTGCTGGTGTACCTTTGTATTGTGTGACATATAGTCCAGTGAAGGCGTGTTTAGTGTGGGTTTTACAGGAGTGCCGCAAGCATTGATATCGGCCTCTGTGCTCGCGCTGGCCAGTGGAAAAGCAGCTAAAGAAGCCTTAAAGGCTCGGCCGTTTCAAAGAATATACAACGACGAGCACGTCGAGTGGGCTATAAACACCTTGCCAAACGGACGAGGCGGAGGCTCGAGCTGCGGAACCAAACGAAAGTAAACAAGGCTTAATGGATGAAGATGGCAGAAGAAGACTGTAGCTACATTCGAGAGATGGACGTATGCGCATTACTTCAAATTTTGTTAGAGATAAGGACAAGAAGAACGTAGCTAATAGCTAATACCTTTGTCTGAAACCAAAAGAACTATCAACGTCGCAAAATAGCACTAGCAATTTAAAAAAACATCTCATGACGGATTTGTGTTGTGAACCTCTTGAATTTAAAGAGAATACAATAATAACAACAATAGAACAAATGTGCATATTTGTCATGGCATTAGAGTTTACATACAGTTCTGTTGTGTCCCAAGCTATTCATATTGCCAGATAATCACTTTACTTCTACCATACTTTTAACAGACTTGGATCGTTTGTGATTCTGTCTGTCATCCTTTCTTGCATTGTCTTGAGCCTTCACTTTGCCAATGATATGCTATATTGTCAGTAGCCTGGATAGCCCACAGTCATTATGCTACATCATATCGCCTACTACTGGATGTAAAATGCTCTGTAGTAGCCTACTACATTTTGTCATTTTAGAATATAAAGTTCTACTTCTGTAGTTATTTTGGTGAAAGTAACTCAAAAGTAATACAGGAGTCATGTAATGTATTACAATTCTGAGACAGTAATATTGTAATGTAAAGAATTACTTTTAAACAGTGGTGGAGGAAGTACTGAATCTCAGTACTTAAGTAAAAATACACATACCCAGAGATATATTTACTTTAGTAAAAGTAGAAGTACCACAAGGACAACCCTGTGATATTTTCCCCCATCTAGCGGTGAAAAGGTATATGACCATCCAGTAAATATTAGTTTCTGTTCCTCCCAATTCCATTTACATTTACATTTACATTTAGTCATTTAGCAGACGCTTTTATCCAAAGCGACTTACAAATGAGAGCAATAGAAGCAACTAGAACAGTCAAAGGCTACAGTATGCAAGTGCTGTAACAAGTCTCAGTTAATCTAAACACAGAACTTTTTTTTTTTTTTTTTTTAAATAAATTAGACAGACAAAAAAATGAATAGAATGTTAAGTGCCGATTTCGTTTTCGATTTCGTTTTAACTCCTACGGTGGCCGATTTAGTCCAAGATTAACATGGCTTCCAGTTCGACCTCGTCCATTAGTGTTCCTTCAAGTGATGAGGTTACTTTAGATAACTATTATAATTTGCAGTTATTTAATTTGTCAGTTAACATGTAGGTTATGACATCTATGTAAAATGAATGTAAAATGAATAAAAGTTTTACGTTTTCGTAATTTATTTACCATTTCACTGCTAACATCAGCTATCAGGTTCCCAGACGAATGCAAGCTAATCTTAGTAAAGTAACTTTTATCAGTGCTATCGTTATTCTGTATATTGTACGACATCATTAGCGTAAGGCAAAGTTTACATTGTAGGCTATATTGACATGGTGCAAAATGTAATGAAGTAAAAGTAAAAAGTATGCACTATTGATTCTACTTAAAGCTACACTGTGTAACTTTTTTTAGTTTATTCTTAGCTAAAAACACTTAGTTCTTTCAAAAATATATGTGCTCATTAATGTATATTTACTTCTTTCAAGTAATAAAGTATTCTCGTAAGTTTATAATATGCCATTGAAAATACATACGGGTAAGGGGTTCGAATGGGGGTCGCCATGTTGCCCCTCCATCTTGAAAGTACATTAGCCAAAGAGGGACATACCCGTAAATTCAAGCTTCGCCTTTCACGTTTTAACACTCGATGGCTCGCACCTCCGTCACATCAACTGATATCTGCTCACGGAGAAAATGATATAGCCTACAATGTAAACTTTGCCTTACGCTAGTGATGTCGTACAATATACAGAATAACGATAGCACTGATAAAAGTTACTTTACTAAGATTAGCTTGCATTCGTCTGGGAACCTGATAGCTGATGTTAGCAATGAAATGGTAAATAAATTAAGAAAACGTAAAACTATTATTCATTTTACATTCATTTTACATAGATGCAATAACCTACATGTTAACTGACAAATTAAATAACTGCAAATTATAATAGTTTTCTAAAGTAACCTCATCACTTGAAGGAACACTAATGGACGAGGTCGAACTGGAAGCCATGTTAATCTTGGACTAAATAGTCCACCGTAGGAGTTCAAACGAAATCGGAATTGGGAGGAACAGAAACTAATATTTACTGGATGGTCATATACCTTTTCACCGCTAGATGGGGGAAAATATCACACAGTGTAGCTTTAAGTAAAGTAATGAAGTATTTGTACTTTGTTACATTCCACCACTGCTTTTAAATGACAGTATAGTAATCTAATGTATTACAGTTTGGAAGTAACTTGCAAAACACTGTTTGTTTATGTGTGTAAATATTTTTTAATGTTAGCTATGGCGCTAGCCTTAGCAAGACAAATGAGGATGTAGTGTAATTAATAGTAGTGTAAAATTATGATGACACATGAGGATGTATAGGGGAGAGCGGGGCACAACCTAACGCTTTTTGACTTTCTCAGTTTGGGTAAATCCACTTGGGGTTCAGAGTATTTATTGTTTCCCACATTAATTGCACACATGTCTATGTGGTTTTGTTTTATTAATACAGTGTATACTATTTTCTTGATTTACCCCGAAAAAATGGAAGTGAAATGTTACAACATGCCCCGTAGGTGGGGTACATTGTAACATGTGGTGGGGCACAATGTAACATGACCAAATAACAGCTTAAAATGTTATCTGATATAATCAAAAAAATATCCAAGACAAACTAAAATATTTTGTCAACAAAATACAATCATTAACTTTTTAAAATAAAATAATGGCATTTTTTAATCATTAAAAATATAAGCATTTTTGAGTTTGACTACAAACACATCGCTAAATACAGCTATACAGCAGAGTTCAAAACATAATAATAATGAATAATATCTGAACATTAACTCTCAGTCATTATTCACCCTTTTCTCATGGTTTCTCAAAAGAATTCATAAAAGTATAGAATATAATGGCATATTTCTAATAGGGGCTCATTGTAACGCAGTGTTACAACACACCCCATCTGCGCAACTGGGATTTAAACCGCGGCTCGTGTCTTCTGCTGTTAGATCATCATTAAAGAACCATCTCAACTGTTAAATAACAGATATAAGATTAAAATAATATCAGATTTGTCTATTTTAAATAAACACAAAAAACAGAGATGAAAACTAAACTTAAGTAAGAAAAGTACTTTTGCTATGGTTAAATACATATTCAGTAATATATTCCAGAGATTTTTTTATTTTTGCGCTATTTTTTCTCTAAATAATGTTGATATGGCAACTAGTAAATACACTAAGTTTCGTCATTCTGGCATGTGTGGAAAGGGTTAAAACATGCGCGTTACAACTAACCCAGCGTTAGGTTGTGCCCCGTGCTCCCCTATTTCTCAAGGCGATATTTTCAGAGGACTTACACTAAGGGGAGTTGCCAGCTGTTTCTGTCCCGTTTTGATTTCGGATGGTTCACTGTATGACACTGTAGGCGTTCTGGCATCTGTCCTGAACTACTTTATCGTTTTACTTTTAACTTGTGCCAGAGAACTGTGTTATCCCAACTGTTATCCTAAGTACCACTTGTCAAGTTGTCAAGTGTACATGCAGTTGGAACGTTTATTGTGTTTAAACACTTTTTTGTAATGTTCTGTCTTATATTTTACCTCAGGTCAACGGGTTTGAGGATGGCATGATCAACACAAGCAGTGTTGTAGTAACCTTCTTCAGCACCTTTGTTTGTAATTTCTCAGCCTTCTCCTCTTTCATCCATTCATCCTTTGCAACCAGTAACCAGCTGGCCCCATGCACGGCCGTCTGGTCCCTTAGGTAAATCAGAGATGCCCAGGCACACCCTGGCCAGGAAAGGCCCAGGATCGGTTTACGGCCTACCTGAAAAGATCCTTTTAAAACAGCAAGTACATTGCTCCCTGCTTTGAACAATGGCAGACCTTTTCAGACTCTTTATGCATTGAAAGGCCCTTTACGTGCCTCTTGACTTGCTGTTCTGAATGCGAGATTCATTGTAGATACTGTGTTTTGTGCAGACAACAGTGTTGAACAGAGCAGACAAAACAGGCAGCATAAACACACAAAAAAAGCACAAACGCTTCAGATCCTCCAAACTGAAGATCACAAACAAATACCAGTGTCTGCAAAAAGCAGGTGTGTGGGGTTACCAACAATCTGAAGAAAAATAATCAGGTTTCTACACGTACAAGAGACTTAACTACACTCTTTGATATTCTTAATTTCGCTAAATCGGGGGTGAAACACTCAGTTTCAGTCAATCTTGAGTGCCTATAGAGTAGT
The DNA here is from genome assembly GCA_023566225.1 of Romanogobio albipinnatus. Classification (NCBI taxonomy): domain Eukaryota; kingdom Metazoa; phylum Chordata; class Actinopteri; order Cypriniformes; family Gobionidae; genus Romanogobio; species Romanogobio albipinnatus. The sequence continues at coordinate 6,137,045 of CM042263.1, forward strand.
ATTGCATCCTTCATATCTCCGAAAAGTCTTTAGTTTTATTATATTTATAAAAGAAAGATACGCTGTACCGAGTCTTTCCGAAAAAAACAGAGTGGCTGGAGGTGTATCGTGTGGGCGGAGCTAAAGAATCACGAGCGCATGCGCGTCTGGAAGCTGTGACATCCTTAAACGTGGGGGGAAAAAAAACGTATCCTAAATAAACCATGGAGATCAATCAGATTTAGCCATACATATATGATCCAGAATCAGATCTAGAGGCTGAAATTGAACAGGAGAAGCAGCAACGACGACTACAGCAGGACGTCTCAATGGTATGTGCTGTAACTGTAACTTATATACTTGCTTAGCGGCTTGTCATGCGCAAGTTTTACAACATTGTGTGTTTACTTGTGGTTTATGAGGACATGATTTGGTTTATGGACAATTGTATGCGATTTGATGTTAGCAATAGCAAGCGCAACGGTTTTGCACGCCAGACAAGTGCGTGTTTACATAGAAAAATAATGGAATAGTAGCACATTTGAATAAACGAGTCGATAGCCAACAGCACACAGACACATATGAAGCAGTTTTACTCACCGCCTGCTTCCAACGCACGACCGTGAACCTTAATCACTGGGACCGCTCCATCTTTCAGCATCAGACGAGCTACGAAACCGGAGTTGAACTGGGGATTATTTATAAACCATCGTCAGCGAAATTCAGGGAACAAATAAAAACACTTGCACAACTCCGTTGCTGCTCCGGAAAAACAAACTCCATCCACTGTCCCATTAACGCTGGGTTCTTTGGGAAGCTGTGCAGGGTTGTCTTGCCCTGACAACCAAAAACACACTTCTTTGGTGACATTGTTGATTTCGTGAAGTCCTGTGACTGCAGTGCGCAGCCGATGACTTCCCTAAAGCCGAGCATAGCGCGTTGTGGGTGTTTTTTTTTTTCGAGTATGGGCCAAAGTGACGTCAACAAGAGTGAAATGTCCTTGTAAGGGCCGTACGGGCTCTTCTCCCGGAAGGGCGTGCGCGCAGAGCAAATGCACGCCACTGATCTATATAAATGACTGTATTGCTCATGACGTCATAAAAAGTGAAGCCTCAGTCTGAGGCTGCGCAGTACGCTCAGCCATCAGGAAGTGAGTGCTTCTACATGACTTCAATTTTTCTCCATGAAGTCTATGGGGTCGCTGTGTCCATTTCTTTTACTGTCTATGGTCAGCTCACGCGTTCTATTGAATGAATAGGACATTATATGATATTACTGAGAAAACATTGCCTAAGGAGGCACCGTTTTTATATCTGAAGTCTCCCTGTACATTATTACAACACAAACGTCCTGTTTATAGTCAGGAATTTCCCCAGCTGATTAAAAAGTTACAATCATATTCATTACAGTAGTGAACATCAGCTCGGCGGGCAGACGAGGCACTTCAGCGTATGTATTACCACTCTCAAAGCGCACTTTTTGAAATCAGAATAAAGCTGTATGCCTTGTAACTTGAAATCGAATTGTACTGTTTTTTTTATGTTGTGCTGTAGTATTGTTTTTATTCATACAGTAGGCTAACTGCAAATGTTTCAACAATGATTTCGTTAACAGCATGCATTTTGAAGCAGTTAATTATTTAAACCGTGATTAAATAAATATGTAATTCAACAACATGGCATACAAAACACTTATATGAAATCAGGGCCGTTTTTAGGCATAGGCAAACTAGGCGGTCGCCTAGGGCGCCGTCAGTAGGGAGGCGCCAATAAGCGCATATCTGGCACTAGATGTTTGTGTGTAAAGGGTGTCACGCCCACCCTAAAATGTTATTGCCGCCCCCACTAGTTCCCCCTCACTATTGGATCAGAGAACTGTCAATCTGACTATTCCTATATGCCATCAGATCAGAGTAGGCTACTGTCAAAAAAGTTCGCGTTTGGAGCGCTCAACAACACCATTAGATCAATGAACTCGGTCAATGCTTTGGCAAGGTAACACTTTAAATAAAGCTAAATTCAAAGTAAAGGCCAATTAAAATAACAGGTACAAATCTGTATTTTGTTAGGGCAGTATTTGTGGCAGTCTAGAAATCACGCTGTGAATGGGCAGATAGCATTGCTCGGTGTGTATGTTAGAGGCAAAATATAACTGCACACCTACTTCAGCATTTCATGATGAAGTGAGTGTGCAGTTATATTGTGACTCTATAAAGCTTTCTTCTCTTAATTGCCCCTCCAAAAGGTTTTTGCGCCAATGCATTGTTAAAAGAATCAGTGTTTTGTAATTGTCCCATATAAAACTTTAGCGGCCAATTTAAAAATGGTATAATAAAATGTGCAAATTCACAACATGAATACATCCTTTATTAAATCACGTTGACGAATTTAACTTTTTTACGGATGGTGTTGAATGCTGAATCGATTCATTCAGTTCTAATAGTGCTTAATGCAAGCAGTGTCATACAAACAGAGGGCAAAGCGTTGCGTTATTTAAAGGGGAAGTTCATGCATCAATAGATAACAAAAACCACACTGAATCAGTATTTATTCTTATTCCTTTCATGTGAAATGTACTAATAACACATAATAATTATGTAGTTATGTCTGAGAACAATTTCTTAGCAACTAGGGACTGCACAAATATAGGTTATATATTATAGGCCTAGGGCTATACAGGCATCTGGCTATTAATTTGAATCCTTATTAACAAATATATACAAATATAATTTGGTATGTATTTGTTAATTAATACCAGTAATACCAATGTTGCTTTTTAAAATTTGACTGGGGGCACCAATAAGGATTTCGCCTAGGGCGTCAGAATGGCTAGAAACGGCCCTGTATGAAATACTTATAACACTTGGAATATATGGCAACCCATATGGAAACTGTAACGGCACAAATTTGCGCTGTCTTTTAGAGTGAGACAGACGTTGCTCAATCAGGAAATAAAATACACACATCATAACGCTGACTACTTGATTTCCGAGATGATGCAAGGCAAACTTGGAATTGTAGTAAAATATAGTGCTAGCCTGGATGCCAGCCGAACTTTGCCCCGCCCACAACATTTTAACTCGGGGAGTTCGGTCTGGACTTGATCCGTAGAGAAGTAATTATGCCCGAACAGAAACTGTTCGGACCAATGAAATTGTCAGGGTGGGCTTTAGACGATGATGGACAGATGATAAATGGTAACGTAATCATCCACGTCATCAAAGGCGCTTGGGTTGAATTTGTTCTAATCCTAAACGGAGAACTTGTTCGTATGCATTGACCTTTACTATTTCTCTCAGAAATGATGATCGTGTTGGTAAGTACTCGGTGTATCCTTAAATTCTTTTTTTACAACACAAAGATCACAGGCAAAGATCGTTTATACTCATCTTTTTCTGCTAACGTTAGGCTACTTCTTCCAGCATGCGTGCAGACAGGGTTGCCAAGTTTTTACAACAAAACCCGCTCAATTGCTAATGGGGGGGGGGGGGGGGTGGTATTCTCCGGGGAAAAAATACAGTGAGGAAAATAAGTATTTGAACACCCTGCATAAAGATACCTGTCCACCCCATACAATCAGTAAATATCCAACTACTAACATGGCCAAGACCAAAGAGCTGTCCAAAGACACTAGAGACAAAATTGTACACCTCCACAAAGTTGGAAAGGGCTACGGGGAAATTGCCAAGCAGCTTGGTGAAAAAATGTCCACTGTTGGAGCAATCATTAGAAAAAGGAAGAAGCTAAACTTGACTGTCAATCTCCCTCTGACTGGGGCTCCATGCAAGATCTCACCTCGTGGGGTCTCAATGATCTTAAGAAAGGTGAGAAATCAGCCCAGAACTACACGGGAGGAGCTGGTCAATGACCTGAAAAGAGCTGGGACCACCATTTCCAAGGTTACTGTTGGTAATACACTAAGACAACATGGTTTGAAATCATGCATGGCACGGAAGGTTCCCCTGCTTAAACCAGCACATGTCAAGGCCCGTCTTAAGTTTACCAATGACCATTCGGATGATCCAGAGGAGTCATGGGAGAAAGTCATGTGGTCAGATGAGACCAAAATATAACTTTTTGGTCATAATTCCACTAAACGTGTTTAGAGGAAGAATGATGATGAGTACCATCCCAAGAACACCATCCCTACTGTGAAGCATGGGGGTGGTAGCATCATGCTTTGGGGGTGTTTTTCTGCACATGGGACAGGGCGACTGCACTGTATTAAGGAGAGGATGACCGGGGCCATGTATTGCAAGATTTTGGGGAACAACCTCCTTCCCTCAGTTAGAGCATTGAAGATGGGTCGAGGCTGGGTCTTCCAACATGACAATGACCCGAAGCGCACAGCCAGGATAACCAAGGAATGGCTCTGTAAGAAGCATATCAAGGTTCTGGCGTGGCCTACCCAGTCTCCAGACCTAAACCCAATAGAGAATCTTTGGAGGGAGCTCAAACTCTGTGTTTCCCAGCGACAGGTCAGAAACCTGACTGATCTAGAGAAGATCTGTGTGGAGGAGTGGGCCAAAATCCCTCCTGCAGTGTGTGCAAACCTGGTGAAAAACTACAGGAAACGTTTGACCTCTGTAATTGCAAACAAAGGCTACTGTACCAAATATTAACATTGATTTTCTCAGGTGTTCAAATACTTATTTGCAGCTGTATCATACAAATAAATAGTAAAAAAATCATACATTGTGATTTCTGGATTTTTCTTTTTTACATTATGTCTCTCACAGTGGACATGCACTTATGATGACAATTTCAGACCCCTCCATGATTTCTAAGTGGGAGAACTTGCAAAATAGCAGGGTGTTCAAATACTTATTTTCCTCACTGTATGTGTTATTTTGGCAGGGCTGCCTGCTAAAATTTGCATTCCTGGGTCTGTAAAAAACATATCCAGTGTCCATATTCGTTAGTTAGCTAGAAAAATTGACTCTAGAGAGGAGCATTTTGCTAGATATCTGCACCATATTCCATATTCATTATAATTTTTAATGTACTTCAATTTTTAATGCATGTTTGAATTAATCTGGCAAATTTTTATGACAGCCACCCTTTAAATGTTTATATTTTAAAAAAACGAATCGGAGTAGAAATATGATTATGTAATTTGTAAAGTTATTATAACTTTATTATTATTAAAAAAAAAACATCATTGTGTAATTTAAGTGTTTGTACAAATCCATTAATTTTTACCTTTAGTTTACAGCATTAGTTAGGAGATTTGTTTTCCCAAATTTGTTTTAGATTTATCACAAGATTTGTTTTACATTCAAAATTTTGCCATGTATTGTACCTGATATATATCCAAAATAATCAATATTGAACCAAGCCTTTCCAAAGTTTTTTTGTGACAATTTATTTATTTCATTTCACTCATTGTTTTTTAAATGACAAAAACAAAATAGTTTTTCAGTTATCACAACTGTTATAACACAGGTTATTCAATAAACAGATAATACTGTTACTAAACTCTGCTCAAAAGAAATTTAATTCCAAATTGATCCATATCGTGATATGTATCGTATCGTGACTTCAGTATCGTGATGCGTATCGTATCGTGACATTGTTGGTGATACACAGCCCTAATGAACATGGCTTGCTACTCACGGCTGTAGTTTGATCCAATATGTTTTTATTTGAAAATACCTACGAAAGTAGACTACAACATGATCCTGAACTCTAAACCTTAAACTGAATTGGGCCTGTCCAAATACCACACTTGCGTTCATTTGAAACTACACTCTCATAGGAACTATACTCTCATTCCAATGTGCTGTTTAACACAAGAATGAACTTCATTGGTTCTTAGAAGCTCAAATCTCAATCTTTTACGATCTCTTTATGAATTTTTAAAGAGTCAAAGTGGTAGTTGCATAGCTGTCAATGGAGGTGTTACTTTGGAATGAAAATTAATGAGTAGGCCTAATTAACAAAATAATTGTAATTTTGGTTGAACTATCCCTTTAAAATAGTCTTGCAATCCCTTAGTAAGGATTTTAACTTAAAATTAATGTTATAATAACTGTGGTGGGGCCTTTCTACTAAGGGTTTTCTCCATTTTAAGGGATATGTCATAACTGGTTGCAGACCCTTCTGAGATTTCTGAGATGCTTCAGTTCCTCAGAATGACCAGTGGATGTCAGCAAACACCATCAAGTCATAAGTAGGCCTATATAAATATAATGATTTCCATGTCAAATCATTTTAAAACCTAAAACGTATCATGACTTGTTTTTAATGAAGGTAGTGTAGTTTGTGCATCGATCTCTAGGCCTACATGATGATTGCTTCATCTTATCTACGTTCCAAACTGCAAACAATTGTTTTTATAACGGGGTTAACCTGACATAGCCCTAGTTAGAGGTAAACTCTCTTAAACTGCGCTCATCTTACATAACAACTATTCCATGACTTTTAATTGTGTTGTTTTTCAGTGGCTTAGTTGAGGCTGAAATTATCCCATTTATAAAAGGATATAAAGATAAAGCACATGCAACGTTTCCATCTGATCCTCTTTATGACCATTTTATTGATGTTTATTCTGTCACTATATATTGAACAGTGACTCAAATATGAGTCATGGTTAATTAATTCAATTATTGATACTTCCAGTTACTGTTCAGGAAGTGTGAAAACTAAGATTTTTCAGAATTACAGCAGAAATTCAGAAAATATCTTCCCTTGTAGTCAAAAATGTTGAGAACCACTGAGTATTACTGAATGTATAAAACATGGACAAGGTGCCAAAATCTTTGCATGCATAAGCTAATTGTGATATTATGTCATGCAACCTTACTATTGCATTTCCTATTTAAAATGCACAAATACTGATAATAAAAAAGTAGGTTAAGGTTAAAGTCCAAAGGTTGGTCATGAACTCCGCAAAGATAAATAACACTTTGACTATTGAGTAACAGAAAAGATGACCTTTTTCTCAATTAAATCTGGCCCTGCACAGGTAGGGTATATCAAGTTCCCTTCGTCATTTACGGTCTTTTGGCAATACACACGCTAGTGTTGATTTGGCTCAGCAAGAACCATGGCTCAGCAGGAATACAAAAAGCTTAGTGACAACCTGATCACGTACAAAGGCACTGTCTTAACTTTGGAGAAGGATCATGATGTTACTCCAGAGTATATTGACAGTTTACAGGATTTCGAAACAAGGGATGATGATCTCTTTGTTGTTACCTTCCCGAAATCAGGTAAGTGAAAGGTTAAATAATAGTGTTGTAGTCAAGACCACCTAATCCGAGACCAATGTGTGTTGAGACCAAGACAAGACCAAGACTTTGAGGGGTTGAGACCAAGTCGAGACCAAGACCAATGTGTGTTGAGACCAAGACAAGACCAAGACTTTGAGGGGTTGAGACCAGGACAAGACCAAGACTTTGAGGGGTTGAGACCAAGTCGAGACCAAGACCAATGTGTGTTGAGACCAAGACAAGACCAAGACTTTGAGGTGTTGAGACCAAGACAAGAACAAGATCAATGTGTGTTTAGACCAAGACAAGACCAAGACTTTGAGGGGTTGAGACCAAGACAAGACTAAGACTTTGAGGGGTTGAGACCAAGTCGAGACCAAGACCAATGTGTGTTGAGACCAAGACAAGACCAAGACTTTGAGGGGTTGAGACCAAGACAAGACCAAGACTTTGAGGGGTTGAGACCAAGACAAGAACAAGATCAATGTGTGTTTAGACCAAGACAAGACCAAGACTTTGAGGGGTTGAGACCAAGTCGAGACCAAGACCAATGTGTGTTGAGACCAAGACAAGACCAAGACTTTGAGGGGTTGAGACCAAGACAAGACCAAGACTTTGAGGGGTTGAGACCAAGACAAGACCAAGACTTTGAGGGGTTGAGACCAAGTCGAGACCAAGACCAATGTGTGTTGAGACCAAGACAAGACCAAGACTTTGAGGGGTTGAGACCAAGACAAGACCAAGACTTTGAGGGGTTGAGACCAAGACAAGAACAAGATCAATGTGTGTTTAGACCAAGACAAGAACAAGATCAATGTGTGTTTAGACCAAGTCGAGACCAAGACCAATGTGTGTTGAGACCAAGACAAGACCAAGACTTTGAGGGGTTGAGACCAAGACAAGACCAAGACTTTGAGGGGTTGAGACCAAGACAAGAACAAGATCAATGTGTGTTTAGACCAAGACAAGACCAAGACTTTGAGGGGTTGAGACCAAGACTTCGAGGTGTAAAGTACTTGATTTTTATACCTCTGAATTTTACTTGATTACTGTACTTAAGTATTATTTTTGTTGATTTTTACTTTACTTGAGTACAGTTAAAAATCAATACTTTTACTTAATTACATTTTTTAAGAAAAAAAGTACTTTTTACTCCTTACAATTTTATTTACAGTTAAAAAGTACTTATTTTTTGGAGATCATTCTATTACAAAACCAATTGAATTGCGCTCCAATTGAAATGTTTAATTTAAATGTTATTTATTCTGCCAATGAGATTCGTTTTCACGTTCCATGAAATTGGTCGGACATGTTTATTGGTCCTTTGGAAGTGACGTCACGTCGCATCAATCACCACAATGCACAGCACCTTGACCTGGTAATTAGAATGAGAGGCTTTTCAGCCCCAAAAGTGGCTTGACAACAAGCGGCAACCTCCCCCCAGTTTCTCTTGAAGCCAATACGGAAGTGACTTAAACTGCAATTCATCGACTGGCCGCTAGAGACAGGCTCCAGAAGGGAGCAGAATCTCATTGAGCTCATGTTAAAATGCCCAACTTTACAGCAGATTAAAACATGTTTACAGTCTGGTACAAATTGTGGTTTTGGTCTATACGGCTAATTTTGCCCTTCATGACAACTGTGAGGGGGGTGAATGTTTTTATAATTCATCTGTTTACATTATATAAAGCCTTAAAGTTCTGCATAATTAAGGGCGTGGCCACTTTAAGTGACAGGTGGACAGCCATTTATCTGCTGTCTGTTAGTCATCACATCACCTCACGTCCCGCCTCTTTGCCCATTTTCTGTTATCTTGGAGTGACGCGCGATGACGCGCTGACAAGATGGCAACAGCCAGCTCGACCCTACTTTACGCTTCAAAACTGCTCTTCAGAATCCTATGGGTGACGTCACGGACACTACGTCCATATTTTTTTACAGTCTATGCTTGACACCAAGCGGCAACCTCCCCCAGTTTCTCTTGAAGCCAATACGAAAATGACTTAAACTGCAATTCATCGACTGTTCACTAGAGATAGGGGCTGCGTCCGAAATCGCGTACTATGTGAGTAGGTACTACATTTGAATTTGAACGAACTTCACGACCGTAAAAAAATTTTTTTCTATATAGTATGAATGAGTGTAGTATGAATGTGATCTGAATGTACTACATCCGCCATGTTGTCGTTATCATGTGACCTACTAGCGTCAGTTACATCCCATCACCTCCATTCATAAATCGTCTCCCATGGCCTCATGGGATAGTAACGTGTCCATCGTATGGATGGATAGCCATTTATCTGCTGTCTGTTAGTCATCACGTCACCTCAGCTCCGCCCACGTCCCGTCTCTTTGCCCATTTTCTGTTATCCGGGAGTGACGTGCTGATGGCAACGGCCAGCTCGACCCTAATTTACACTTCAAAACTGCTCTTCATAATCCTATGGGTGACGTCACAGACGTAGTGAAGGCCTTCTGAAGCGAATCGATGCGTTTGTGTGAGAAAAATAACCATATTTAAAACTTTATAAAGTAAAGTTTCGGCCGATCGCCTTCCGTATTCAATTTATGGAAAAAGTGTTGAAAGTGGCTTACGCTCAAAGGCTTACGCTACCAGGTACGCTCGTCAGATGTCGCGTTTGCATCTTGAATTGCGAGAAGGCACTTTCAACACTTTTCCACAGAAGGCGATCGACTGGAACTTTACTTTATATGGATATTTTTCTTACACAAACGCATCGATTCACTTCAGAAGGCCTTTATTAACCCCCCAGAGCCGTGTGGAGCACGTTATTTGATGGACAGATGCATTTTTTATGGACTTCAAAAACAGAGCAACAGTCACTGCCATTATAAAGATTGGATTAGTCAGGACTTTTGTAATATAACTCTGATTGTATTCGTCTGAAAGAAGAATGTCATACACACCTAGGATGGCTTAAGGGTGAGTAAATCATGGGCTAATTTTCATTTTTGGGTGACTAAAACTATCCCTTTAAGCCCAAGACCGGTCTCAAGTACTACAACATTTTAAAAAGCCAAAAAGTGACCTAACTCAGCAATCTTTTGCCCTCTTTTGCATGTAAATATCTAACGATATATATGTTTAATTTATTATGCTCGATTTTACGCCGCTCCAGGTACGGTATGGACCCAACGGATCATTACTTTAATATACGAGGAAGATTTCCCGGACCAAGCCAAACAAAGCACATACCAGCAGATGCCCTGGCTAGAGTATCATTATAAGGAGAATGATTACAACATGCGTCCATCTCCAAGACTTTTCTGTTCCCATTTACTCCAGCCGCTGATGCCCAAAGCGCTGCAGGGAAAAGGAAAAGTGTGTATGGGTTCATCAATTGATTAGTAAGCTGTCTTGACGTCACAGTTTTAATACGTCTGTCTTTGCTGTCAGATCATCTACGTCATGAGAAACCCTAAAGACGTCATGGTGTCATATTTCCATTTTTCCAACTACATGAAAAACCTGGATTCTTCCGAGACCATGGACGAGCTGCTGGGAAAATTCTTCACAGGATGCAGTAAGAGGCAAAGCTTATATAATTCTTGCATGACAGATACTTGCTAAAAATAAACTAATAAATATACTTAATTTAAATACACTGTGTAACATACACCAATCAGGCATAACATTATGACCTAATATTGTGTTGGTCCCCCTTTTGCTGCCAAAACAACCCTGACCCGTCGAGGCATGGACTCCACTAGACCCCTGAAGGTGTGTTGTGGTATCTAGAAACAAGATATTAGCAGCAGATCATTTAAGTCCTGTAAGTTGTGAGGTGGGGCCTCCATGGATCGCACTTGTTTGTTCAGCACATCCCACAGATGCTCGATTGGATGGAGATCTGGGGAATTTGGAGGCAAAGTCAACACCTCAAACTCGTTGTTGTTGTTGTCCTCCTCAAACCAATCCACATTATCTGCTGAAAGAGCCACAGCCACCAGGGAATACTGTTTCCACGGGTGTACATGGTCTGCAACAATGCTTAGGTAGGTGGTACGTGTCAAAGTAACATCCACATGGATGGCAGGACCCAAGGTTTCCCAGCAGAACATTGCCCAAAGCATCACACTGCCCGCGCCGGCTTGCCTCCTTCCCATAGTGCATCCTGATGCCATGTGTTCCCCAGGTACACACACCCGGCCATCCACGTGATGTAAAAGAAAACGTGATTCCCCAGACCAGGCCACCTTCTTCCATTGCCCCGTGGTCCAGTTCTGATGCTCACGTGCCACTGTTGGCGCTTTCGGAGGGGGACAGGGGTCAGCATGGGCACCCTGACTGGTCTGCGGCTATGCCGCCCCGTACACAACAAACTGAGATGCACTGTGTATTCTGACACCGTTCTATCAGAACTAGCATCAACTTCTAGAGCAATTTGAGCTAAAATAGCTTGTCTGTTTGATCAGACCAAACAGGCTTCTTTTCCTGCTTCTAACACATCAACTTTGAGGACAAAATGTTCACTTGCTGCCTAATAAATCCCACCCACTAACAGCTGCCGTGATGTAGAGATAATCAGTGTTATTCACTTCACCTGTCAGTGGTCATAATGTTATGCCTGAATGTTATGCTAATATTGTGTCTGGTTTGTAGTGATAGGTGGCTGTTGGTTTGACCATGTTAAAGGATGGATCACAAATAAAGACAAATACAATATCCTGATCCTTAATTATGAAGAAATGATCAAGGTGAGACTGGTTCAGTTTATGATCCTTCAAGAGTTATTATACTTCTCTAATGTTGCGGTTGGTGGCTGTTGGTATATGTATATCTATAGACTGACCAATGAAATGTACAAACCTTTTCACAGGACCTCAGATCTGTCGTTGTGAAAATCTGTGAGTTTGTGGGGAAGAATCTGTCAGACGCAGTGATTGATAAAGTGGTGGAGACAGCCACATTCAAGCACATGAAGAAAGACCCTTTGGCCAACTATGAATTCCTTTCTCAGGATATCACAAACAGTCCAAAAGGACTTTTTTTGCGCAAAGGTCAGATACAAGTGAAATATCAAGAGTTGGTCATTGAAGCAGTGTCTACATTCTAGTCAAGTTTCTTAAAGTTATAAACAAACTTTCTTTCAGTAACGATAATAGAACATTCATTCAATCTGGTCTTTAATAATGTTTTTAAAACAGTAGCACAATAGCATTTTTAAACCCTCAGAACATTCAGTTGGACCATTTAATTATTAATGTGACATAGCTGCTCAAGGAGTGACAGAAGACTTTTGAAATAGTTACTTATTTAAAAGTTAATTATTAAATGTGACACATCAGCGGCGTGGAATATGTTATATTAACGTTTTCAACCTACCATTACAGGAACAGTTGGAGACTGGAAGAACACTTTAACCGTGGCTCAGAGTGAATGTTTTGACCGCGTCTACCAAGAAAGAATGAAGGACGTACCTCTTAACATGGTCTGGGACATCTCAGAATTGCATGGCTGAAAAACTCAAGTTGTGACATCCATTTTAACTAAAAAAGATAGGCCTATGACACTATCACAGTAATTAAATGAAGGTATAATAGGTGCCTTGATGACACAACCATATTAAAACAGATACCAGATAACTACCCTTACGAAAAATAACCATGGTTTTATTATAGTAAAAGTAACCATGTTTTTTTGGCTAATTGATTACATAACCACAGTTTTACCACAAATACCATGGTTAAACTATGGTTAGAGAAGCAAAACCATGGTTAATTTGTGGTTACCATGGTTTAACTACAATAATCTACAATTTATTTGTAGTAAAACCATGGTTCATTTTCGTAAGGGTAATCTTGATGGAGGTTGGAGAGTGTGTACATTAGTAGCTATGAACAAGCTATGTAAAACATGGAAAGAATATGAATCTATACTACAATATTGTCATACTTACGTTTTTACGCTTTTATGTTGAAAATGTACAAATGAGCTAAGTAGCTACTGGTGAATGTAAATGAAATGGCTAGCAAAACATTAACCTTGAAGGTAATTATTTCTTATGTGTTTGTGTAATCCTTGGCCAAAGAATATTATAAATGAATTTATTTACAAAGTCGTAATAAATGTATAAAATATATAATAATGTCTATGAATACGTTTATTTTGACAGAAGAATTATAACTAGCCTGATGACTTTTATTTTGATGTGCGTCTTTGTGACGCGCATGCTCAGTTCTCCTATTTCCACGTGCGTGCGGAAAGAGCTTTTTTCGTAAATATTCGTCTTTACTTGGCCTTATACAATAAGTTTTGACATTTTTCTGGCAACTGGCAACACACTGCATCTGTAATGAACCTGTCATGTTAAGATTTTCCTTCTTTTATCGGTGTATTTGGCTGCTGTAATTCCTGGGCACAGGTATGTGAATGAAAACAACAACACTGTAAGAAAGAGATTTTAAGAAAAATAGCAATACACGAATCTAACTTATTAATATAGTCATAACTGTAAGTGAACGACGATAGGACACATTTATATTGTCTTGTACACAGCTGTCTTTTAATGAGGTTCATTACATTGTCAAGTGATACAGTAATACTTAACAGTGACATATGTTTATTTACATATTACACATTATTTTAATGTTCTTTCCACTAACATCTTTATGGTCAATGCATCATTTCCACAGCTTACAAACAAGCTAAATAAAATAAAGTAAAAAAAAAAAAAGAAAGAACAAGAACCTAAGTAAAATGCCTAAGTCAACAAAGAAACGGACCAAAATGGAAAATCTCAGTTCTGATGATGAAGAGGACGCTTTAGAGATGGAGAGAAACTTTGCTTTACTCAGTAAAAGGACCATGATGCAAACTTCAGCAGACGATGAAGAGGAAATGAGGGATGAAGATGAATCTGCAGAGGATGATGAAGAGGATGACAAAGCCTCTGAAAAGGCTGATGAGGAAGAGGAAGACGAAGCTCCTGAAAAGGCTGAAGAGGAAGACGAAGCTCCTGAAGAGGATGACGACAATGATGTGGACGATGAAGGTGACTCGGGGAGTGATGAAGATGAGTCAGTTAGTGACCATGAAGTTGAAGGAGGCAGCAAGGCACAATCACACAGGGAGGGCAACATTAAAACTGGTAAGAGGAAATCAGATCTTTATGTAACAGTTTTATAATTGAAATTATTATTGGTTGACACTGTAAGAGCCATATTTTACATTTCCACTCACATCTTTGTGTTTGCACAGAATTATCAACCATGTCATTTGAGGAAATCATAGAGCTACAGAATAAAGTCGGAACAAAAGTGTACAATAAAATCGCTTATGGTGTCTCAAAGCAGCAGCAAAACAACGAGCCCATGAAACGACTAAATAAACACAGGTACCGGGAATGTTGTTTAAATATTATAGTATCTAATATTGTTTTTGTTTGTTTATTTTCATTATAGTTTTAAACATTTCAGTTAGTTGTCAAGGCAGCATATTTGTTTTTTTAAGTTTCCTAATGTAATATTTATATTTTATATTATTTCAACTTTATTTTAATCATTTTTTTATATCTCATGTTAATCTTGAATACCTATAGAGTAGTTTTACATCCTTCATATCTCCGAAGAATCTTTAGTTTGATCATATTTATAAAAGACGGATACACTGTACCGATTCTTTACGAAAACAGCCAAGCTTGTGGAGGTGTGCAGTTGGCGGAGTTAAAGAGTCATGAGCACACACACACACACACACAATACATCACAGCATTATGCCTGGATAACTTTTGATTCACTATACATTTCATTTGTTTTCATTTATATGCACTCCAACAAAACCGGCATTTGATGCAGTTTCGACTCTACCAGGATCTTTTATCGCTGTATTAATATTTAATATTAAATATTTCCCCCTCAAAATGGCCCTGCTCGTGAGGTAGTACTTTTTCAAACTTCAGGAACTTTCGGGGGTGGGACTGAACATGCTGATTGGTTGAGTTCACGCAACATTTTGATTGGTCAACTCGACGCAGCATTTTATTTCAACCACTATTTTTAAAAGTCTGTTGCGGTTTGTGCAGTAATGGTGCGTTCACACCAGACGTGAATGAAGCAAATAAATCGCGCTATTCACGCGTAGTTGGACGCTTGAACATTTTGAGTTTACTCACTTCATTCGCGTGTGACATTGACTTCTAGGGGTGCACCGATCCGACTTTTTCAGTCCCGATACCGATGCCTGGGCTTTGTGTATCTGTCGATACCCGATACCGATCCGATACTATTGTTGAATTAATAATAAACTGTATATCTTCCACCTTATATCTTCCTTGAAGAGACTAAAGGCACCAGACTTTACTAACTAAACATAACTAAGACAAAATAACAGATGTATGTAAAGTGTTGAATTCTTATTTATTTAAAAAACAATTGTGCATTCAAATCTAAAATAGAATGTAATCAAACTTCTTTAAATAAATAAAATGTAGCAGTGGAAACAAAAAAACGTGTATTGGTCAAACATACAATAGTAATCTGACAGTTACCAAACATTTTTTACACTACAGATAATTGTTTTGGTATATAATCATATCAATATTAAAAAGTAGCATTACAAATTAACAAATAGTCTTAATTTTCTGCCATATGCAATTTAATAAAAATTATCAGCTAGCTAATAACAACTTTGTTCTGGTTTCACCTCACTCCTGTCTAAATGATTGTAGGCTAGGCCTATTTATTTTACTACACATTGTCAACAGAAATAAGCTGAAATACTGTTGATAATTAAAAATAATTCTTACTACCCACTCTTGCTAAATTGGGTAAGCACACTTGTGTTCTCATTTCAGATGCGTTCTGAGTAAATTAATAAACTGATTCATGAGTTCAGTGTTAGTCGTTAAAATGATTTGGTTCAAAGGAGTCATTAGGTCGCGAATCGGACATTAGCAGACGCGTTGTGAGCGAATCCCGTCTGTTAGAACATCGCGAAAGATGTCAACACACAGAAAACACTTCATAACTGAATATAATTTGTCTCCCGTTTATTGAAAGTATGCTTTATGTCAGCTGGTCAGAGAAGAGTCAACATTTTTTGAGCGCAATTCACACCCAGCGGTAATTTAAGGACAAAATTGTTCGAATGTGTCACGTGCAACATGGTTTCGGTCTTCCGACCTTTTGATTTGGAATTGGATTAATATGTAAAATATGAGAGCTAACACTGATTATTTTGAAGACCCAGAGAGCGCGCGCGGGGGAGGAGCTCTACCACTCAGTCACAAGCGCAGCATCTGTTCTACATCACTCGTAAATCACAATAACTCATCAAATTAGGCTTTGGCGGCCGTCAAAAAAAATGTTCAATGCAGGAAAAACCCTGACTTTGCAGTAATACCAACATTTAAGTTACTTTGCAGACATTGCAAACAGCTGACGAACTAGTTGGCGTGGCAAGCGTGAAATATCTCCTCCGGACTCTCTGGCTCGCTCCATGTTGCTTCTAGCATGCGACACACGTGAAGCTGACGAATGACGTAGGTTCTGCTGCGACGAAAAAAAAAACACCTGGATCGGCGTGTGGATCTGTTCATTTTTCCAATCCCCGATCCAGCTATTTTGTCAGTATCGCGGCCGATATCCGATCCTAATATCGGATCGGTGCACCCCTATTCACTTCACAACAGACGCGAATTTGCGTCATTGGAGGGGCTTCTGCCAGCCGGCTCGTCTCGTTGTGAAATGGCTGACATGGATTGTTTTAAAATACAGCGAATAAGCTCAATTTGCCGGCTTTAACTAGCTTGTAGTCTCAATAGGGGGAATTCAGGGTGATTGGGAAACTTTTTCCAAGTCACCTCAATGGCTAAAAGTGTCCCAATCCCCCTGAAATCACCCTATGTATTGCTCAAATTAAGTAAAGTGCGTTTTTTATAACTTACCAGATTGTCTGACCTCCTCACTCTTCCAAGCAAGATCCTTTTTATTCCTGTTTATATAAAGTACATACAGCTCCGGGTATCCACATATGATTTTGTCCTCATTGTTGTCACTTCTAGAGCAAGCTCCTGATTGGTTAACGCGGCGCAAATACCCCCCAAAGTTCAGACTTTTCAACTTGCACGCTTGACGTGTGATTCGCGCGAGTTGAAAAATCGCGTGATTCGCGCCACCAAATGTCTATTCGCATCTTTGCATTGACTTAACATGTAAATCACTTGCGCAAAACGCACCATAAGAGTTGATTGCTATTTGAATCAACAATGGAGTTTAAAAAATACGACCGATGGGCCGACGACGAGGTTCAGGCTTTATTAGATTTATTTGCAATGGACGAAATCCAGTGGGAACTGTGAAGTTGACGTACGCAGTCCTACGTCACTGGACTAATCTTCGCTGTACTTTAGACCGCGATGGAAACGCAGACAGCAGCAGGTCTGGGGGAAAAAGTTCCTGGGTCATATTGTTCTGGGTAATTTCGATGGAAACGGGGCTAAAGTTATTTTTCCATCATAACCAAAAACACACTTCTTAAAGGGATAGTTCACCCAAAAATTAAAATTAGCCCATGATTTACTCGCCCTCAAGTCATCCGAGGTGTATGTGACATTCTTCTTTCAATTCTTCTTCCATAAATTGAATACGGAAGGTGGTCGGCTGGAACTTTACTTTACTTTATAAAGTTTTAAATATGGTTATTTTTCTTACACAAACGTATTGATTCGTTTCAGGAGGCCTTTACTAATCCCCCAGAGCCGTGTGGAGCACCTTATTTGACAGACAGATGCATTTTTTATGGACTTCAAAAACGGAGCAACTATTACGGCTATTATAATGCTTTGATTAGCCAGAGCTTTTTTAATATAACTCAGATTGTATAGCATGAGAATCCAACTCTTTAACAGTGTAAATGAGTTAGAATGTATGAAATCGCATTAGACATACCCTTTAAGGCAGGGGTCTCAAACTCATTTTACCTGGGGGCCGCTGGAGGTTGACTCTGGGTCAGGCGGGGCCGCATCAAGTATTCCACATAAAAAGTGTTTCAAGTATTCCAAAAAAAAGTAGCACAACAGATCCAATCTTCTCAATCTTTATTATTAACAGTTCTTCAACATGAATGTTTCTTCTGAACATGAACTGTTCCTCTGAATTTGAACTAAATATAGCCTATAGAAATTAAATCATGTAATATGAAATAATTAATGATTTTAATTTTATTTTAAATAATAGACTAATTCACAGCAAGGCCGTAACCAGGTCAAACAGAACAGTGAGCGAAATTCTAGGTCTAATTCTAGTTGGGAAATAATCTTTGGGACTATTTGTAAACAATATTTGCATTCATTTGCGTCAAATATATTATTAGTCCCGATATTCTTTGCATGAGTGAGTGAATAAATACACAGATCCGCATAAGACTATTGAATTCTCTAGTGGTCTGGTGTTAGAATTTTTGTCAACCGTGTCAAAGGTTCCGGGTTCTAATCTGCTCTCATATACTTTTTCTTCATTAAAATCAAAGATGCTCATCAATGATTATATAATAAGACCATGGACACTTTGCATTTTGTCCGGAAAGAATAGAGTCTCTCTCAGCAACGGCATTAAGCGATAGATTGACACGCTCGTCTGTGTGTGAAGACTGTGCAGTGTGCACGAGCCATAAGAGAAAGTAAACCCCGCCTACTTTGATTTGATTGGCCATCTCAATCATTTTGACATTGACGAGCGCTGTTAGACCACATTCGTTTCAACTGTCTGATCAGCTTCGTTCGTCTGTTCCTGTCAATCACGCGGTGTCAACCAATTATACTGCACGAGGGAGGGGCGAGCCAACTCTCTCTCTCTCTCTCTCTCTCTCTCTCTCTCTCTATCTCTCACACACACACACACACACACACACACAAAGGAGGCAGCAAGCGCGGCACACGCAAACGACTCAGCAAAAAAGGTGCTTTTCAGAGCAACGCGCGGGCCGCACTTACACTAAACTTTGATGTCAAGAAGGGGGCCACAAAATATCATCCTGCGGGCCGCGAGTTTGAGACCCCTGCTTTAAGGTGTTAGGGATGTTCACACCTTCTTTGAATTTTTTTTATTTTTATAGTTAAAGGTAACAACAGTGACCTGGTCAACTAGGCTTTTTTTTCATAAAAGTTTAACCACATTTGATCATTGTGTGTATTGATGCATCGTACTAAAAATAATCAAAGAATTGTTTGTGATTTGAAGTTGTTTTGTCTGTCAGTTTGTGTATGTTTTGTCTAATCACTGTGTTTTTTTTTTAGACCTCAAGAGATTTCTGCAAAGAAACATGTGCCTTTCCTCCGAAAAGTGGTTCCCGTCAAGAAAAGGGTACGTTTCAGGAGATTATTAAATGAACGATTGCTCATACTTATGATTAGGGGTTTGAAAAAACTATGGAGGCTTGATTTTTGCTCTTTGTAATCACTTTGGCAGATTTCAAGAGACCCTCGCTTTGATGACCTCTCGGGGGAATACAAGCCTGAAATTTTTAATCAGACATACAAATTCGTTAATGATCTCAGAGAAAAGGAGGCACAGGTTTGTGAATATATAATACCTTAGATTCCTGTTTGTTTTCGTTATGTGCATTACATTCATGTCCACTGCTATTTGTTTCAGATAGTGAGGAAGAATCTCAAGAAAGCCAAAGCAAAAACGAAGAAGGAAGAGCTGAAAGCCTTACTTAAGAGAATGGTGCGTTTGAAATATACTGAGCCTAATGACTCTTTAAACTCAAATACCTTTAAGAAAGCGACATACAGCTGCTTATGATGTGCTTTATATCTAGTGTGTGTGTGTGTGTGTGTGTGTGTGTGTGTGTGTGTGTGTGTGTGTGTGTGTGTGTGTGTGTGTGTGTGTGTGTGTGTGTGTGTGTGTGTGTGTGTGTGTGTGTGTGTGTGTACACAACAGGAAAACCAACAGAGGGAACGTAAGAGGCAAGAGCAGGAGAGAGAAAAGGAACTTGAGTTCAAGCGGAAACAAAGAGAGCTGGTCGGCCAAGGACACAAACCCTTCTACCTGAAGAAATGTAAATCTCTTTTCATCCTGTTCCTTGAGTTTTTACTTTGTTCCGATTCTGATGTATTCATAGTTCATGTAGAAGTTACTGATTCTTTTGGAGAAGAGTTGTCGGTGAAAGCCACGCTATTCCTTTTCGGGTTTCTTTTGAGCGCCAGTGTTCGCAATGCGTCATCTATCAAAGAAACATCAATTAACCTGTATAATATGCAAATTTTCCATGTACAACTTCTTTAATCCTCTCTACAGCCGACATGAAGAAGCTGGAATTGGCAGAGAAGTACAGTGAGCTGAAAAAGAGTGGAAAACTTGAGAACTTCTTGAGTAAGAAGAGGAAGCGCAATGCCACCAAGGACCGCAAACATTTGCCCAAGAAACGCTGAATATGACTCGCCTGTAGCAACTCCTGTGATGTTTAAAGAGAACTTGAGGTTGGGGTTCACCTACAGTTGCACAAAACTGGATAAGGATGTTTGTTGTTAATAGGTTTGACGCAGATGCTTTTCTTAAATATCCATTGTCTTTTGTGGTTTAATTATAATGTAATGTTTCTTAAAATAAAATCGGACACCTCTTTTAATTTACCACTAGGTGGCACTGCAGGTTCTTTGAATAATCTCTGCATAATCCCTTTTTTTTTCGTCTCAGCAAACCTCGGTTCCAAGCCAGCAGAAGTTAATATGCAGAAAAATCAACTATCTGAACTGTCACTGAATGATGTTAATCCAATTTTTTGACCTTAAGGGCACTAGACATAAACCTGTTTCATAAAGACATCCGTCAACAGGATGAGTCAGCTCGCATTCGAATCTGCCCTCTTAAAATCCCAAAATATTTTGTTTTCGTCAAAATCATGACCCATTTAAGCACTGTCTAGGCCGAGGTTGTTTGTGACGAATCCACTGGGTTTCGCACATCTTGAAATTTCTGTGATTTAAGCCGAGTACCCCGTTTGAGAGATTACAATTTTCAACAGCGTCAGATTTTAAACCTTTAGTTTTCAGCTTCTTCAGTGTTTATTCGTAGCAAGGGTTTCCTAAACCTTGTAAGCCTGGCACAAACACCCCTTGATAATTCAAGCCGTACAAGGGTAAAGCCCTCAATTAATCACTTAATTTACATTCTTGAGTAAAGGATGGGACTATTGTGGCTATATATCTTCTTAACCTGCTGGTCCATGTGCAAGAGTCCATCACATCCCCTAAGGGGGTGGAATTAATGCTGCCTGGGAATTTAAAGAAGGGCTTGCGTGTTTGAAACCATCCTTGCTTGAATACAGAACGGTGGATTAGTGGCCTTCTTCAACCTTCAGTTTTATGTCAGAGTCATTCCCTCGCAGTTAATTCCTTTCTTTCGGGTCACCTGAGGCTTTTAGAAATCTTGTTTCCGGAATCTAAAGCACACAAACCCTTCCCTTTCATCCTAAATCTGTCTTGTGAAATGCAGTTGTATTCTCGGTATTAATGCGAGAATCAGGCACTTTCGCTAAACAGAACATTTGACACAGCATTTGTCAAACGCTCTATGGCCATTGGGCCACCCCAAAGGAGTGATTGCTGAAACGCAAGCAGAGACCGTGGAATGCTAAACTGCGAACCATCATTCTTAATCTGCAAGTTAGGATATTGCTACGCCTACATGTGCAGGAAAGTGACCCAAGGCTACCTGTGACTCCTTTCAGAAATTCGCAATAGGCACAGAGGACAGATTTGCATTTTATTACCAACTTGTCACCTTGTTGATGTCTTATTTATGGATATAACAGTGGAAGGAAAGGGATTGGAAAATGGAACAGGCGAGCCGCACGGCATCAAAAGAAAAACGCATTGACATGCACTATGGTCGCCATGATTTTTCCAAATATGACATGCTCCCAGATCAACTTTTGTTTGTTCCTGGAATGTCTTAACCCTATCCCAAACCTCAACCATGAATTTTTTGTTGATAAACCTGGAGTCCTGAACTAACTTAACCCTAACCTTGATCTTTTTCCATAACCCTAAAGCCTAAAGGCCTGTTCACACCGGGACGATATTCGCGCACGTTAATTGCCGACGTTTAATTCCTCGTGACTAAACAAAGGACGCCAATGTGAGTGTGCAACCGACGTGCAAAACGCCAGGCGTAAAAGCGTCATTAAAAAAAGAACACCTTGGGTTCGTTCACCCTCATTGCTCAAGATTCGGTGATTCAGATTTGACTTTGCTCAACTACTAGAAGACTTGCCACTTGTGACAGGTTGCTCACGTCACATCTACGTCGTCAAGCTCAGTCCGAGGCTGCGCAGTACGCTCAGCCATCAGGAAGAGAGTGCTTCTACATGACTTCAATTTTCCCTGTCGAAGCCTATGGGGTCGCTATGTCCATTTCTTTTACTGTCTATGATCCCTACCTATAATGACAGAATTTTAATTTTTTGGGTGAACTAACCCTTTAAACTAAAGTCCAAAGTTGTATTCTGAAATAAAGGTGGCGTTCCTGCATGCTCAACTTGAATACTGAGGATCATTCTAAAGTGACTTCAAACTTCATCAAGTAGACGATCATTTTAACACCGTAACAATCAAAAGAGTGGGTATTTTTGAAGCTCTCCCCTTAAAGATTTCTTAAGATAGAGTGGTTTGCCTTGCCAAGAACCAACAATCCATTTTAAGGGAGGCCTGTTGGGAAATCTAGCACTAAATGAGGAGGGAGCTGTGTGCCTTTCAGACGCTGACTCCACGACACCTCCGCCTCGTCCCCTGACACATTACGACAGTCTTGTCCGTAATGACATTAGCCGACTGAGTGTTGAGAAGCAAACCGCAGCCTGGATTGAATTACCGCGCCCCGCCGTTTCTCTCGCCCGTCAGATTATCCATCGGATGACCGTCGCGGGAAAGTGGATTTTCGAGATGCTGCCCTGAGTTTCTCGTGTCTGCTTTTCAAGGCCAAAGATTTGTTTATGACCATGGATATTCGGATTTGACAAATGAGGTGGTGAAAGGGAATCAAGGACACATAGGGATGCGGATATGGGATTAATGTAGTGTCAGGTTATTGTTAATTGCATTGGTAATCTGGGATTTGAGTTCAATATCGTCCCAAGCACAGCAATATTTCTTGAATATAAAACGGTTATTTCAGGCTGAAGGTTAAATCGCATTTGGTTTAATCTGAATGCCATTTGCAGTGGACTCACAAAGGTCTGCATTTGCATTGCTTCTAAGACAAGACTGTGAAATATTTAAGCTTTGCATTCAATATGGGCACAGAAAGGACATGCGTAAATATAAATACATTAGATGTAATCGGAAATCTTTCCTTATACAAGCATATTGTAGTCAACCTACATATTTATGCTTCTAGTTATCTCTGTACACTAAACTTGGAAGGTAATAAAACGTGGCAAATGTGTTTTATTACCAAATAGTTTTGTCATTGCCAGGATATTAATGAAGTAAAATCAACACAAAGGTGTGAAATTGCATTTTACAGTTACAGCGTTTAAACAACGACACGCAGATGAATTCCCTGCATCAATCAAACCACAGGGAAAGTCTTATCAATGTCAGCATATTGAGATGCATAATTACGTTTGACATAGATCCGAGATTCATTTTCTGTCTGTCTGCATTCTTACCGTTCAGAGCATCTGAATTGATTCTACTTTTATTTAGAAGACAGCTCCTCGTCTACTTCAAACAGGCATATTCTCTGCAGAGCATATTCAGTCACATACTTGGTCATCAGGAAAAATCCATAAAAACATTAGATTTTCTTTCGAAATATCAGTAGGAAACTGGTGCACTTGCAGTTTATTTATGCTTCAGTGCTTCAAATGCTTTCTCACTATATTTAACCTTCTCTTGCTGTTCGGTCATTTTTGATGTTTTGGTTTTTAAGAATTTTTTAGGAAACTTTACACGAAACTTGGTAAAGGTTTTGGCACTTGCTATGTGAACACGCACACAAAAAAAATCATGGACATGATTCGAAAAGGTTGAAAAATAGTCACACTTGTACTGTTCGCAGTCAAAAATATGATTGGGAGACGAATTTCATCCAGTAGTGGTCACGTTTGGTACTGCGCCCAGACAAAATCTTACTGAAAGCAATTTTTTTGATATATCAACCTCAAATTTAGAGAACTTGTTTAGATTTGTGGGTTTGATTTTCTCGCTGTTTTAGAGTAAAACATGTTTTAGAAATATATTTTTATATTTATATTTCATTAAAACATTTTTTTTACTTTTTTTCATTTCAGCAATAATCTGCCTACGCTATAAAAAAATCTTGGGCTATTTTTTTCTACCCAAAATCATGGGTTGAGCCTTTTGGGTTATTTTTTCAGTGTTTGGGTAGTTTTTGTGTAACCCAGCTCCTGGGTCAGACGTAACAATCCAGTGTTTGGCTAGTTTTTGTGTAACCCAGCTCCTGGGTCCGACATAACAATCCAGTGTTTGGGTAGTTTTTGTGTAACCCAGCTCCTGGGTCAGATGTAACAATCCAGTGTTTGAGTAGTTTTTGTGTTACCCAGCTCCTGGGTCAGACGTAACAATCCAGTGTTTGGGTAGTTTTTGTGTAACCCAGCTCCTGGGTCAGACGTAACAATCCAGTGTTTGGCTAGTTTTTGTGTAACCCAGCTCCTGGGTCCGACATAACAATCCAGTGTTTGGGTAGTTTTTGTGTAACCCAGCTCCTGGGTCAGACGTAACAATCCAGTGTTTGGGTAGTTTTTGTGTAACCCAGCTCCTGGGTCCGACATAACAATCCAGTGTTTGGGTAGTTTTTGTGTAACCCAGCTCCTGGGTCAGACGTAACAATCCAGTGTTTGGGTAGTTTTTGTGTAACCCAGCTCCTGGGTCAGACGTAACAATCCAGTGTTTGGCTAGTTTTTGTGTAACCCAGCTCCTGGGTCCGACGTAACAATCCAGTGTTTGGGTAGTTTTTGTGTAACCCAGCTCCTGGGTCAGACGTAACAATCCAGTGTTTGGGTAGTTTTTGTGTAACCCAGCTCCTGGGTCAGATGTAACAATCCAGTGTTTGGCTAGTTTTTGTGTAACCCAGCTCCTGGGTCAGATGTAACAATCCAGTGTTTGGGTAGTTTTTGTGTAACCCAGCTCCTGGGTCAGACGTAACAATCCAGTGTTTGGGTAGTTTTTGTGTAACCCAGCTCCTGGGTCAGACGTAACAATCCAGTGTTTGGGTAGTTTTTGTGTAACCCAGCTCCTGGGTCCGACGTAACAATCCAGTGTTTGGCTAGTTTTTGTGTAACCCAGCTCCTGGGTCAGACGTAACAATCCAGTGTTTGGGTAGTTTTTGTGTAACCCAGCTCCTGGGTCAGACGTAACAATCCAGTGTTTGGCTAGTTTTTGTGTAACCCAGCTCCTGGGTCAGATGTAACAATCCAGTGTTTGGGTAGTTTTTGTGTAACCCAGCTCCTGGGTCAGATGTAACAATCCAGTGTTTGGGTAGTTTTTGTGTAACCCAGCTTCTGGGTCAGATGTAACAATCCAGTGTTTGGCTAGTTTTTGTGTAACCCAGCTCCTGGGTCAGACATAAAAATCCAGTGTTTGGGTAGTTTTGTGTAACCCAGCTCCTGGGTCAGACGTAACAATCCAGTGTTTGGGTAGTTTTTGTGTAACCCAGCTCCTGGGTCAGACGTAACAATCCAGTGTTTGGGTAGTTTTTGTGTAACCCAGCTCCTGGGTCAGATGTAACAATCCAGTGTTTGGGTAGTTTTTGTGTAACCCAGCTCCTGGGTCCGACATAACAATCCAGTGTTTGGGTAGTTTTTGTGTAACCCAGCTCCTGGGTCAGACGTAACAATCCAGTGTTTGGGTAGTTTTTGTGTAACCCAGCTCCTGGGTCAGACGTAACAATCCAGTGTTTGGGTAGTTTTTGTGTAACCCAGCTCCTGGGTCAGATGTAACAATCCAGTGTTTGGGTAGTTTTTGTGTAACCCAGCTTCTGGGTCAGATGTAACAATCCAGTGTTTGGCTAGTTTTTGTGTAACCCAGCTCCTGGGTCAGACATAAAAATCCAGTGTTTGGGTAGTTTTGTGTAACCCAGCTCCTGGGTCAGATGTAACAATCCAGTGTTTGGGTAGTTTTTGTGTAACCCAGCTCCTGGGTCAGATGTAACAATCCAGTGTTTGGGTAGTTTTTGTGTAACCCAGCTCCTGGGTCAGACGTAACAATCCAGTGTTTGGGTAGTTTTTGTGTAACCCAGCTCCTGGGTCAGATGTAACAATCCAGTGTTTGGGTAGTTTTTGTGTAACCCAGCTCCTGGGTCAGATGTAACAATCCATTGTTTGGGTAGTTTTTGTGTAACCCAGCTCCTGGGTCAGATGTAACAATCCAGTGTTTGGGTAGTTTTTGTGTAACCCAGCTCCTGGGTCAGATGTAACAATCCAGTGTTTGGGTAGTTTTTGTGTAACCCAGCTCCTGGGTCAGATGTAACAATCCAGTGTTTGGGTAGTTTTTGTGTAACCCAGCTCCTGGGTCAGATGTAACAATCCAGTGTTTGGGTAGTTTTTGTGTAACCCAGCTCCTGGGTCAGACGTAAAAATCCAGTGTTTGGGTAGTTTTTGTGTAACCCAGCTCCTGGGTCAGACGTAACAATCCAGTGTTTGGGTAGTTTTTGTGTAACCCAGCTCCTGGGTCAGATGTAACAATCCAGTGTTTGGGTAGTTTTTGTGTTACCCAGCTCCTGGGTCAAACGTAACAAACCCAGTATTTGGGTAGTTTTTGTGTAACCCAGCTCCTGGGTCAGATGTAACAATCCAGTGTTTGGGTAGTTTTTGTGTAACCCAGCTCCTGGGTCAGATGTAACAATCCAGTGTTTGGGTAGTTTTTGTGTAACCCAGCTCCTGGGTCAGATGTAACAATCCAGTGTTTGGGTAGTTTTTGTGTAACCCAACTTCTGGGTCAGACATAATCCAGTGTTTGGGTAGTTTTTGTGTAACCCAGCTTCTGGGTCAGACATAATCCAGTGTTTGGGTAGTTTTGTGTAACCCAGCTTCTGGGTCAGACATAATCCAGTGTTTGGGTAGTTTTTGTGTAACCCAACTTCTGGGTCAGACATAACAATCCAGTGTTTGGGTATTTTTTGTGTAACCCAGCTCCTGGGTCAGACGTAACAATCCAGTGTTTGGGTAGTTTTTGTGTAACCCAACTTCTGGGTCAGACATAATCCAGTGTTTGGGTAGTTTTTGTGTAACCCAGCTTCTGGGTCAGACATAATCCAGTGTTTGGGTAGTTTTTGTGTAACCCAGCTTCTGGGTCAGACATAATCCAGTGTTTGGGTAGTTTTTGTGTAACCCAACTTCTGGGTCAGACATAACAATCCAGTGTTTGGGTATTTTTTGTGTAACCCAGCTCCGGGTCAGACATAACAATCCAGTGTTTGGGTAGTTTTTGTGTAACCCAGATCCTGGGTCAGACATAATCCAGTGTGTTTGGTTAGTTTTTGTGTAACCCGTCTTCTGGGTCAGACATAATCCAGTGTTTGGGTAGTTTTTGTGTAACCCATCTTCTGGGTCAGACATAATCAAGGGTTTGGGTAGTTTTTGTGTAACCCAACTTCTGGGTCAGACATAATCCAGTGTTTGGGTAGTTTTTGTGTAACCCATCTTCTGGGTCAGACATAATCAAGGGTTTGGGTAGTTTTTGTGTAACCCAACTTCTGGGTCAGACATAACAATCCAGTGTTTGGGTATTTTTTGTGTAACCCAACTTCTGGGTCAGACATAACAATCCAGTGTTTGGGTATTTTTTGTGTAACCCAGCTCCTGGGTCAGACATAACAACCCAATGTTGTAACATACATATGGAAGCAGAATAGTCTTGTTAATAATTCACGCAAAAAACACGATGTGCACGTGTAGCCAATTTCACATGCATGAAACCAAATTTACGTGCACAAAATAAAATTATATATTCATAAAATACATTTCACAAATGCAAAACACAATTTGTAGATTTACAACAAAAATTCAAATGTTTAAAATGTACAAGTTCATCCTTGAATGTGAATTTGCAAATCGTCATACGCGTGTGAATTGCCATGGATTTTTGTGTGTGTGTGTTTTTCCTGGCAGTGCTCTACTCCCACCCGTTGTGTTCTTTAGCCAATCAGATTTAAGCTTGTCAATCAACCAATCATAATCGCGTGAGGGCGGGCCTACCTGGGGTCATCAGCTTTCGACCATAGTTCAAATGGCTAAGCCGAGGTATGTGCAGTTTAATTGGTTATTTTCTGTGTTTACTGAAACTAAGAAGTTAGATATCAGTTGAAGCGATAGTTTATTTACTGCTGTGTGAAAATAAACATTTATTTGAAGTATTGATGGATTCTTATGTTTACTTCATAAAGAATTATGCATATGCATACCATACAATGTTAGGATTTTAGATTCATAAACTCCATAGAAAGCATAACAATGGTTTGAATGAGAGATGGTGTATATAAATAGACGATTATGAAAAATATAACGTTTTTGGATATTTTTCACGTGGTCTTGTACTATTATTTAATTAGGAAAGAGCAGTCGCAGCAGTGTGTTTGTACCTGCATGGCATGTCCACCACACATTCAACTGATGATAGTTTATGTAATGAAGTGCATACATTGCAGACCATGTACGTTTCATCTATGCTGCATATATATGAAGTTTTATTGTTTCAGATTTCCAAGACCGATGATGTATGAAGTTGCAGACAATCAGTACCTTGACCTTACCATTCCTACTATAATTCTTTCAAAACAGTCATGTTGCAAGCCATCCATTTTGACTGTTGTTTCAACAAGAGGCTGAAAGTCATGCATTGTTACTGTACACACTCAATGAATAAAGCCCTGTAATAGTATCGTAGTCAATGGCTGCCGAGATCTGCTTGGTTACAAACATTCGTCCAAATATCTTCCTTTGTGTTCAACAGAACAAATAATTTCATACAGGTTTGGAACATTTTGAGGGTGAGTAAATTATGAACTGACAATCTCAAGTATGAAGGACCACAACATTTAGTACAGAGAAATATATATATATGTGCGTCTCTTCTATAGCTGTGAGATTGGCTGACTAACAGTTTGAAGCTGGGTTATGAGTTCTTCAGTCACAGGGCATTTTACTGGAAGCACAATGTCATTGCATGGCTGGTCAGGGATGTTGGTATTGTTCCAGTCAGAATCTTCTTTTCTTTTAAAGTAGATAAATGTTTATGGCCAAATGATACATTTAAGTGCAATACATCAGGTGAAAAGTTGACAAATGAAATGTGTTCACTCTAGACCTCTCTCTGTAATGTAGAAATGTGAAGTTTATTTAAAACAGTTGCAACGTCACATTACCAAGAGTGCTGTTTTCCTGAATAACATCACGACTGAAAATGACACTGGTTTCATATGACAGTTCCATAAACAATTATTAACATTAAGTCACTTACATTTTAGATGTAATATTGAGTGTTTTTGTTCTATTTCAGCAGCGAAAATAGTTCCAAACAAAGATCACAGCAGAACGCGTGTCACCGCAAGTAACAGCGTTAGAGAATGAATGATTCAGCGTTTTGAATGAATCGTTTGAATCAAAGATTCAATGACCTATTCGTAAACGACTGCCTCATTCTTGAATGAATCAGCCGTTTGAACAAATCGACTCAATGACTCATTCAGACGGTCACCTGCCGCCACCTACTGGCGTGTTAGTTTCATGTTAAACATTCTTTCCAACTTTTCTTATTTGTATATTCAAAAAATATTTAAAACAATCTCATAATATTATTTAATGCAGTTGTAATTTTTCAGAGTAAATTATTTAATTTGATTGGTAACAGCCAGTGTCTTCTTTTAATTTAATTTATTGATCAAATTTAAGAATATTAAAGGAAAGCTGAAGCATAGCCTATATGTAATTAGATTAGGGGGGAAAGGCCCTTTATAAAAGGTAAAAATCAGAATTATGCAGATTTAAATATGTCAAAGCTGATTGAACACTGGTGAGAATATTGCTTCAGAATACATTTTATTTACAACACACACACACAAAAAACTTTTTTACAAAAGTTAAAATAACTTAAAATAAAAACCTAGTATTATAGTAAAAATGAATCAACCTATTATGCTGGGTTAAATAAACAACCCAATTTGCTTGGTAAAATTAACCCAACATGTGTTCTGTCCTATATTTACCCAGCCCTTGGTGATTTAAGTTTCTTATTTAAAAAAGAAGGAGTCAAACTTAACTCTGTGCTCCAAAGCATTAAATATTTACACCTATCAGGCATAACCTTATGTGTTGGTCCCCCTTTTGCTGCCAAAGCAGCCCTGACCCGTCGAGGCATGGACTCCACTAGACCCCTGAAGGTGTGCTGTGGTATCTGGTGCGTGTCAAAGTAACATCCACATGGATGGCAGGACCCAAGGTTTCCCAGCAGAACATTGCCCAAAGCATCACACTGCCTCCACCGGCTCGCCTTCTTCCCATAGTGCATCCTGATGCCATGTGTTCCCCAGGTAAGAGACGCACACACACCCGGCCATCCATGTGATTTAAAAGAAAGCGTGATTCATCAGACCAGGCCACCTTCTTTCATTTTTCAGTGGTCCAGTTCTGATGCTCACGTGCCACTGTTGGCGGTGGACAGGGGTCAGCATGGGCACCCTGACTGGTCTGCGGCTATGCCGCCCCATACACAACAAACTGAGATGCTCTGTGTATTCTGACACCTTTCTATCAGAACCAGCATTAACTTCTTGAGTTACAGTAGCTCGTCTGTTTGATCGGACCACACGGGTCAGCCTTCGCTCCCCACGTGCATCAATGAGCCTTGGCCGCCCATGACCCTGTCGGCGGTTCTCCACTGTTCCTTCCTTGGAGCACTTTTGATAGAGACTGACCACTGCAGACCGGGAACACCCCACAAGAGCTGCAGTTTTGGAGATGCTCTGACCCAGTCGTCTAGCCATCACAATCTGGCCCTTGTCAAACTCATTCAAATCTATACGCTTGCCCATTTTTCCTGCTTCTAACACATCAACTATGAGGACAAAATGTTCACTTGCTGCCTAATATATCCCACCCACTAACAGGAGCCGTGATGAAGAGATAATCAGTGTTATTCATGGTGATAATGTTATGCCTGATCGGTGTATGACAGTTTAAGTTGGGAAATTTAATTTTCAGGTCTATGCTCAAAAAGTGGTAATAAATGGATTCCATAAATATAATTTAGCACCTACAAATACAAAATATGAAGAAAAACATTATCAACTAAAATGTAGTGCATTCATTTCATTGAAATAAAAATAGAAAGGCCGCCAGAGGGTTAAGAATGTAAACAGTGGCTTGTCAGGGTTTAATATGACAGATACGTGTACAAAACATCTTATGCGCGAAGACAAAGAAGCAGTTTGAAAGCCTCCTCAAGACAAGTACTTCTGACAGTGTAAACAAGTTTTCTTCTCACAGCGGCTCAGGCTTTCTCACATCTCACAGGCACAACGGAACGACTTGCTCATCTTTCACTCTCTGGTCGCTGAACAAATGATTGCATTTATTTAGCCTTTTATACCTAGTGAAAAGTAATTATTTCTTTGGCTTTTAAATATAAACTATCAAAAGTGCGAAATGCATTTTTAGTGTTTAGCATTCAAAGGCAGACTACTTTGTGTCTTGACACTGATACAGCCTATTCATTTCATAGCCCGCATAAAACATCCCCCATATGGAGTTGTTAACAATGGGATGAATGTGTGTTGAATATTAAGATGGTTAATTATATTCCAAATTCATTTTAAAAGTGAACGCACAAAGCCAAAGACTGATTAACTGAACATATGCCTTCAAGTGTCTTTATTACGGTTTAATCAAATAATAACAGATAATGGTGCAATAAATTGCCTTTCTTCTCAGTAACAAAGCAATCGCTGACAACAGTGGTAATATTGCATAAACGTTTGGGGGGAAATGGCAAATGGTATTATGACACCCTTGAATTAACCTGCAATCCATCTTAATTGAAGTCACCCATATGTGGCACCCAGAAACACAAGGTAAAATGGGATTTTAAGATGACATTGCCTTCGCAAACCCGCATGGCACCTTTCAAAAACTGGTCTCACAATGTTTATAGATGTACCACAGCAGCTTTGAATGTGACAGTGCCCTCATACAGTGTGCTTCATTGTTGACTCTCCTTAGTCTTCTTCGAGTTTCTTTTTTGAGCATCAGAATAACAACGCTATCACCTGAGGCTCATGTTGCCATAGGAACCCCCTCAGGTGTGAGGCACCGATGACAACTGCATCTCAGTGTTGCGATGGTAATTGTCTTAAATTAAACTTCTACGAGAAGTATCATTGGGTTTATTCAGCTCACAGTTTAAGATACCAAGGCAAGTTTATTACCAACCATTCTATTTCATTTACTTTATAGATAATGGTTTCTGGCCTCTATCCTTGGGCACGTTCAAAGCTCAAACCGGTGTGCAACACTACTTCCCGGGTCAGAACGTCTTGGGCTGTTTCGCCAGTGTATAGTGTAAATGCAAATATCGGATACG
Source organism: Romanogobio albipinnatus (assembly GCA_023566225.1). NCBI lineage: Eukaryota > Metazoa > Chordata > Actinopteri > Cypriniformes > Gobionidae > Romanogobio > Romanogobio albipinnatus. The sequence goes on from CM042263.1 coordinate 6,169,799, forward strand.
GGTCGCTTTTAAAAGATGATGTAAGCGGGTCGTAAAAAAAATCGGATGTAGTCACCAAATCAGAATGGTGCATCAAGACCTGCAGTGTAAATGCGGCCTTGAGACAGCTCGCACAATGGGTCCAAGTAAAGTGGGTCCGCTGCAGCTCGGTACACGCAACAATTGAAGATATTGACATGATTGTCGTAAGAGTTTTATAGTAAAAATAGATCATATCAACATGATGATGTAGTTGTTTATATTTTTAGCTTCATTGCAAGGCAAGTTTATTTATATAGGCTACCAAATTTCATACACAATGGTAATTAAAGGTGCACTATGTAACATTTTTTCAGTAAAATATCCAAAAAAACACTAGGCCAGTGTTATATATTTTGTTCAGTTGTGTACTTACAGTATCCCACGTTTCCAACTATTTGTAAATTGCTATTTTACCCAAGGTACCGGGACGTGTGAGGGAGTCGCCTGTCAATGGCGTCATATCTGCGTTCCCCTCGGTTTCCGGTTTTATTTTGCATAATAAAAGTCCCGCTGCTCGCGAGTTGAGTTGAAACGAGTTGAGGCTTGGACCCAGAAACGGCGTTCCTTACGTCACGACTGAACAAGCGGATTCGCCCGGCCTGATTCATGAACGAGTCGTTCTTTGGAGTCGATTCTTGTCAATACACCGGTTTACAAAACGTCGAACTGGATTGATCCGAGAAGTTCTCGAGTCAACAAACCACATAGGACCTACTCAAACCATGATGAGGTAAACTCTTTTTTACAGTCTATGGGTAAACTGCATCGAAGTTTCAAATGTAAGTCGCTTATTTGAACCGATTCGCGAGAATGATTCGGACTTCCTTAACGTCGTCAACAGTGCAACAATCTGGTTAATTATGCAAACTACCATATAGAATTGCCCAATATTTAACAAGAAATGTTGAAAAAGTTTATTTCAGCTCTGTATAAGACAACTCCGCATTTATTGAACCACATTTTGCCTGAAGAAATCAACAATGCCAGCTGAAAATAGATAATAAGAAACTTTAAGAGAGAAAATATTGTTAGTTATTTAATTACCAAATTGTCATGGTAAATTAAACAGAGTAACAGATTGGCGCCATCCTTGAGTAAACAAGCAAAGTGTCTGGATGACACATTGTGTTTTGGTCGGTCTGGGCTCTGGGTGGCACAGCAGCCAACTCAATGCATTGTTAGGCTAATTGAAGTGAAGACAAGAGGACTGAGACCCCCCATAGGCTCTGTGGCAGGAACAAAAATACACAATCATATAATTCAAAAATCCAAATGCAGTGGCGACAGATAATGATGTGTCCAATTAAATGCTGCAGAAGCTGTTCCAGTATATGACTGCAGCCGCAATGTGTTAAAATGCCATGTTCCAAATGCAGCTTAATTGCCACCCACTGGTTCTGTCAACAGGTGCCAATGGCTCTGAATCATAGTGGGGGAAGTGTGTTAAAGCTTTTTTATGTTCCCATCTCTGATTATGAGTGAATTCTAATCAGCAACGTACACGGTTTCAAAATTTGATCGAATCAGGAAACATATCTATCTATCTATCTATCTATCTATCTATCTATCTATCTATCTATCTATCTATCTATCTATCTATCTATCTATCTATCTATCTATCTATCTATCTATCTATCTATCTATCTATCTATCTATCTATCTATCTATCTATCTATCTATCTACTAACCAACATCTTCCCTCAAATCCTGGACTCCACTGCCTAGAGACTTCTCATATCCACACAGAATCACACTACTGTGCATATCCAGAGTACCCGAAGAGAATATTTTTTATGTTGTCCTCTATTTTTGATTTGACTTTCATGGCTCCCTCCGGATGCATTTATCAGCTGAGGGTTAGTAGTTAGCTGCGCTAGAGCACTGCCTGCAGCTGCCCCATGTCTTTACAGTACATTTTTTCATTTTTACCCACATTAGGACTGACTGACACATAATCCCTTGGTGCAGCAGTGGCCTCCATTTTCTTGGCAAATAGCAGCGAGTTTAATTCCACCCTCTGTCCAAAATAACAGCACGCACGATTTTGCTTCTGTAATTGGGCTATTATCATCATGGCGTGAGGGCTGAATTCTCAAACATGATTCTTAGACGGTCCCAACCGAGTCATTACTTAAGAGGTTTTTCAGTGGTCAGCTATCCATTAGTTGTAGAACAATTTGGCAAGGGCTAGTCTGTTAAATATATGCGATGCTAACATTTAGATTTTTGCTGTAAGTGCTTAAACATGGATATAAATATGATAGGCTTTAACTAAGCTTCAACTTTAAGTGTAGTTAAAGGTCCCGTTCTTCGTGATCCCATTGTTCAAACTTTAGTTAGTGTGTAATGTTGCTGTTAGAGCATAAATAATACCTGTAAAATTATAAAACTCAAAGTTCAATGCCAAGCGAGATATTTTATTTAACAGAAGTTCCCTTTCAAAGCCTACAGCGAACGGCCGGCTTGGACTACATCCTGGTACTTCCTTCATAAATGACGTCAGTAGAACAGTAGAACAGACTAAACTCCGCCCACAAGAATACGCAAAAAAGGGGGCGTGGTCTTGTTGCTCTCCCACGTGGAGAAGAGGAAGTGTTGCGTTTGTCGCCATGTCGTCGAGACGCTGTTATTTTCATCCCGGAGTGAAATCACCTTTGTTTGGCTTTCTCAGGGACGCTGTACTTAGAGATCATTGAGCGCATACATCTCCCCGTTAAGAGGCGTGACCTTTCCGTGCAACGTGCGCTAAGCTGCTGTCGAATCACAACACAGGAACCGTGCAACGTTTGCTAAGCTGCGGTCAAATCACAACACGGGAACCGCTGGCACAATCAGAACTCATTACGTATTTCTGAAGGAGGGACTTCATAGAACAAGGAACTCATCAGCCCGTTTTTAGGACAGTGAAAACAGCGGTGTACAGATAAGTAAATTGTGTGAAAAATACTGTGTTTTTTTACACGCGAAACATGAACACGTTATATTGCACACTGTAAACACAATCAAAGCTTTAAAAAAAACACGAAGAACGGGACCTTTAAATATTGACCAATTGTTGTCAAACAAACTTTCTTGTGTCCTTTGCGCCCCCTAGAGGTGTAGATGATATGATTGTCAAAATCTCTAAAATGTACCATATTTACATTCACATAAAAAAAACATAAAAATCAGGTTTGTGTGCTATTTATTCTCCTTTGAGGATTATCTGTAAATGGCACCAAAAAAGGCTAAACTTTTTTCTACTTTGAAAATGGGGAGTCACAAAAAATTGATAACTGCTGGGGTAACGCATTACAAGTAGCGCGAGTTATGTAATCAGATTACTTTTTCAAGTAACGAGTAGAGTAACATTACTTTTACATTTACAACAAAATACCCAAGTTACTTTGTTTTCCCATTTATTGACTGACATCTCTTCTGTTCCCATGTTGAGAGAAATCAGGAGTAAGTGCAGAGGCGTTGTAGCCTGGTCCTACCAGACTCTCGTACATTTCATTTGTACAGAGAGTCTGGCCACTCTCCATTGACAAGCGTTAACTTCCTTGAAGGCGGGTACTCTCATGAAGTTTAAAACTATTGGATCTGCCCAGAGCCACTCTGGATCTGCCATAACCAATCGCTAACGTTTGTTTGTGACCATAGACCAGGGTTCCTCAAATATTGCCCTGGACGGCCAATGCGCTGCAGAGTTTAGCTCCAACCCTGATCAAACTCACCTACCTGTGATTTTCTAGTGAACCTGAAGACATTGATTAGCATGTTCAGGTGTGTTTAATTAGGGTTCGAGCTAAACTCTGCAGGAAAGTGGATCTCGTGGGCCAGATTTGAGGATCCCTGCCATAGAATGTAAAAAAAAATACAGTGTCCGTGACGTCACCCATTGGATTCTGAAGAGCAGTCTGGAAGCGTAAAGTGGGGTCAAGTTGGCCGTTGGCAGCGCGGCATCGCGCGTCACTCCGTGGCCACGCCCTTAATTATGCAGAACTTTAAGGCTTTATATAATGTAAAGGGATGAGTTTTAAAAAAATTCACCCCCCTCACAGTTGTCATGAAGGGCAAAATTAGCCTTATAGACCAAAACCACAATTTGTACCAGGCTGTAAACATGTTTTATTCTGCTGTAAAGTTGGGCATTTTAACATGAGCTCAATGAGATTATGCTCCCTTCTGGAACTTATCCCTAGTGGCCAGTCGAACCCTCTGGTGCTCTTCGTTTAGGGGTTGCATTGGTTGTCTTCCCGGTCATAAGTGACCGGACGCCTAAAAAAACTTCCTCCACCCCAGTAAAACCAATGGAATTTATTTTTCTTCAATAATATTTTTTCTTTTTAATTTTGTATTTTGAGATGATTTGATGGTGTTTTTTATATATTGATGCAATAATTATGGTCTATTTTTGCCATTGAAAATTATACAAAAAAAACCTTTTTTGTATTTTTTTTTAATTATTGCAGTATTTTAGGTTAAAATAAAGACTAGGCCTTCAATATATATATTTTTTTCAAGGCAGATTAGCGCCCTCTTTTGGAATTATTTAAGAAATCATGCAACCATGGGTGTAATCACTAGAGGTCTCTATGGAGAGGCTTGAGAATTCCCTAGTTCTCTTTTGAACACATTTAATGATTTTTTTGTTGTTGATGGATTTGAATATATATATTTAAAAAATCTCAAAGACTATTTATTATAAAGTTTTTTTGTTAGAAATATAGATTTTTTCTGTGAATGTGTTTTTGCAGATTTCCCATTCGTTTCTTATGGTGTAATTTTTGACCGTAGAGCACAAGTGCCCTTTTTTGTGTTTACATACCTAATGCTAGAAAAGTCACCAAGTTTCATATCATTCTGATGAAGCTGTGATTTTTTTTAAATTCCAAATGTGGTTCATAGGTTCAGTTTTTCATAGGTGTGTGTGTATAAATGTGCGTGTGTGTGTGTGTGTGTGAGTGGATGTGTCAATATCACACTCTTGATGTTTTAGAGTGTCACGCCTTTACTGCAGTGTACTTTTTTTCAGCATTGTGGCTGATTTGTAGATTGTACACACAAATATTCTGAGAATTTTTGTGTTTTTGCCGATTTCCCATTCATTTCCTATGGTCGGTCATTTATGACCGAAGACAATGAACGTTACTTTTTTTTTTTTACGACCAATTAGCATGCTCGAATCATGACCCCAATTTTTTTGTGTGTTTACATACCTAATGCTAGAAAAGTCACCAAGTTTCATATCATTCTGATGAAGCTGTGATTTTTTAAAATTCCAAATGTGGTTCATAGGTTCAGTTTTTCATAGGTGTGTGTGTATAAATGTGCGTGTGTGTGTGAGTGGATGTGTCAATATCACACTCTTGATGTTTTAGAGTGTCACCCCTTTACTGCTGTGTACTTTTTTTCAGCATTGTGGCCGATTTGTAGATTGTACACACAAATTTTCTGAGAAGTTTTGTGTTTTTGCCGATTTCCCATTCATTTCCTATGGTCGGTCATTTATGACCGAAGACAATGAACGTTACTTTTTTTTTTACGACCAATTAGCATGCTCGAATCATGACCCCAATTTTTTTGTGTGTTTACATACCTAATGCTAGAAAAGTCACCAAGTTTCACATCATTCCGAAATAGCGGTGATTTTTAACATTTCAAAACAGAACATTTTCCGGTCAGAAATGACCGAAGAGCACCAGCGGGTTAAGTCACTTCCGTATTGGCTTCAAGAGAAACTGGAGGAGGTTGTGATGTATCGATAGTGTTCGCCTTAGCCAACTCCTTCACCACTAACAGAGCGAGCTGGAAAATCAAACTTTTCCCGAACCCCGTGGGGAGGAGGGCCACAACATCATGGCCACCAACAAAACTCAGCGAAGATTGTTCTTGCTCCGGCTTTAACTTCTGGGTATTCGGCAGCGGTGCCACAACAGACCGAATGGCTTCGCTCGCATCTTTCTCCGCCGCCATTACTGAACTACATCTCAAACTAGCGCACGACATCAACGTCATCGTTCTCAGCCACTCCCTCTGTTCGCTGATTGGACCGGTTAAAATTTGTCCGGAGAAAACCAGCGAATACACCGCAAACCCAGACGGAGTACTGAAGGAAAATGAGCGGAAGTACGTAGGAGGGCGGAGCCAGACTTGAGGCGTTGTGTGCGCTGTGTGAATATGATGGTTATTTCTAATTCTAGACCAAACGTGAGCATGCATTTACTCATCTCACTTACACAAAAACAGATACAGTATTCCACAAAATGAAATGAAAACTACTAAGAAAACTTAAAATTATTATTATTATTATGGCTGAAGTAAGAGTTTACAGCATTGCTGAGTATTTTCTTCTGAACTCCAGTGAACCAAAAACTCGGTTTGAAATCGCTGGTGTTTCTTACGTCACAAACTACCTTGTAAACAATCCCGTCAGAATGCGGGCAGCTTTAGCATATCATTTTCTACACTCTAAAAACGTTTACTATGATTTACCCAATTTTTTTGGTGAACATTTTTACACTAAAAAAATGTAGTACATTTTAAAGCAGTGAAATCAATTACACCGTATAAGCTGAGCAAATGCAAGTAAAAAAATTAAGTAGTTCTGAGTAACTACATTTGGTACATTTACAAATAAAATTGGGGGAAAAACATTTAAAAACCAATATTTATGAGTAATATTAACTCTTATAGTATAACTTTAATATTACCTTTAATTTCCTCTAAACCTTTCAAAAATACTCCACAAAACCACACTCATATATGACATTGGCCTTTATTGTCGATGAGTACAGCAATACAGCCAGTCCCTCCAGAAAAACGCGATTATGCGATTGCGTGATTTAACGCATAATCAGCCAAAGTCTGCATATTTATGCGGGGGCCGCATTTTTTCAAATACGCCGCACTTTCGCCGCATAAATTGCCTATTTCCGCGTGCAAAATATGTGGGGCTAGCATGATTTCATAATCCCCGCATTTTCGTTGCAAAAAAAGTCATATATATTAGCAGAAAGTTGAAAAATTTTCGTTTACTTCACACAAGAGCCGCCATTTCAGCCTATTGCCATGGGAACGTTTTGAAGTGGGAACGTTTTTTCATCGCATTTTTTAAGAAAACGTGCCGCATAATCAAGGATTTTTGCCCGCAACAATCACAAAAAAAGCCGCATTTTTCTGGAAGGACTGTACAGCATATATTACAGTTTTGACATGTATACGATATTGGCAACATTTAAACTCATGTAACAAACATTTTAGAAGTATAAATTAAACATTTAAAAGTAATTCAAGTGTAATCAACCTGTCTGTTATCCAATTTCCACCGTATCAGCGCTGTTTCTCGAGCCTGAGATGGACTCGCGGTCTGCGGGTGGACTTTGAACTTCAGACCGCCGTCCTGCGTTTCACTCGTAGCTCAAAGATGCTGCAACTCGCCGGACACCATAACCTGCCAATAAACAAACAGTGCACAGTTTTAAGAGCATTTTATCATCCAAATTAATTATATTCATTATCTTAAGGAATAAAGTTGTGTGTTTTGAGCAAGACACCAGGGGCTTCAAAGACAGATGGCGCACTCGTTTACTCACATTGCGTCCCTGTATGTTGTTTTGCATTAAATAAAGATTTTAAGCACAGTAATGATTTTGTAGATAAAATAAAACACACAAACCTGAATTTCACAGAGGAAATGTTCCAATTCTGCGACGCTGAGAAGAAGGAACTGCTCTGGAGACTGAAGAGAATTCAAACAGCCTGCGCTCACTCAACCGTCGAGCCGTCGTCACCTCAATGGGCGAGGCATTGTTTTAATCAAGTAAACTTACTACATTTCTTCAGTGTGTGTTAAATATTAATAATCTTGATTTTAATGACGTAATATTTGTGGTTCTTGAAACAGATCGATTTAATTCTGATTTCTCAAATATTTTGATAGAAATTTCACAAATATATTAAGCATATTTTAAATAAATAATTGGTCATTCGAACACTAAATTCTTTTTGTGAAAAAAACTGAAATATAACTGTAAATTTGAGACAAAATTAACTGTTGGATTTTTAGTCAATTATTTTGGTATGTTCAACTCAAAACATCAAGTAAATGATATTTAGAGATTTGATTAAGTTAATAAAGTTAATTATTACTGTGATATTTACTAAGCCACTGAATAATTTTTTAGAGTGTATGCTGTGAAGCAGGGGAGTCTCGAGAAGCCGGTATATTTTTGTGTTAATATGAACATTTTTTCTAGTAGATTTGGGTAGATTTAGCAATATCCGGGTTAATTATGTATATGATGTATATTACGATGTTATGATGAACTATATGCCTTTCTCCACTGACGTTCTATGATGTTCAAAGCATTTCTAAGGAAGCTGGTTTTTAGAAGGCAGACTGAGATGGCGAACGGGAACATGGTTTGTGTGTTAAATATTAATAATCTTGTGGTTCTTGAAACAGATCGATTTAATTCTGCTTTCTCAAATATTTTGATAGAAATTTCACAAATATATATTTTTTTGGGTTTTTTGGAACATGGTTTTTGGGGCGGCAGTGGCTCAGTGGTTCATGTAGGTTGTCTACAAAGCGGAAGGTTGGTGGTTCGATCCCCGGTTCCACCTGACCAAGTGTCGAGGTGTCCATGAGCAAGACACCTAACCCCAGCTGCTCCCGATGAGCTGGATGGCGCCTTGCATGGCAGACACCGCCGTCGGTGTATGAATGGGTGAATGTGAGGCAATGTGTAAAGCGCTTTGGATGGCCATTGGTCTGTTAAAATCGCTATATAAATGCAGTCCATTTACCATTTTGTGTAACATTAGCAACACATTATTAGCCGTTTGATAGCATACCGTAGTCAAGCAAAAGGCTAATCATATTAATTACCCTTATGAGTTCGACGCTGTAAAGAGTGATACCATTGTGCAGCATTTACTACAGTTACTTGAGTAAAAGTTGACGAGTGGATCTCTGAGTGGAGGCGGTGCTAATTAGCATTTTCATGAATCCGTGTATACTAAATGAAGCAAGGGTGGTGTAGTTAGTTACATTCAAGCTATTCATAGGCATGAAGAATTTTTTTCACAGGAAAAAAATGATGGACTACAGGGGAACTTTAAAATTCAAATTCTACAAAAAGATTTCCTCACAGAAAGCTATCATATGGCTTTTTATAAGATATGAAATATAGCGCACAAGTCATCTGACCTACTTTTATGATGTTGTTGTTGTTGTTGTGTGTGTGTGTGTGTGTGTGTGTGTGTGTGTGTGTGTGTGTGTGTGTGTGTGTGTGTGTGTGTGTGTGTGTGTGTGTGTGTGTGTGATTTTGTAGCTTGAAAGATCTAGTCCCATTCACTCATGTGTATAAGAGTGAGTGAAATGTCTTTTTTTTTTTGTGAATTATGCCTATAAGCAGCTACATCAAATGTGAATATTCATCAAGTGTGATGCATTTCTGTATTTTGATTCAGAGCACCTTACAGATTAACTGGCAAGAAGAAATACACACCCATAAATTACTGACTGAAAGGGAATGCTTTGACAAACTAGTAACTATTTACTTTACAGTTGATAGGTAAAATATATATATATGCGTTTATATTTTCAATCAGTTTCAATCTGGCACAGAAGCATCTCCGGTGTCATTGAAGCAATGAGAAGCTGTCAGGTGTATTTACTGAGATCTGTTTTTGAGACGTGTCTTTGTGCTATATTTGTCTAACAGTAGCTATAGCAACATGCTAAAATTATAGCTCTGGGTATACGTTGTCATAAAACATGTCTTTTAATTTACCCAAGGCACACAATGTTTTCCTTATTATTGAAATTCTCAGTAAGGCTTTGATTTTTGGATTTAAAATGAATATCCCTCAGAGATTTGGAGGGGGTTAACAGTAGCTAATCATTCAGGAACAGGAGACAAAACTTTGCTATATTTGTGTTTGATTATGACAACTTTATTCAAATGAGTTGCCCCCAATTCTAAATTTGTAGAAGAAAAGAACAAGCTGCCTTTTATCATCATGTTAAGCTGACAAGATAAGAGTTCAGTATAGACTTCAGAGTCTTAAAAAAAAACTCTATAATAATAATCATACTGAATAACATGATTGTGATTTGCGTCCCAGTTTGGGGAAGTCTTTGCTTTTAGCAGACTGTTGTAATTTCACTTTCACGTCGGTCTTAGTACACGATGTAACTACACACATCACAACATGTTGGCGTTATTGTGTCACTTATTGAGCAGTAGGCTAGCTGGAGCCGTTTACCTCCAGTCTTTGTGCTAAGCTAGGCTAGTGGTGTGTGCATCAGACAGAGTTATGGCACGCACAGAGATGAGAATGGTATGTATGGACTTATCTAACTCTCGGGGATACGGTGAATAAGCTAAAGTCCCAAAAAGTCAACGTGTTACTTTAAGGAAAATGTTATGGCACAGCGCTAGAGTGGTTGCCAGGGTGTTGCTACACAGTTTCTAGGGTGGTTGCTATACGGTTGCTAAGGTGTTCTTAATTTCTAAACCATTGTTAGTGGGTTTTGGGTGGCTTAGCATCAGTAAGAGAAAAAATCGTATCCGATATCAACAAAACATTGTTTTAATAACAAAATAGCATTCATTTGATTCTCATAAAACATCAAAACAAAGAATATATGAAGAATAATTCCATTAAATATAAACCATTCACTTTGTAATAAGTTAAGAGAAATGAATTGTAGTACGAGTTGTTCCAAAACACACCTTTTCACCATAGTTATTATTCATTTACTGCAAAAATAAAATGAAATGCATACAGAACATGATGATTTAACACATTTTTAACATTTAAATGTCCAATTGTACAATCATAGGGTCACTGAGAGTTCCTTCAAGTGTGATTTGCTTGGTATGCCACTTGTTAATGAATGGCTTTGGCCATAAACTTCTACATTCCAAACTTAAAGACCTTTTCTGGAAATGAATGGACCCCAGATCCACCACAACTGCCTTCATTTCACGAACATTTGTCACCTCATCAACAGTTTTAATCACATTATTTCACTAAAATTGGGTGCACACTCTATGATATTTGCCACTTTTTTGTTGTCAGAGACTCAACCAGTCTTTTATTTTCAAGGCGAAATTTGGAAAATTGGCATTGAATGTGAGAATGTTGAGAACAGCACTGAATTTCTTTTTCTTAATCACCATTTTCTCTTATATTTCAGCAAAACAGAAATAAATAATAATAACAATAATTTATTTTACCCAAGGTGGTAAGATAAATATTCCTATTAGCCTACACAATTTTCTTTAAGCATACATTTTTCTTGTTTTAAGAATGTTTAGACGAAACATGATTCAAATAATGATTACGATTTTATTTTTTTATTTTTTTACAGTGTGGTGACTCAAAATGCGTAGTCAGTGCTGTCAATTTCGACCAAAGGCCCTGTCCCAAATGCACCCTAAACCCTCTTCCCGAGTCCGCACCTTCGTGACGTAATGCCGCTTTGATTGTCAAGAAGAAATCTGCTGCGGATCTTGCTTCAGTAAAGGTGGGCATTTAGGGCGCTTGCGAGCACCCTTCTGAAACCTAAAATGACAAATGTGACACCCCACGGTCTCATGGACCTAACGGACAGCCATTATTAATCCACAAGACCGAAAGTGCATAGGAAGTGTGCCATTTGGGACAAGGCCAAAGTCTAGCTTAAATGTCTGTGGTCTTATTGATATCATGTCATACAATCTGATACGAAACAATGGTAAAGTACAGTAAAAATCATACAGTGTACACCCGGATTAACATTAGGACAAAATATCTCAAAGCAGTTCATGTTGTGCGTTGTTCAAATATCCTCAGTGCAAACTCTTCTAATTCCACCTTTTGTCATGTTTCCTCAAGTTCTGGCTCTTCTGGAAGTGTGGTGAGATCTTGTATGACTACCTGCGGAGTTGGCATGGTGATGGACATTGGCATTGCGACGGGCACCGCCCTTCGAGAACTTTGTGGCACAGCGTCCCTCTGTAGTTCCGGAGCCAGAGTGGGTGCCTGCGCCTCCTGCAGGTGTCTCCGGTACTGCACGAAGCTGCACGTCTTTAGGACAATGGCGAGGACGTTCTTACCCATGAGTATTCCAGACACACGGATGTCCCTATAAAACACCATATTTCCTCCCCGTATAAAAATCGTAATAAAGTTGATGGCGACCAAACTGAGAATGGGATACAACAACATCTTGTGCGGCACAATGTTTACACCTTGCATGCTTATTTCGCTTAGCGACACACACGGCAGAATCAGAAGTAGTATGTAGCAGTAGAAAAAAGTAAGGCCCTCCACCCATAGGGGTAGCCCTTTTCTCTGAGGCTCCCATAGGCTGGCTTGAATGTCCAAGATGTCGAGAAGATCCACCACGACCCAGAACAGTCGACTCCTCAGCTCCTCCCTTTTCTTGATTGGCCGAACATATTCCATGTGGTCGATGGCTGCCAGCGTAACGTAAAGTCCCGGCACGAACACGGAAAGCAGGACCGTGAAAGCCTTGCAGGTAAGAACTTCCACTCTCTCGCCTTCCGCCTTGTAGTTCTGATAGACAAAGTAGACCTTGATCTCGAGCACAAAGACGTAGAAGAACCAGAGGATCATGGCGTAGCCGCGCTTAGCAGTTCGTACCTCGGCACCAACCCATACTGCAATGTACCGCAGCACGATGAGGAAGCACACGTCGCCTACCATCACCATGATGCAGACGCCCACCTTCCGCGGACCTTGATTCTGCTCCACAAGGTAGGCGTCCAGCAGCGCCATGCTGCTCATGATAAGAACACACGAAAGGCAAACGTGTGGCTTGTTGGAAGGGGGCGGTGGGACCATGTTGATTATGAGAAACAAAGGTGATTAAATGTTCAATCAAACCACGTTTTGTAGACCCATATGAGTTGCTTAACTGTTCATCCCAAAGGACAAGCAGTCCTGGAAACGGTAGTTAATCTAAATCTGCTTAATAGCACAGCAACCTGTTCCTCAAAATGAGGCGTGATGAGAGGATAGAGCTAATGAGGAAGCAAGAAAAAAAGATCAAGATTGAGCCAAACTTGCGTTTCCGAAATTCAGCTCGAGGCTGAAAACAACCTAATGCACAGGATGTACTCCGGGGTGCCACACAGCAAACCTAGTGCCGCTGTCAGTCATCAGTCCTCTCGTCTTAACTCACTCCCACAGTTCTCCGAGTGAATGTCGGCAACCTGTGCATACTGATCGCATCCGTCTCTGTTTTCATTAATCGTTAATTGCGTCTTTCACAGCCAGAGTCTTAAATATTTCAGATCTCCCAGTCTGTAAGCACAACCACCGGCTCTTATTTTCTAAAAACGAGTCTCACGGCTTCAAGGGAAAGGCGAAATAAGCCACATGCTCTCCGAAAGAGTGGGTCAGAAATTATCAGCTGTGATAAATTTCTCATTTTATGCCAGAAGTGAATTTCTTCCGATCATTATTCCTCAGAGCGCGCCATACGAGGCTACAACTGACACGCTTCTTCTGTGAGGTTCATCACTCCAGGTTGCGTTGAACAGTGAGTGTACGCGTGGTTTACGTATGCATGTTTTTCTCCGAAAAATTGCAGCAGATGATGTCTTTGAAGCCCCAAAGTCTCAAATCCGATCCAGTCTTCAGATCTCTTCCTCCCACATACATCGACGTGGGTTGTGAAAGGTAAAGTATTTAAAAGTAAGTTCATCTAGAAGAAAATGACCTCTTTTCTGAAGGATTAGAAGCACTGCATTCCTCCAGAGGAGCAATCCTGCGCCTCCTGTAGATTAAAATCTCTCTGTTCTCATCTTCTTCCCAGTATCGACGCCAAAGACGTCAATAAGTTTCCCTCACCTTTGAAATCTCTGCAGCAATAATCTCGGTCTTCCTTCTTTCATCCTCTCCAACTCCAGAGCAATGTGCTGTGTGCAGCCTGTGGCTCTTCAACACAGTCTGGCTAGATTTCACCCTCCTCCTGCCGTTTTTCTTTTCTCTCCTCCCTCTCTCTGCTCCCCTCCACTTATGCGCAGTCAGGCATTGGGTGTCAAAGATGCTCTGCAACAGCTACAGATAAAGACCGCGTGAAGCTTTCATTTGATCAGAGCTGCGCTGTCACAACTAGACCAAGGGTCTACATGCAATACCTCTCTTAGGGATTCCCTTTTAGAGACCTTCAGTTCCTTAGAAGTTCTGCTTCAAATTGTGAACTGTGCATTGGTCCAGGGGTCTTTGATCTGACATTGCAAATCTCAGAGGAACTGTGACTGAAACAATAAAGAGAGTGAGTAAATGTTTCCATGGTGCAGAACAAAGTGAGTGCAGTCAGGCACACTGAGAGCATCAGGACAAAGATGGTTGCTATATAATTGTAACCCTCCGTTTGTGAAAAGCCTTGCAAGATTCAAGAGTTTATTTGAAAGGATTTACCGTGTACACCAACGGGGAAATACTGCAGGAGTCTTCAAACAATTGTTTGGTGTAAAACTATTACTGTTCAGTGTTCAAAAGTTTGGGGTTGGTAATATTTTTAATTCTTTTATGATCTTTAATGCAAAGAGCATTCATTGGATTATAAACGCAGAAACATTTCTTCTTATTATTACTGTTCTTATTAATGATGTTGTAAGATAACTTTTAATGTCACTTTTGATCAATTTCACACACACACACACACACACACACACACACACACACACACACACACACACACACACACACACAGGGGTGTTTTTGTGAAATGTGGGGACATTCCATAGGCGTAATGGTTTTTATACCGTACAAACCGTATTTTCTATCCCCCTACACTGCCCCTAAACTTAACCCTCACAGGAGACTGTGCAGTTTACTTTCTGTGAAAAAAAAAACTCATTCTGTGTGAAATATAAGCATTTTGAAAAGTGAGGACATGGGGAACGTCCTCATATTTCACCCTCTTTTTGTAACACCTATGTCATACCCATGTCATTATACACATTTGTGTCCTGATATTTAACAAAAACATGCCCACACAGACACACACACACATTACTCTTTTAATACAATATTAACTTTAATCAAAGCTAATTGTTTAATTGTCCCACGTATTATGTACAGTCAATAGATATTTAACACCCTCTTTTTTTCAGAATAGACATGAAAATGCTAGCCTGACGTCGTCATACTCAGATTCTAGTCAGAATATGAGTCTGATTCTGCTCCATTGGGCTGTGATTATGGGGCGTGTTTAGACCGAACCAGGAAAGAAAATGCCTCCGCACTCAATTGGATAGACCTACAACCAATCAGAGCAACGGAGCGACGCATAGTTGTCAACAGAACTCAACTGCACGCTGGAAGAAGTAGAAGAAGAAGATGAGTGTAAATTGTCTTTGTCGGTGTTGTAAAAAATAATTGAAGGATACATGGAGTACTTACCAACACCATCATCATTTTTGACAGAAATAGTAAAGGTGAACGCATATACAAACCCAAACGCTCTTTGGTGATGTGGATGATTACGTCACTGTTGATCATCTGTCCATCATCGTATAAAGCCCGCCCTTACAATGTGATTGGTCCAAACAGCTCTGGTTCGAGCATAGTTGCCACACAACGGATCAAGTTCAAACAATAGACTGTAAAACAAATATGGATGTAGTGTCCGTGACGTCACCCGTAGGATTCTGATGAGCAGTTTTGAAGCGTAAAGTATAGGGACGAGCTGGCCGTTGCCATCTTGTCAGCGGTTCATCGCACGTCACTCCCAGATAACTGACAATGGGCATAAAGGCGGGACGTGGGTGGAGCTGAGGTGACGCGATGACTAACAAACAGCAGATAAATGGCTATCCACCTGTCACTCAAAGTGGCCACGCCCTTAATTATGCATAACTTTAAGGCTTTATATAATGTAAACGAATGAGTTATAAAAAAATGTACCCCACTCACAGTTGTCACGAAGAGCAAAATTAGCCGTACAGACCAAAACCACAATTTGTACCAGACTGTAAACATGTTTTTTTTTCAGTAAATTTGGGCATTTTAACATGGGACTCAATGGGATTCTGCTCCTTTCTGGAGCCTGTCCTTAGTGGCCAGTCCATGAATCGCAATTTAAGTCATTTCCGTATTGGCTTCAAGAGAAACTGAGGGAGGTTGCCGCTTGGTTCAGACCGAACTTCCCGAACTCAAATGTTGTGGGCGGGGCTAAGTTCGGCTCTCGTCCAGGCTATGAAAATGCACTATCCAAACATAAATGGCTGTAATTCAACAATAGACCTATGTTTGGTCTTGTTTTAAAGAAGATACTCAGCAGATTATTGCTGAAGTGAAAGCACTTCAAATGAAAAAGTTATGGAAGTTTAAATTTACTGTAAATCAAATGTAATGTACTAAACATTTTATATAAAATATTTATTTTACAAAATAGTTTTTACTGTAAAATCAATGCAATATATCTAAGTTGTGTTCCAAATTTGAAGTTGATATCACAAAAATTGAAGTTCCTGAGATTTTGTTTAGGCACTGTACCAAAAATAGCCTCCAGGTGTCACTCACATTCCATATTTTTATTTCAAATAAATTAATACATTTCTGTCTAAATATCTCTTATGGAACCTTGAGACCTTTCCGACTGTATGTGTTTTGTCAAGATTAGAAAAGGTTTTGATTCTAAAATAGTTCAAATAAACTTTGTAATATGAAACATGACACTGCCCCCTAGGGGAGGAGCCAGCAAAAATAATTTAAAGTGACTTTCCATGGTAACGCAATGTCCGATTTTGAAAGTTTTCACGGGATGAATTTTGAGTTCGTAAGCTTTCAAATGATGCCTAATTTATGATGATTACTAAAATATGTAATACGAAAAAAGGCAATAAATAAAAAGAGCGCCAAGCGGTGACAGTCAGTGATTTAGAATGTATGTAGTTTATGAATATATAATATTATGCATATATGCTCTTTTAAAGTCAACATGAAACTTCCAAAATGTAGCCAAAGAAGTGTTTTAACACAGAAATGATGCTTAAAATAGAACTTTTCAGAAAATTCATCCTCTCAGACTTGCGTGTTTATATATATATATAAATGTGTATGTGTGTGTGTGCTCTTACTGAGTAGGTTCTCCAGAGTGTTGAAAAAACCATATGCGACCTTTCCTGAGCTACATATGACAAAAATGGGAAAAAAAGAGGTACAATTTTCGTCGTTTGATTCCAGGGCTGGGGGCAATGTTTCATTTATGAACTAAAGAGGAGAGAACAAAGATTTCAGATAGAGATATGAGCATGCAATGAGGAAAACAAAAAACATAACGATTTCCTATGGCTACACTCTAAAATGCTGGGTTAAAAATAACCCAAGTTGGGTTGAAAATGGACTAACCTTTTGTTTTAACCCAGCGATTGGGTTGTTTTAAGCAAACATTTAACCCAGCCGCTGGGTTAGTCCATTTCCAACCCCACTTGGGTTATTTCTAACCCAGCATTTTTCAGAGTGTACCTTTAGCAAAGGAGCTACCTGCACATTTAAACTCCACATAACCAAAATGACAAGTGTTTTATTGCAAATGTGGAACTAATCTAAATATTTGATAGCTTTTAGTCCATGTCTGTTAGCTTTGAGCTCATCTGTATGTTAATGTACTCCTAAATGTTGACAAAATCAACTTATATGCATTGAAAATGAACATTCTTACTCGAACCACATGCTGTGATATATCAGCGATTAGATATAAACCTTCAGATCAAATCTCCATGATGAGCCTTTGTTGTTAATTATAAAGCATATTACTTATAAATGTCCTCCTTTCTCATTACCAGAGCGTTAGACTCATGAATGTTTGACAAGAATCCAGACCATTAGTTCCAATGAGAGGCTGATCTCTCGCCTTTGTTAATTGGATGCGTTTGATCACTTTCCCTGCCCCCTTCGGAAAAGCACCAGGCATCAATCTAAATGTGCCACTGAGAGCTGTTACAGTAGGACGAATCATCTGATAGATGGTAGTTTGTATCCTCGACGTGTCAGAATGTGCATCCATCCACAAGCACCATGAGACAGTGACTCATACGAGTACATGGCCGTAAATTACCATTAATAAATGATTCAACAGAGTGAGAAGGAAGATTCGGTTCAGAATGGCATACTAATGTTGCAGCATTCGCTGATAAGTATTTTAAACATTTGCTTAAGCAGCTTCGCCAACCTGATCTCATGAGAAAACTTGACAAGGTGGCGATTTCATATGAATTCGTATGATGTGAAAAATTATTATTAAGGCCTGTACACACCGGGACGAATATCGCGCGCGCTTATTGCCAGCGTTTTTCGAGACGTTTTTCGGCACGTCTTGAGTGTTCACACCCAAGCGATTTTCACTGGCGATGCGTCGAGTGAACGTGCAAATGCAGTAGATGGCGCTCCCGGTACACAAGGTGGTGCTGCGGCACTTTACGCTTCTGACACTCGCTTGTCTCACAGAAGAAGAGACAGTATTTACGTGCTTGCCAAAACCATTCACACACTTTTTGCTAACTGGCAAGCAGCAGCTCATCTTCTTCTTTGTCTACTTACTTCTTCTTCGTCGTATCAATGACTACGTTTACATGGACAGCAGTAATCTAATTATTGCCCTTATTCTGAATAAGACAATAACCTGAAATAAGTGTTTACATGAGTTGCTTTTAGAATATTCCGTTCATGTTCCCATTTTACATGTTATAGAACATAGCTCGATTAATGGTATGTCATTACGTCCCCATGCCACGCTACTCTGTCTCACGTCCAATCATAGCGCGACTTTCGTGGGTCTGTTCAAATCAATGGGCTCAGGCAACCCGCTGTAACTTTACCCGCTGTTCCTTTATAAAAACGAGTGATTTATATATATTTTATATATAAGCAGATTATATATATTTACGCTGTTTTATTTTTGTAATATTATATATTGTGTCTTTCAGTTTTTTTTAAGAGACACTGCCCATCTAGCCTCCTTCTTAACAGCCAATATTTCGAATAATAGTTTTGATTAATGATGAAAATTAAAGGGGTGGTTCCGTGTTTTTTTTCTAGGCGTGGTTGTGTTTATGGGGCGCAGTATAACATGTCTTAATACTTCTTTTTTTTTTTTACGCCGTATTTATCTTATATTTTACCTTTATTCCACACCACTTTCTCCACTGTCCTTTGAACGGCTCGTTTGCTTCCTGCTTCTGTGACGCCCATCCCTCCGAAAAACGCAATGGTCTTAGATTGGTTAGATGTCCAAATGTAGTTTGTAGTTCTGCAACAGCTCTCTCTCTTTCGTTATGACTGCGACGTGGCCTCGCCCACTTTGTTGCGTGTTCGCGGGGGCAGTGTTTATGCTAATAGCAAGGGTTTATGATGTCACCAACCCGAGAAGAAGCTTGTTGTAGTCCAAACCGGCCGTTTTTGTAGGCAATAAACTGCCATAACTTTAAAAGACAATATCTCCGTTTGCATTAAACTTTCAGCGCTGTAACTTTGCAGATACTGTTTATGCTCAAGCAGCAACATTACACACTAACTAAAGTTAAAAAAGTGAAATCGCATGCAACCACCCCTTTAAGGTTTCAAAATCGTGATTGTTTGGATTGTTTTTTTCTGCCGTTGAGCCACAGGCTTTCACTGAATGGCCATATGGCTCTCTGGCCTAGAGGTTCCCGACCGATGTTGTAAGCAGACAATTATGAATTTGGGATTACAGATAAAAAAGTATTGTATTTTACTTTTACAATGAGCAGAATTATTACAACACAAATAAATATAGAGGAGGCAGTGTCGGAATGAGCAGTCAAGCAAGACACGCACCAACCATAGCAACACGTAATGGCAACGACATTTCAGACTGACAGATACGTAAAAGATAAACGGGACATTTGAGCGCTTAATTATATTATATTATAATTCAAATTCTGTTTTATTTGTCACAATATTATTGATGGTTGTTGAGAGGGGCACTTTTGATACATTTTTAAAAAGGGCAGACTCGAGCCCCCCAAAGCCCTTCCCTCTGCACTTGCCTGGTTTGTGTCAAGGGGGTAATCCAGCCCCCGGAAAGCGTACCTTCCATAGGCGCGGCCATTGCTAACCAAGCCATCACCTGCTGTTAGCATCCCATTGACACCCATTCATTTTGGCCTCACTTTGACAGTCAATATCTTTACATCTGAGGCGTTTAAAGACTCCATTCGTCCATTGTTTATTTCTAAACAAACACGACAATGTATAAAAAGCTACCTTGTATCTTACACTATCGCCCCGTTGAAGCTGTTTTTGTCAAATATAGGCTAACGATTGCGTCATAACCACGCAAAATTACCGTATAGACCCGAGGAGAAGCTCGTAGCCAATCTTTTACTGTCTATGAGGCAATCGGGGGGACGTGGAGGCATAAACGCAGATAGAGATGTTGCAGATCCTGCTTCATTCATCAAAAGTTGCTCCTGCTCACTCTCTCTGTCTCTGCAAGATTCTGTGATTCAGATTTGACTTTGCACAACTACTAGAAGACTTGCCACTGTCAGACAGGTTGCTCACATCACATCTACGTCGTCAAGCTCAGTCCGAGGCTGCGCAGTACGCTCAGTCATCAGGAAGTGAGTGCTTCTATCTGACTTCAATTATCTCCATTGAAGTCTATGGGTCGCTCTGTCCATTTCTTTTACTGTCTATGGTGTGTGTCCTGTCACAAAATGCGGCCGGAAACTCCTACACAATGTTAATAGTTAGATTAAGGTGTGTACATGTCTACAATGCACTTTGATAATGCGACTAAAATAGGCATACTCCACATGTCTTAATTCGATTTTAGTTTAATTCGAGTATGGCTTTAACTGGATTAAGGTAATTAGAAATCGATGTTTACATGGTAGTTTCTTAATCAGAGTATGGTCTTAATCAGATTAATATCAGAGTATTGTTGTCCATGTAAACGTACTGGATGTGTGCTCGGCAAGACCGTTTTGTGCTTGAGCGCAACCAAGTGGTGTTTTACTGTAACAAAAGCGCCGATCTCATTGGTCGGCCAGTTTTTAACACGCCACGTCAAAACCAAAAAACGAACCCAAGGCGTTTTTTTTATTTTTATGACACTTTTATGCCTGGCGTTTTGCGCGTCGGTGTGCACATTCACATTGGCGCCCTTTGTTTAGCCACGAGGCGGTAAACGTTGCCGATAAACACGCACGAAAATCGTCCCGGTGTGAACAGGCCTTGAAGGTCCACCCCATCACTGATTATATGAAAACGTACAAATTAACTCGTACAAATTAGCCACCAATTTGCCAAATGTAAAATAGTTAAAAATTTCCATTACAGTTTTGACATTGCTCAAGTTGGTGCGTATTGCATGCTAAATTGAACCTATATAGTGCAAATAGCCTAAGTAGCAACTAGATTGTATTTACACTAAGTGAAAATAACATTTTCTTAGCGATAGATTATATTTACGGTCATAGACCAAAAAATATATGGACGATGCAACTTCATTCTCTTCCGCTGAAGAAAAGTCGGAGGTCCAAATATGGCGCTGACATCTTGCGCAGATTTGGGACCGGAGTCTGCGCAGTTGAGAGCAGGAAGTAGAGCCGCGATATCAAAAGCCTGCCCACACACTCGCAGATGCAGAACAATTCATTACATTGCCGTTAAATAAACAGTTGTGGAAATGTAGAAATTAAAGCTAAATTTCCAATTTCCTCCCGAAAAACGTCTGTTGGTGCCTCTGTGACAACTTCACTCAGAGAAGCCGTCAATCTCAGCTGTCAATCATGACGTCACACTCCCCGTTTTTATAGCATCAAATAACTAACTAAAACCAAACGTATTTAAAAAAACGAACACTTGAAATGAAAATCAGCGTGATAAAAATTGCCTAAAAATGACAGAAACCAACTTTGGGGAAAAATTATATGAAGTGTAATTTGATTGTTTAATTTGTCTTGCGTCCATTAGAATACATGTAGGGGCGGGGGTTATGACCTATACTGGGACCAACCACATGGGGGAGATCGAGACGTTTGGGCTTCATTTTTTAACACGAGTGCGGCAGGCTTGGAATAACCAAGGGGGTAATTCCTACACCCGGAAAGCGTACCTTCCATAGGGGCAGCCATTGCTAACCAAGCCATCACCTGCTGTTAGCTTCCCATTGACTCCCATTCATTTTGGCCTCACTTTGACAGCGAATATCTTTACATCTGAGGCGTTTAAAGACTCCATTTGTTTATTTCTAAAGAAACATGACAATGTATAAAAGGCCCCATTACCTTGTATCTGACACTATCGCCCTGTAGAAGCTAAGAAGAACCTAAAAATAGGTTAACGATTGCATCATAACCACTCGTTGCACAGTAGAGAAATTACCTTACATACCGGTATAGACAGGATGCATTGATTTAAAATTGCGTGCTGGCGTAAAATAAATACTATGCAAAATGACAAAATAATTAATCAGAATACTTACCAAAAGTTGCCCCTGCTCACGCTCTCTGTCTCTGCAAGATTCAGTGATTTCAGATTTGACTTTGCACAACTATTAGAAGACTTACAACTGTCAGACAGGTTGTTCGGCAAGCTCAGTCTGAGTCTGCGCAGTACGCTCAGCCATCAGGAAGTGAGAGCTTCTAATTGACTTCACTTTTCTGCGTTGAAGTATATGGGGTCGCTGTGTCTATTTCTTTTACTGTCTAAGGGAATAACCCCAAAAGCGTGATTCTTTCCACAGCAATAACGGACGGGTTAAATGTCACTGTATTAATATCTGTATTATGTAACATACAGTACGTTGCCTTAATCAAAAATGTTCATTAACTTCAGCATTGCATGATACTATTTCAAAGTGATTGCTGTCATTTTGACAGATAATAAATTGTATTTACCTGTGAAAACAAACCTGGAAAAGACTTGAGGAGAAAAACGAGAGATTCTTCGTGCATTCCAGTGAATTATTAATAGGATATCTACAGACCACAAATGTGCAGTATTTGTAGTCCTTTTTCATACTGTTACAGTGGAAAACAAAGGGAAAACAGAAATAATCACGAGGAAAAGAATGCAGCGACTGAAAAGAGCTCTTGCCACGTCATATACTCATAACGTACTTTCAACACGTTAAAATACCAAGCGTTACGTTTTTCTCATGATGTCTGAAAATAAAACATGAAGGAAAACCTTATGATTTGAAATGACTAGTTTCAGTCTTTTTGAATGGAAGTTGCCCAAACCGGAAGTGCCACCCATAATTCAAAAGGCAGTAGTCTCGTCAGGAATATAATCAGGTGGATAATACCGACTAGTGGCAATGAAATATCATGTTATATATATATATATTTTTTTATTTTATTTTTTCTCTCGACAAGAGGTTGGGAGAGACACCCAAATTGTGAGATATTTTAGAGCTGGGTTATGGATGTATTGGAGAGTTATTTTGAATCTAAGTTGAAAGAATGTTCTTAAATTAAATTATTTATTGATAAAATCTAGTAATTTAAATGTACAATAAAATAAAAATAAAAAAAATAGCAATAAAAAATTGAAAAAATGTAATAATATAAGGTTTCTCGACAAAAATAAAAAGGGGTAAAAAGTATAATTTTGGGGTTTCGGGTCATTTTGACCCACGAGGGAAGGATTTGTTGGGTTGCGAGGGAATGAGGGTTAATCAAATTGTGTGTATAAATGTTTTAGTTATAAAGAAACCTTATAAAAAATTATGTTTGTTGCTATTTACGGTTAATTTGTCACAGTAATTTGGGATAGTATGTGAAAATAGTATGCAATTATAGTTTGTACATTTGTAGTAGGCTAGAGTGTATATATATTATGGCTGTCTGAAAAAGAGATTTAAAAATTGCAATCGTTTCTTTTCTGCTAATTTGTCAAATTGGAAATGGAAGTTCCTGTTGAGTGCACAATGCGCACATGACAAAAATATAGTATGAAAAGCAGTATGCCATGCCGAACCTATCAAATATATCAACTGGGGAATCAAATGGGCTGTATCCAAACTTTTCATTCCGAAAGCTCATTTGTCTTGTTTAATGAGGCACTTTAACACAAACTTGGCAAGGAATGCAAAATTACCCTCTGCTTAACCTGAGCAATTACAAGTCTCAAACTTGCTGCAGAATATACTGCACCCCATATCCTCGGCGTAGCGAAACGAAACACACCCTTTATGACTCTTAATTCAATTTGCTAGCTGTGATTGTAAGTGACACTGAGCATGTTCTATGTTGTGTAGAAGGAGGCATAATCCCATTACTGCTTCATACTGGGAGATGCGGATGCAAACTTGGAGCATCTGTAATCGTATTCGATCAGAGAAGCAATAAACTCTGAAAGCAATATAACAAGTTGTCTGACCTAAGCAACATGCATTATACATGGGACCGGATGCTGTAAGATGAAATACAGAAGTTTTCTGCCTTCTGCTGATGTGTTAATGCAACCGTGTAAATCTTTCAAGGAGTTTGCTTACAGCGAGTCATTATTAAATAAATCTTGAGATCTTTAAAAGGTGGTACCACAGCACACATACAATGGATTATTTCTGCTGTAGTGCATTTTCATGTTTCCATATGGATAAAATATTAAAGACTGAATTATATTATTTTAAAGACTGAAACCATAGTGATCATTAAGTGAGCATGGAAATCATTTCAGTAACTTCTAACATGAAAGCAGACAATTGATTTAGATTGTAGTAATATCTATTAAATAAAATATTATAGAATCATATTCACGTTTTTCCAGGAGTGCTCTGAGCGCATGAAGTTGGAAAAAAATCCACTCTGAGCAGAAAAGCGCCCGACGTCATTGTGTTTTTTTCCCCCATTGTCCAATCGAATGAATGGAGAGGCGGGCCTTCCGTTGTGGTGACTGTTACCTTGATTAGACTGGCAGCACAGCTGATTCGGTGTTGCCTAGCAACATGAAGAAAAACGGTTCGTCTCGTTGAGAAATGGCTGACATGGGCTGTGTTTACTCCTCTTTTTTGTTAAAATACTACTGTTAATGTGTGACAAAACGTAGTTTTAAGACTTTTTCAGGCGATAATGTAGTTTTATCTGCTGTTTTCGGAGTTGTGAGCTCCAGTGGATCAGCGGCGCTCGTTAACCCCGGCGAGAGCAGCCTTTCCTCGGCTAGTCCTTCTGCCGTCTGCCGCTGGCTCTGATGTCTCTGTGGTGTCTCGAGCTATAATTCGTCTTGTGTATATGTGACGGGCGATCTTTGGTCTCATGGATCTATAATTTGTTCCCTGGCAAATCGTTTAGGCTGAGGGCAAAGTTTCATTTCTTTTTTATTTTTAGGCTATTTAACTTTATGCTACCGTTTGTAGCCGACTAGCACTGACTGAATGTTTGACTGAATTGTTTGCTTTATTTCATGTATAGCTTATTATACCTTTTACTTATACTTTTGTATTTTTGATCATACATAAACTTCCATTTAACAAAAAGAGACTGGCTTGTGTTTCAGGTCATTTAATGTTATCACAGTGATAATCATATGCACACTTGTCTGAACCAGATATTTATATATGATTAATATAAACCATATGATTTTCGCATTGTTGTCACTACTAGAGCAAGCTCCTGATTGGTTAACGCGGCGTGAATATCAGCCAAAGTTCAGATTTTTCAACTCGCGCCATTTCAATTGTTTTCAATGGGAGCGCCGCGTATTTAGAACGGCATGAGCGTAACGAGGCGATTTCACGGTCAAGCGCTGAGCGCTCCAGGTTTTTTACTGGTCACCGAGAGTTGAAGAATGTTCAATTTTGAGTAAACCGCAGCGCTCACACTATCAATTTTCACCAAGCCATCCAATCATGGTGGAGGAGGGGCGGGACAAATACAACACCGACCAACCGCCACATTCTGCTTGTATTGTACAACCTCAACAGATGAAAACAAGCAATATAATAACGGAACAAAATAATTTAAAACATTAGCAAAGAGCCAGAGCAAATAGTTTACATTGTATCAGCATTTTTATATAGAATCAATACAGAAACAAACTATCTGTGATGAGATACTAGTAACACTTACGCGGATATTCCGTATCATAACAAGAAAAAAGTCTCAACTGAAAAAATTAAATTAAAATCAAAATTAAAAGAAATAAACGTTTGAAATATATCAGTCTGTGTGTAATGAATGAATAGAAATATACAAGTTTCACTTTTTTGAATGGAATTAGTGAAATAAATCAACTTTTTGATGATATTCTAATTATATGACCAGCACCTGTATATAGTATGAATGTAATCTGGACGGATTACATTCGCCAGGTTGTTATTATCATGTGACCTACTAGCGCCAGTTACATCGCTTCACTGCCATTCACAAATCCTCTCCTGTGGCCTCATGGGACAGTAAAGTGTCAATCATATGCACACTTCAGAATCTCGAAAGTAGTAGGGTACTTTTTGCCTACTCTTTTATGAGTACTGTGAATTCGGACATCCTTCTTTTGTCATATACTGTTTTTCGCCTACTATATAGTAGGGACTAGGGAAGTATGGCATTTTGAATGCAGCCTCTATTGTCCATGAACCAGGGACAGCAATACGCGACGATTCTACAGTTTCTATTTCTTCGACGTCACAGCTGGAACAACAACATACTAAGTATGCAATGATAATCTCAGGTTTATTTAATGTTTAAATAATTTAATGCGAGTTTACTATCATTTTGCGTGACCTTTATTGACATACTGAAAGCGACAAAGTGTCGTGTCTGGTGTGGGTTAGGACGTGTAGGTTTTGTAGGAAGTGGCAATTTCGGTGAGGAAACAACTTACACAAACTAGCTATTATAAACTATTAGTAATGCATTTAATGAATTCTGTGACATTAGATGGTAGTTTGTTTGCCCCTGCATAAAACTTCAAATCTTTTTTGACAAAATTACAGAAATCAAAAGATGTTAAGTCAAACAGTTGACACCCTTATAAGCTAACACTCAATAATAGCTAAATTTAGCTCTTTATTTCCATCCTGTTGGATTCAGTTCTGTTAATTGGCTTGGCATTGTGTAAATAATATTTTACCATTTTGGTACAGGGCTCTCGGTTCGGTGCACGGTGTACCGTCCGGTTTCCGAATGCAATCTTTAACAGTTAACAGTCGGCTTGTTTTAAGCGCGGAACACACTTCAATCCTAGTTCCCACACGAACATATTAAGTATTCAGTCATTTCATCACGAAATTCAAGCGCTAAATGCTGTTTTGACGCTCTTTAATGTGGTGACTGATCAGGCGCGTCAGTACAAGAGGCCGAGTGAACACGATCATCTGTGAACGCGATCGATCATCTCTTCCTAAAGAAGAATAAACATGAATGAACATCTGAAGGTAGGGATACAATACAACTTACTGTCACGTATCATATGTGGTGTAATCGCTAAGTCATGTTTCAACGGCGGAAAGACGTCAATATAACTGCTTGAAAACTAAACAATGTCATGTAGCATCACATTTACCTCAGGTAGTCATTCAGTGTCCACAGCTGTTAGTTCACTAGAGAAATCAACTCTTTCACTGAATATATTAGCCTATATATTCATTATATTTTACTGAACCTGTTAATGATGTCTTGATTATTTAATGTATGTTTAAATAAACCTGTCATGAAAATGACAGACAGTGTCTATAAATGATTATATTTCAACAACAAATTGGAGAAAAAAACTATTTTATGATTAGATTTAGAAGTTATTGCAAAAACTGCCTTATGTGAAGTTTACATGTTGGCATACAATGTGTTATTTGAGTGTTGATTATTATATTTAAAAATAAATGGCAACTGAATTTAGGCTAATAGTTTGGCTCTGTTGTTAACCTTTAATATTATTGTGTAAGTAAGGGCTGGCTCCCTATAGTGTACAGCATTATCTTCAATAAACTTTGTTGTAATTGAATTAATTTAAGGACAGACACATTTTTCCCCCAGTAAACCAATGTTCAATAAAAATAAATAAAAAGCAATTTTGTAAAACTGCTGTACCGAACCCGTACCAAACCTTGACTTCAAAACCGTTTTGTGTACCATTACACGCCTAATTTTAAGTAATAATGTTATGTGTAAGAATACTTTGGTGTATGCTTTTACAGAAATACTTCTCTAAAGGAGGGTTCACACTTGTCAGGTTTGGTTCAAATAAAACGAACATTGCTCTGTTAGTGTGGTTCATTTGAATAAGTGTGAACACTGCCATCCGAACCCTGGTGTGCACTGAAAAGATGGGTCTTGGTCCGCTTCCAAACAAACTCAACATGGACCAAAGACATCTAAACGAATCAAAAACAGGACATGATGTCACAAGATGTGACCCTGAAAAGGACAGAACGTTTTCTCGTAGCCCATCACAGTTCGGTACAGGCATCAGAACCGCATCTCCTCGCAGCAGATCTTCATTTGTGTGTGTGACGGAGGGATTCCTGTCACTGTTTTGACTCCTTTACACAGTTTATAAGCTCTTCACAAGTTCTACCAGAAAGACTTGGGATGAAGTACAATAAAATAGCAAGTTTATTAGCAGACCAGCAAGTATTATAATTAGAGGTTCTTTGTCCGTAGCTCTCGTCTCGAGGGTAACGGACTCTGTATTTCCTGCCTGAAGATGAAGGCAGGGGCGCAGCCGACCCCCTGGGAGGTAGGGGGAGAGTGGGGTAAAGTGAGATATTTTTTACATTTGCTCCCCTCTAAGCGAGCTAAAATGATATATCAGTAAAATTGACACATTTCCCATTAATTCATGATGTTTCCTAGCAATGGAAACGATCAGAATGCATTTAGGATGACGGCCAGAGTATATACGATTGTTTTAAAAAAAGTCGTCTTGTGTCTCACTTTACCCCAGCTTAGGGGTAAACTGAGACAGACCAGAGAAATCAAGGGGGTAAAGTGAACCACTTACTTTTTCCACTCTGAAACTACCATAGCAACACATGTTGTAACAGTCAGAATCCTGACAGCTCGCTTGACAACCACACATTCCAGAACTAATGTTGGACTAGTAACAGAATCATGGGGATTGGTCAATTAAGCACTTTTTTTTTCTAAACTCTTGAAAGTAACTCTGAACAAAATCAAATACAACATAATATAATTCAAAATGTTGTAATTAACATTCAAATGACAGATAGAACCAGTTAGACTAGAACACAGTCTGGGGGTCAGTACACAGGACCCTTAGAGCCAGCTAGTGTCTGGGGGTCAGAGCAAAGGACAATCAGAACCAGCTAGAACAGCCTGGGACTCAGAACACAGGACTAGACCCATCAGCCTACTGTCATACTCTACAACCAGGCCTACTCTACATTCCTGAAGGTTACAGGGAAAGATGAGGAGTTGCTCTCTCCGGGTGGTTCCTCCAGGCCTTTTAGGTTGAGGCAGCTTCTTCACCACATCACTTTTAGGACCATGTGCCCCAGGTTGTCTTCCTGGTGTATTGCCTTGGCATGATGGCTTTTCTACAATGTTTATGACATTAAAATTAAAACATATTGTAACACCTCAATTTATTTTAGATGTTACTCTGAGGGGTTCAACAGAATTTCGACATGTACTGATAAATAAACCTCTTCACAAACCAAATGATCTTTTAAACTCATTTTATTTGCTCCACCAGTGCAATATCCCTGTGCCAAATACTCAATGTATACCGGAAATCAACCCCAAAAAGGTCCTTGTCTCTTAATTGAGTCAAATGTATGAAGTAAACTTATCCATTTGAATGTCCAGTCTTTTGCTGAGATGAAGTTTGAGAGAAGTTTGTTGTGATGATGAAAAGCGCATAGAATCCGCACTGTTACTGGAGTGCGATGACAAGGATTATAATCCACAACTTGTAAAGTGATGGTAGTACGTGTAGACCTCAGCTTTGGGTTGGTTAAGATCACATGCCGTAGCCTCGTTGCACTTGAATTCAATACCTCCAGTATCCAGCAGATGATTTAATCTGAACGGTGCTCATGTGGGAAATACGTGATAAAGAACATGCAGACATTAAAAAGTCCTTTCTAGAAAGAAAGCAAACATATAACGTCAGTAACCTTAATACAAACACAACATGCAACATACAAGTCAGCTCATACTCACAGTTGAGCAGAAACTCAAAGAGTTCTCAACAAAGGACTTTGCAAGAGCCAGAAGGTAGTACGAGTTCACCATGTGATTTCCCTCTAACAAACGAACTGACTTACTCTATGGTAGTTGTGCTTATATGTCCTGTTACCTCCAGGCAGTAGCGCCCCCAAGCTGCTCCTACTGGTACTTCATGTATCCCAAACAATCACACTAAGGAATCAACTATTACAATTTAAAAAAACAAGTAACATTTTGTCTGTTACACACCCCTCCCTTTGGTGTCAAAATTTGACACATGGCACATTTTTAAGTTTTGGGTATGGTAACTGTCAATCTGAGTAGGATCATCTAACATTGTCACCTTGTAATTTACTGGACCTAGCCTTTTAACTACTTTAGCTGGCCCTCGCCATTTTGGAGAAATTTTAGCCATGAAACCATCATCTGCACGAGATAAAGGATGAGTACGCACCCAAACTAGATCACCCTCCTGGAAGTCTTGGGTTCTTCTCTTGAGGTTATAATACTTTCTCTGTTTAGTTTGTGCTCTCTCAACATTTTCTTTGACAGATTCGTACAGTAGTTTCTGGCGATCAATGACACAGTAACTGGGTTGATCTGGATCTGGTGGATTCTGTAGAGCTCTTTGTAGAGGTCCTTTCAATTGGCGTCCCAGGGCTATTTCAGCAGGTGAAAATCCTGTACTTTCATGCCATGCTGTATTCAAAGCAAATCTAAATTCGTAGATCCATTGATCCCAAGTACGGTGATTACTGTCAACATATGATGCGATCATAGTTTTTAGATTACGATTAATGCGCTCAGTCAGGTTTGACTGTGGATGATAAGCAGTTGTGAGATTTTGGGTTACCTGCCACTGCTTGCATAACTGATCCAGGAGCTTTGAGGTGAATTGAGTGCCTCTATCAGAAACAATGAAAGCTGGTGTTCCCCACCTTGTAAATATCTCTTCGATAAGAATACGAACAATGATGGTGGATTTGGCAGATCTCATGGGGAAGACCTCCACCCATTTAGAGAAGTAGTCTACGACAACGAGAAGATATTCATTTTGACGGGTACTCCGTGGGAACGGTCCCATAATGTCCATGCCGAGCATATATCCTGGCTCTACGATGGGCACACTTTGGAGACCTCCTGCTGGCTTCAGGTTCAGAGGCTTATGCTGCTGACATTTTCCACACTGTTTACAGTGTTGCCATACATCAGTACGCATGGATGGCCAATAAGCAAATTCTAGAAGTCTCATTAAAGTCTTAAATCTGCCTAAATGTCCACTGAGGGGGCTGTCATGGGCATAAGTTAAAAATACTTCCTTCAAGTCAGCAGGTACCACAATCTGGAATCTTTGACCTTCTTTGGAGGCTGGAACACTCCTGAATAAGACATCATTTTTAAAAACATAGTGAGTTCTCATAAGATCAGTGGTAATTTGATTTTTGACTTTTACCATCATCTCTTGGCACTCTGTGTCTTTCTTCTGCTCAGCAGCAATTTGAGACAGGTCCGTTGGCAGATCACACGTGATAGGATTAAAACCAGGTTTTGCTGGGGTATGCATCAGGATGGCCGTTGGTTCAGCTACATATCTCCTTGACAAAACATCAGGTACCACATTACATTGTCCTTTTCTATAACGAACTGTGAAATGATAGCCCTGAAGTCTGATAGTCCATCTTTCCAACCTAGACGAAGGTTTTGGATGCTGGAAAAGCCAAACCAGGGAAGCATGGTCAGTGATTACCTCAAATGCTCTGCCTTCAAGATAATGGTGCCACTTTTCCACAGCCCAGACTACAGCTAGACATTCTTTCTCTGATGCCGAATATGATCTCTCAGCCCCTCTCAACAACCTGGATGCATAAGCAATCACTTTCTCCTGTCCTTCCACTTCCTGTGTCAGCACTGCTCCCAACCCAACGTCACTGGCATCTGTTTGCACTTTAAAAGAAGAATCACAATTGGGTACATTTAACACCGGAGCCTTAGTCAGATCATCTTTGATGACTTCAAACGATCTCTGGCACTCGTCTGTCCACATCCATTTAGCTCCCTTTTTCTTAAGTGCATGTAAGGGTGCTGCTTTAGTGGAGAAATCTGAAATGAAACGGTGGTACCAAGCTGCAAGCCCTAGGAACCGTTGTAATTCTTTAATGGAAGCTGGTGTTGGGAATGATTGGATCGCCTCTACTTTGTCAGAGTTCACTTTGACTCCGTCAGCAGAGATTGTGTGACCCAAGTAGTCCAGGGATGAACAGATGAATTTGCACTTCTTGAGATTGAGAGTGAGACCAGCGGTGTGCAAACTGTTGAACACTTGTTTAAGATGTTGCAGATGTGTTTGAATGTCTGGTGAGTACACAATGATGTCATCTATGTATACCATACAACACCGGTTTTTGTGCTCTCTGAGAACTTGTTCCATTAAACGTTGGAAAGAGGCAGCAGCATTTTTGAGGCCAAAGGGAAGGCACAAAAATTCATATAGCCCTGATGCAGTTATGAAGGCAGTTTTCTCCACACTGGCAGAATCCATCTCTACTTGCCAGTAGCCACTTTTCAAATCCAAGGTGCTAAACACCTTGGCTCCTTGCAAAGAATCCAGTATATCTGTAATCTGGGGCATAGGATATGCATCGAGGTGAGTTTTTGAATTAAGACCACGATAATCAATACATAACCGGGATCCGCCATCCTTCTTATCCACTACCACAACAGGAGAAGCCCATGGTGAAGTGGAAGGTCTAATGATTTTTTGTTGAAGTAATTCCTTGATTTGTTCTTCAATAAAATCATTTTTGACTCTTGACACTCGGTAAGGTCTCTTTCTTAGGGGAAGTTCATCAATTGTTTTTATTTCATGTTTGATGCAGTCTGTCCGACCTAACTCGTGGGTGCAAACTGAAGAACAATCATACATGAGAGATTTCAACTGATTCTTAACCTTGAGGGAGGTATGAGAGTTTTCCACCGCTTGATCAATGAGCTTCCAGTCTTCCTTTTTAGAGATCATTTCAACGTCACCTTGTGCAGCATAAAACTGGATGGCAGCGTTCTCAGGAAGTTCATTAAAACAAATGGGGTGACTGAAGTTGGAATCTGGTAAGAAAACACGTGAAGAATTAAAATCAATGGTTACTTTGGCTTCTTTTAGAAAATCCAGCCCCAGGATGACAGGAACAGCCAAGTCTTCATCATTCATCACATAGAACCTGACAGTAAGCTTCACTCCATATATTTCACACTCCCAGAGGACCTTTCCTTGAGTTCTCTGACTCTGACCATTAGCGAGCACAAAAGTTTGAGTACTTCTGGTCAGATACTCATCATTTCTCCTCAACCTCTGCCACACTTTCTGCTGCAGCAAAGAGAAGGTACTTCCTGTGTCAATTACAGCATTAAAGTAAACATGATTCAAAATTATTGGAGTTTTCAGCACATTATTAAATTGAGAGCTGAACGTTGGATCAATGAGCATGAGGTGATTTTGTTGTCCTCTTCCACCGGAAGATTTCTTCCTCTGTTCCTCATCTTTTACTTGATTCCATCTCCTTTTACTCTCAACCCAATCCTTCTCTATCTGAGTCCCAAGTCGGACCAAATCATCAACAGACTTCACTGTTCCCCTTAACAACGAAGCTAATCGAGGATTGCAGTTTCTTAAAGTCGCTTGGACCATCTCCGTTTCAGACATTTCAGGATTATTCTTGAGGCACAATGCTCTGTAATTAAAAACAAAGTCTCTAATATCCTCATTAACCCCTTGACGATAGTTTGCTAATTTTTGGGCCGCAACTTCTTTATGATCTTCATTTAAAAATGAAAAGAGAAACTTTTCTTTGAATGAAGCCCAGTCTCTAATGTTTTGTTTCTCCGCTCTCCACCAGCTTTTAGCAGTACCTTTCAGACTCACAGATAATGATGCTAACAGCTCTTCAGGATGCAGAGGTCTCAGCTCATTATATTCTTCGAATCGATCAATGAAATCAATTGGATCTTCTGAATCAAGATTACTGAAGGTAGGTAGTTCAAGTTTGACTGGAGGATTAGGAGACGAAGAAAAATACGTTACTTGCTTTGTGCTGTTCTGTGTAACCAGGTCAATCTTGGATGGGGTTTGCGACATCTTATGAGTAGAAGAAGTCCTGATGTGCACCGGCGTAGACATGAGAGGTTTGAAGGTTTTAAATTGTTGCTCTAACTGTCTATCTCGTCGCTTTAAGCAATCAAGCATACTTTGACTCAGATCCTCAATTTTAGAATGGAACAGCTGCTTAACGCGATCCAACTCTCTTTGCAAACAATAGGTAATCTTGTCTTCACTTGCTTTAAACTTTGAATTCATAGCTTCTGTGGTAATGAGTCCACTGACACGATGCTCCAGATCAGCAAGATGCTCTTCAATGCTACACATGCGCTGGGTGGCTTCTTCACTACTGACTTGCAGTCTGTCTTCATGAAACTCAAGTGGTGGCGGAGGTAATGGCAAGTCATCAGGTCTAGTAACATGATCATCTCTCTGACTAGTGGACATATCTCTACATTCTCTCTCTTCCTCCGAGTCCAAATATAACTCACTAAAAGTATCAATAAGACCAGCTACAGGGTCCCTGCGCTGAATGAAAGCTTCATCTGAGAAATCAGTGCTGATTGCTCCCTCTTCCATTGCAGATAATAGTTTATAACATTTGTTTGTGAAGATTAATCAGTACAGTCAAAATTTATAATTTTAATAAAAGGGACTCCATAAACTTAAATTAAGTCCCTGTTCGGGCGCCATTCTGTAACACCTCAATTTATTTTAGATGTTACTCTGAGGGGTTCAACAGAATTTCGACATGTACTGATAAATAAACCTCTTCACAAACCAAATGATCTTTTAAACTCATTTTATTTGCTCCACCAGTGCAATATCCCTGTGCCAAATACTCAATGTATACCGGAAATCAACCCCAAAAAGGTCCTTGTCTCTTAATTGAGTCAAATGTATGAAGTAAACTTATCCATTTGAATGTCCAGTCTTTTGCTGAGATGAAGTTTGAGAGAAGTTTGTTGTGATGATGAAAAGCGCATAGAATCCGCACTGTTACTGGAGTGCGATGACAAGGATTATAATCCACAACTTGTAAAGTGATGGTAGTACGTGTAGACCTCAGCTTTGGGTTGGTTAAGATCACATGCCGTAGCCTCGTTGCACTTGAATTCAATACCTCCAGTATCCAGCAGATGATTTAATCTGAACGGTGCTCATGTGGGAAATACGTGATAAAGAACATGCAGACATTAAAAAGTCCTTTCTAGAAAGAAAGCAAACATATAACGTCAGTAACCTTAATACAAACACAACATGCAACATACAAGTCAGCTCATACTCACAGTTGAGCAGAAACTCAAAGAGTTCTCAACAAAGGACTTTGCAAGAGCCAGAAGGTAGTACGAGTTCACCATGTGATTTCCCTCTAACAAACGAACTGACTTACTCTATGGTAGTTGTGCTTATATGTCCTGTTACCTCCAGGCAGTAGCGCCCCCAAGCTGCTCCTACTGGTACTTCATGTATCCCAAACAATCACACTAAGGAATCAACTATTACAATTTAAAAAAACAAGTAACATTTTGTCTGTTACAATATGTAATGTAATATTACATTAAAATATGTACCCCACCGCTACATTTTTAGAAGAAACGATCTCTCTTAGCAATTGTGAGATGGTGGTCCAGTGGGTTAAACCATGGAACTGATATGCAGAAGGTTGCTGGTTCGATCCCAGCGGTCACCACCAGTGTGTCCTTGAGCAAGGCACTTTTCTCCATGTTGATCCAGGGGGATTGTCCCTGTAATAAGGGCACTGTAAGTTGCTTTGGATAAAAGCGTCTGCCAAATGTATAAATATAAATTCAGGACAATCTTCAGCTAGCATCATCACATGGTTTTATATGTTGGTAGTTCATCAACATGTGTGATATAAGTTTTTCTACCTGAATCAATTTGCTTTGGCACAACAGTTGATTAAGTTGACAGCAAGAAAATCTACTTTTACATGCAAAAAAAATATTTTTGTGAAAAAAAACATGCTTGCCACAGCACCATGAGGTCCTCTCCTTCATGGCCAAGGGGAAATTGAAGGGGCTTGACATTTACATTTACATTTACATTTATGCATTTAGCAGACGCTTTTATCCAAAGCGACTTACAACTTGGGGGTACATGAAGCGATTGGTCATGAAGAGTCGAGAAGCGCAATAAGAGCCTGAAATCCTGAGACCGTGTACATTGCTCAGTGTAGCACAGGCTAGAGTAGGGAGGGAAGAAGGAAGAGAAAGAGGAAAGGAAAGTGTTTTTTTTTTTAATGAGGTTAAGTGCGCACGGAAGAGCTGAGTTTTAAGTTGACTTTTGAATGTTGTCAATGATTCTGCGTTTTGGATGGCGTTGGGAAGATCGTTCCACCAACTGGGAACGTTGAATGAAAATGTTCTGGAAAGGGATTTTTTCCCCCTCTGTGATGGTACCACAAGCCGTCGTTCCTTTGCTGAGCGAAGGCTTCTGGTGGGGATGTGGATTTGTAGAATGGAGTCAAAGTAAGCAGGAGCTGAGCGCGTGGTGGCTCTGTATGCAAGCGTAAGCGCCTTAAACTTGTAAGGCGAGTGGTAGCCAGTGCAGGGAGATGAAGAGAGGTGTGACGTGGGTCCTTTTTGGCTCGTTGAAGACAAGACGTGCTGCTGCATTCTGGATCATTCGAAGTGCTTGAAAACCTAATGGTCATATGACCACAAATGTGTCCTGTTGACTAGATACAGGGGGTGTCTCACATTACCTCCTGGTGGTGGAGGGGAGGATGGAGTTAAATGTTGGCGTCAGCATCTGAGAACTCAGACGTGTGTGAGTACTGATCTTTTATACTCTGAGAATTAGAACATGATTGGTTTTGTCCGAAGTGACGTAACATTGAATCTTCCTGGCAGAACTTGTGCTAGAGCTTCATTTCTCAGTTCCATCATATGTACGCACATACAGCAAGCGCATTTAGCCCAGCACACAGCATAGTTTTGGATGTGTTATATGTTATAAAAAACGTTTTGTATCTTTAGGTTCGCTGTTAAAAATGACAGTGTGAACGTGAAGCGAACCAGGGCGAAAAGTATTGTTTTAGTCTTGACCCAAGAAAACCGAACCACTAGTGTGAACACACCCTAAATCACATAACCATATACATGTTTTAATATTTCACTTAACAGTTGCGCCACTTTTGCACACTATTTCAGAGCAAATTGCTTTTAGCACTTTGATTTTCAGAACTCCTTCAGTGAATCGGCCACCAAAAGGAAGTCGAAATAAACAACGCAACTAATTCTTGGTGAATTTCTACCGAGTTCAAAAAGTGATGACCCGCCTATCACTTTTAAAGTGTTTGTGTCTGCTGAAAATGATTGTTTTCCCCCCATTGTGTGCACAGAGGAAGCACTTATTTTCTTGAATGTGTTTTCCTCTATCTGTGGGAAAGAGAGATCGGGCTCCAAGTGTTCATTTTTAGCAGTGGCCTACTTCTCTGTCACCATGAAGAATTGTCCCCGGGCATAAGACCTGTTCCCTGTACCTCTCTCCTTCCGTCTTCCCCACACACTCTCTCTCTCTCTCTCTCTCTCTCTCTCTCTCTCTCTCTCTCTCTCTCTCTCTCTCTCTCTCTCTCTCTCTCTCTCTCTCTCTCTCTCTCTCTCTACCCTTTTTCTCCTTCCATGCTCCTCAGTTTTCACCCAAATCCACAGGGCTATTCTGTAGAGGCTTGCGAAAGGAATAGTTCATCCAAAATCAGAATTTCGTCATTATTCAGTTGTACGCTGATATTTTTTTCTGCAGAGCTTTGTGTAAAGAATTGAAACATTTCATCTTTTGTCTGCATGCAATATTCAGAATTCTTCAGAAGTTGTTGTGTGAGGAACAGATGAAAATGTCATTGTACAGAAGGCCGACTGAAAACACAAATCATTTTTTTTAGCTTTGGTAATCTAATTTGATATGTAATTTAAAATACATGAATAGTAAGTAAAGTGATTTTCTGTCAATCCTAATGAGGCACCGAATAGAGTACCCATAAGAAGGTTAAACATGAAATACATTATGTATTTCATAATAGATCATAACCTTATATGTATGCATTTCTGCATTATTTAACATAACTTGATTGTGTGTGTGTGTGTGTGTGTGTGTGTGTGTGTGTGTGTGTGTGTGTGTGTGTGTGTGTGTGTGTGTGTGTGTGTGTGTGTGTGTGTGTGTGTGTGTGTGTGTGTGTGTGTGTGTGTGTGTGTGAGCTGTGTAGGTGGTTGAGGTCTGGTTTTTGCCTGGGTAACTGC
Source organism: Romanogobio albipinnatus (assembly GCA_023566225.1). Classification (NCBI taxonomy): domain Eukaryota; kingdom Metazoa; phylum Chordata; class Actinopteri; order Cypriniformes; family Gobionidae; genus Romanogobio; species Romanogobio albipinnatus. The sequence continues at coordinate 6,208,294 of CM042263.1, forward strand.
AGATGGAGATTGCAGACTATGTCGCCCTCAGGCAAATCGACTTTTATTTCAAATGGTTCACCCACAGTGGCAGCTTACTGTACAGCACCTCTCTCTCCAATAATAACTCGTCAACACATTCTGTTGAATTTACGGCTAGTGACTGCAAGTTAACATATTGGTTCATCTCATAAATTTCCAGCATTTTTATGGAGACATTGTTGGTCCATTTGCTGATGAGCATCCAAAAGAATGTCTGAACATTAAACATAAGATTAGAATTGCATGAGGCATGCATGAGCCGTTCGCTTATATTATCTATGTAACGTTAATATTATATTAACGTTAGACCTGTTTCCCCCACATTTGCAATACGTTTACATTCAAATCACAAAACTAAACTCTCATCCTTATCCCGAGGTTACCGTAATTAGCCGCACAATGTTACCCCTTTTCCACCAAGGCAGTGCTAGAGCTAGATCGGAGCCAGAGCCTAGTTTCAAATTGGTTCTTTGTGTTTCCACACCCAAAGCCCCAGCTCAGAGCCAGGAAAAGTGGTTCTTAAATAGCACCAAAACATTGCTGGGCTAGAAGTAAGAACCGATTACGTCAGGCGCTGATTTATATTGAATGGATTCAAAATGTTCAAGCGTCCAACTAGAAGCGGTAGACACAATTTTGACGCTCTATTTGCGTTTGGTGTGAACACAGCATAACAAGCCGATTCAAGCCGATTGAGTCAAACACAAGCAACGTAGTCCGATTCCTGAACGAATGACTCTAATAAGCCAATTCTTTTTAATGAATCAAACACAAGCAGCATAGTCCAATTCCCAAGTAAATTACTCGAATACGCCGGTTCTTTTTAGTGAATCAAACACATGCAGTGCATGTGTTTGATTCCTGAACGAATCAAATTTGAACGAATCAAGTTTGATTCCTGAACGAAATCTGATTCCTGAACGAATCAAATCTAATAAACTGATTCTTTTTAGTGAATCAAACACAAGCAGCATAGTCTGATTCCTGAACGAATGACTGTGCTGCGTTCACACCAAACGCGAATAGAGTTTTAGGAGCGAGTGATTACAATGTTAAAAGTGCGCGTCTGGAGGTCCTGTGGCGCGATAAATGTGTGACGCGATAAACAATGGATGCAATTCCGCCTCATTCACGCGTCCAGTTCGCGCGAATAATGCGAATTTGATACGAATTGAGCGTCTTGCGCGAGTGGTGTTTTTTGTGCATTCACGCGTTTGAAGCGAATTCGCGTCTGACACCCGAGTTGAAAAAATTTGAACATTGCCGTCAATTTGTGCCGCGTTAACCAATCAGGAGCCTGCTCGCTGCTGTCACGTGGTAAAGTGACGTGATGAGAAACCCTGCATAATTAAAAAAATACTACTATTGTGTCACAAAATGTAGTTTTAAGACTTTTTCAGGTGAGAATGTAGTTGTTTAAAGCTCAAATCTGTGCTTTATTTATAAAAAATAATCTTGTGTTTTTGGAGTTGTGAGATCCAGGCGATCACCGGGCACTCAGCGCTCATTAACCCCGGCGAGAGCAGCCTTTCCTCGGCTAGTCCTTCTGACGTTTGCCACTGGCTCTGATGTCCTGTAGTGGTTCGTCTTGTGTGGATCTAACGGGCGATCTTTGGTGTCATGAATCTATAATTTGTTGTCTGCCAAATCGTTTTGACTGAGGGCAAAGAGAAGTTTCATAACTTTATTTTTTAAGAATATTTAAATATACATGCAGTGAAGATAATGTAAGAGTTGCCTGGACCACATTTGTGTGGCTATTAATGATTAATATATTTTTTTAATGAAAATGAAAAGAGGCAGAGTGGTGTTTTATGACATATTTCTCCTGGAGCGCCTTGAACGTGCGTCTATTTCGCTTCAAATGCTTGATTTATATTGAATGGATTCAAAATGTTCAAGCGTCCAACTAGAGGCGGTAGACACAATTTTGACGCTCTATTTGCGTTTGGTGTGAACACAGCATAACAAGCCGATTCAAGCCGATTGAGTCAAACACAAGCAACGTAGTTCGATTCCTGAACGAATGACTCTAATAAGCCAATTCTTTTTAATGAATCAAACACAAGCAGCATAGTCCAATTCCCAAGTAAATTACTCTAATACGCCGGTTCTTTTTAGTGAATCAAACACATGCAGTGCATGTGTTTGATTCCTGAACGAATCAAATTTGAACGAATCAAGTTTCCTGAACGAAATCTGATTCCTGAACGAATCAAATCTAATAAACTGATTCTTTTTAGTGAATCAAACACAAGCAGCATAGTCTGATTCCTGAACGAATGACTGTGATGCTGCCTTCACACCAAACGCGAATAGAGTTTTAGGAGCGAGTGATTTCAATGTTAAAAGTGCGCGTCTGGAGGTCCTGTGGCGCGATAAATGTGTGACGCAATAAACAATGGATGCAATTCCGCCTCATTCACGCGTCCAGTTCGCGCGAATAATGCGAATTTGATACGAATTGAGCGTCTTGCGCGAGTGGTGTTTTTTGTGCATTCACGCGTTTGAAGCGAATTCGCGTCTGACACCCGAGTTGAAAAAATTTGAACATTGCCGTCAATTTGTGCCGCGTTAACCAATCAGGAGCCTGCTCGCTGCTGTCACGTGGTAAAGTGACGTGATGAGAAACCCTGCATAATTAAAAAAATACTACTATTGTGTCACAAAATGTAGTTTTAAGACTTTTTCAGGTGAGAATGTAGTTGTTTAAAGCTCAAATCTGTGCTTTATTTATACAAAATAATCTTGTGTTTTTGGAGTTGTGAGATCCAGGCGATCACCGGGCACTCAGCGCTCATTAACCCCGGCGAGAGCAGCCTTTCCTCGGCTAGTCCTTCTGACGTTTGCCGCTGGCTCTGATGTCCTGTAGTGGTTCGTCTTGTGTGGATCTAACGGCCGATCTTTGGTGTCATGAATATATAATTTGTTGTCTGCCAAATCGTTTTGACTGAGGGCAAAGAGAAGTTTCATAACTTTATTTTTTAAAAATATTTAAATATACATGCAGTGAAGATAATGTAAGAGTTGCCTGGACCACATTTGTGTGGCTATTAATGATTAATATATTTTTTTAATGAAAATGAAAAGAGGCAGAGTGGTGTTTTATGACATATTTCTCCTGGAGCGCCTTGAACGTGTGTCTATTTCGCTTCAAATGCTTGATTTATATTGAATGGATTCAAAATGTTCAAGCGTCCAACTAGAGGCGGTAGACACAATTTTGACGCTCTATTCGCGTTTGGTGTGAACACAGCATAACAAGCCGATTGAGTCAAACACAAGCAACGTAGTCCGATTCCTGAACGAATGACTCTAATAAGCCAATTCTTTTTAATGAATCAAACACAAGCAGCATAGTCCAATTCCCAAGTAAATTTCTCTAATAGGCCGGTTCTTTTTAGTGAATCAAACACATGCAGTGCAACCTGTGCAGTCTGATTCCTGAACCAATGACTCCAATAAATTCACTTCTTTTTAGTGAATCAAATATTAGCAGCATAGTCTGATTACTGAATGAATTACTCTAATACGCAGGTTCTTTTTAGTGAATCAAACACATGCATCGCAAGCAGCGTAGTCCAATTCCCGACGAATGACTCAAATGAACCAGTTCTCATTAGTGAATCAAACATATGCAACGCAATAGTCTGATTCCCAAATTAATGACTCTAACAAGCCAGTTGTTTTAAAGAATCAAACACATGCAACGCAACCTGTGTAGTCTGATTCCTAAACGAATGACTCTAATACGCTGGTTCTTTTTAGTGAATCAAACACATGCATCACAATAGTCTGATTCCCGAACAAATGCCTCTAATGAGCTGGTTATTTTTAGTGAATCAAACACATGCAACACAACCTGTGCAGTCTGATTCCTGAACGAATGACTAATATGTCGGTTATTTTTTGTGAATCAAAGCAGTGTAGTCCAATTCCAAAACAAATGACTTTAAGACGCTGGTTCTTTTTAGTGAATCAAACTAGCGCAACCATTAAACCAATTCCTGAGCGAATAACTAACGTACAGTTAATGCAGATTATTGAATTGCTGACTTTTTTCAATTAAATAAATTGTTACTCCATTATATATGGAGTGAAACAAGCATTAAAAGTGAATAAACCTTGAAAAATGCACCTGCACTTTGTTCCATTCCAATGCGTTCTGTTCAGCTGCTTTGAACACATGTAATGCGTCCAGCGTAAATACCCCTCAAATTTGCATCACAAGCACACACAACCACAGCACATTGTCAGCATAAATAGCATCCGAGTCTATGATCATTGCTCCGCAATTAAATGTAAAGCAATCACGTGGATGTTGAGAACCATCACATCACAGGCGGTTTATTTTTAACGAGCCCACTTGATTCAAGTCTCCAGGAAGGCTGCCTCTGACCCACAAAAATAATTCCATCCCCCATCTTTTCCCAAGTTTTATGGTGCTCATATTAAAAAGTCATGAGAAGACGTGCTAAAAATGCATTCGGCCGCATCAAATTAGCCCAATTAATGCTGGAAGTTCAGGAGCATGCATGTGTCCCAGCATGCACCACTGCATTCTGTATTGCTTGTGTTCTCTCTTCCTCTAGACCCCGATTGTAGTCCACTATCCACGCTAGGATTCAGGAGGACTTCATTAAGCTCCGTGGAAAAGACATGCAGTGGCACCTAAATGTACTTGGACATGTAAGCTACAATTAAAAATGCATGAATGTTCTTGCATTACATAATTCGATATCAAAACAAGCAGCATTTATTTTAAAGCTAGCATTTGGTAGGTTTTAAAGGATAAAACAATGGATACCCTTGTGTAAAAGAAGTACACTTTAGTACAGGCTACATTTAAAAAGAGTACTTATGACGGGAATTAAACGAATATATTTAAGTGCGAACTGAATGTAATGTTTTCAGGCACATGTGGATTGACTTCAGAGTGCACTTAAGTACATCTTTATATTTAATTTGATAATCTACTGTCTTTGAGGTTAACCTCTTAACCTGCACCCCTATTTTTGAGAATTTTTTGAAAACGACATACCCAAATGAAAATGTCTGCAGCTCTTAAACCCTATGGTCTATATTCATAAATCTGATCTTATTTTAAACTAGACACTTGAAATGTTGCTACCCAAGAGTCATAATAACTCAAAGTAATATGGGAACAGAGTAATATACATGTAAGTGACTTTTTTTTTTCACTTAGGGAAAAAAATATGAGAATTTAATGTTAAGAGCCTGAAAATAACTAAAATATAAAACTGAATGTCTAATCATGTCATGATTCAAATATGAGGATGATTCTCTCAGTAATGTAGCTTCTGTAAGCTTTTATGTCAGGAAAAGACTAGGCGTCCTTTCAAAAAGGCCATTTATTTCAGAACATTTGCAATTGTAAAGAGTAGTTTTTCATTCAAATAAATCTGCAATAAACTGCAAATTATAATGGATAAACAGTTACTGAAAAACTAAAGCAACTATTTACAGAAATTACGAAGTGTAAAATACTCATTTAGCTGATAAGAAGTGTCAGTCAGAGTCTGTGCGCTCCACTGCAGTTTCTGCCCTAAACACTGGCAGGCGCGTGCCGGTGTTATGAAAGCGTAAGCACTAGTAGTATTCACCAAATCCTACTTACATAAACTGCGCAAGATAATGCCTTTTGATTGCTTACTAAGTCCATCAATCAAACCTTTGTTGGAAAGGCATTGGCTAGGCACTGAGTGCCTTTATCCAATGAAAACCATGGGCGCAATGATTGACAGCTCACCAAGCCTGTAAGGCGCTTCCTCTATATGATGCATCACAGGAGAGACTCTGATTGAAGGAGAGAGACGAGGGAGGGTTTATGTTACGGAGAAGAGACTATTCTTGCAGGGGGAGTTTGCTAGAAACGAATTAGAATCAAGGGGGTAATCCAGCATACCTTCCATAAAGCGTACCTTCCATAGGCGCGGACATTGCTAACCAAGCCATCACCTGCTGTTAGCATCCCATTGACTCCCATTCATTTTGGCCTCACTTTGACAGTCAATATCTTTACATCTGAGGCGTTTAAAGACTCCATTCGTCCATTGTTTATTTCTAAACAAACACGACAATGTATAAAAGGCTCCATTACCTTGTATCTTACACTATTGCCCCGTTGAAGCTGTTTTTGTAAAATATAGGCTAACGATTGCGTCATAACCACGCGACTGTGTCGCGCTGTTGAGCAAATTACCGTATAGACCCGAGGAGAAGCTCGTAGGCAATCTTTTACTGTCTATGAGGCAATCGGGGGGACGTGGAGGCATAAACGCAGATAGAGATGTTGCAGATCCTGCTTCATTCATCAAAAGTTGCTCCTGCTCACTCTCTCTGTCTCTGCAAGATTCTGTGATTCAGATTTGACTTTGCACAACTACTAGAAGACTTGCCACTTGTGACAGGTTGCTCACATCTACGTCGTCAAGCTCGGTCCGAGGCTGCGCAGTACGCTCAGCTATCAGGAAGTGAGTGCTTCTATCTGACTTCAATTATCTCCATTAAAAGTCTATGGGGTCGCTGTGTCCATTTCTTTTACTGTCTATGATTAGAATCGATGTATGCGGGTGTTTATTGGATTCGTCCGATCTGATCTGAACGACAGGAGATGAAAGATGAGTACCGCTAATATTATGCTAATGTTTACATAGCCATGTTCCTTTAGCATTTAATTTAACCCTTTCCTCTCTGGTGTATTTAGGGTGACCAGATGAGATTGGCTGAAATTCGGGACGGGGGGATTTTTTATTCAAAGATCAACAGTATGTCATTAGTCTTAGTCTGCCACAAAAAACAACATTAAAATCATGAACTCAAATGTCATTGTGAAAATAAAATAAACAATGACTGTTGTAAGTAACAGTGCGTATATCAGACCTTTCTGTATAGACTAACGCTAATAAGCTGAAACGAAAATAACGACATAATTGTGTAGTGAAGTATTTTTTGTACACAGTGCCGTGAACAATCAATCACTTCTTTACGCGTGCATCACTGCCCTCCTCGCGGCTGCAGCAACTTGCGCTCTCTTCATCAAGGCTTAAAACAAAAAGGGGACAAAAAGGTCGTATTGTCTTTACTTTCATCGCTTAAGGCTGTGGCAATCCATGGATACTTCCCCACTCACTCCTCCCGGTACCTGCAGAGGCGTTTTTGCAGGGTTGCAGGACGACTCAACCTCCGCAGACAGTTTTTAATGTTTATCAGACAATAACTACTCAAGATTTTGCTTTAGTATAATTTTCGGGACAATTAGGGCCAGATTCGGGATTTGGGACAACAGTTTAGATTTCGGGACGTCTGCTCAGCCTAGGTGTATCTATTGCAAAAACAAGTTCAGAACATGAATCTTGAGTGTTTTAGCTTTCAAATGATGCATAGTTTGTGATAGTTGATTGAATATATTGTATAAAACAAAAGTAAATAAAAGTACAGACACGCCCACTCACGTCAACCTCCCCGCCCAAGATCCAGTGCGGGTAAGTTAAAGAGTACCTCAAAGGTTAATTTCGTCTGCCGGAAGCTAGTTATTTTAGTTTATAAAGTTTTAAATATGGATATTTTTCTTACAAAAATCCATTGCTTCGCTTCAGAAGGCCTTTTTTAACCCCCTGGAGCCGTATGGATTACTTTTATGATGGATGCATACATTTTTTGGCCTTCAAAATCGCGACCCCCATAACGTTTTTTTAATATAACTCCAATTGTGTTCGTCTGAAAGAAGAAAGTCATATACATCGAGGATGGCTTGAGGGTGAGTAAATTATGGGGTAGTTTTCACTTTTGGGTGAACTAACCCTTCAAGCGCAGTTCTTTTTCACACGGGTGTACTATCCTAACCATTTCTGCGTTCCAAAATATAGTGATATAATTTTTAAGTCATCACATGCATGTTCCCAACTTGGAAACAGTTCCAAAATATAAGTTAACTTACTTTTTCTGTCTAATATATCTAGACTGTAAGGTAGCATCGCATGTAGCTTTTACAAAGCTCAGTGGGGAAGAAAATCCAAGATGGCGGTCAAGAAACGTTTAAAAAAAAAGTGTACTATGTATTTTTCCATTAGCTTAGCGACATGCTAATGGCAAACTCTGTGAAATAAACTGCGAGTTTCCCTTCATTCATTCTGTGTAGAGCATTTTGGAGGTTTTAGAGCGGAGCTAAACATATTTGCGTATATTATGATTGTTAACTGATTGTGGAGCCTGAGGAAAAACAAAGAAAAATCGGAGATCAGAAAGTCACTGTAAATATGGTCCAGACAAGTGAAGTTAGCTCTGAAAGGTCTTGCCGCTTTTGTTTACAGATGCCATTCATACATTTTTAACTTAACTCTAAACCTGTGACTTAAGTGTCCAAATCCTTTTTGAGGCAAATGTATTTTTGAGTGGCGTCGAAAAACTGCCATGAGCATTGCTTCGGTATTCAAGGCATATTTTTAGATGTTTACCCAGCAGATCAGAAAACCTTGAAAGTCTTTGATCAGCATTTGTGTCTTCCACTGACATTTTGATAGACAGACTAAGCTACGAATGTTTTACTAACTTGTGTTTTTTTTAGATATAATCTCAAAATAAAACAAAAAGAGCTTGGTTGCAGACAGACAGAAAGTATATATATATACACACACACTATATACTATATTGCCAAAAGTTTTGGGATGCCTACCTTTACATGCACATGAACTTTAATGACATCCCATTCTTAATCCGTAGGGTTTAATATGTAGTCGGCCCACCTTTTGCAGCTCTAACAGCTTCAACTCTTCTGGGAAGGCTTTCCACAAGGTTTAGGAGTGTGTTTATGGGAATTTTTGACAATTCTTCTAGAAGCGCATTAGTTAGGTCAGGCACTGATGTTGTTGAGAAGGACAGGCTCACAGTCTCCGCTCTAATTCAACCCAAAGGTGTTCTATCGGGTTGAGGTCAGGACTCTGTGCAGGCCAGTCAAGTTCCTCCACACCAAACTCGCTCGTCCATGTCTTTTTTTCATGCAAAGTTGGGAGCATGAAATTGTCCAAAATGTCTTGGTATGCGGAAGCATTAAGAGTTCCTTTCACTGGAACTACAGTGGCGGCTTTACACATCTAACTCTTTGCATTGCACTTGGTGATGTAAGGCTTGGATGAGCTCCCCGGCCATGGAAACTCATTCCATGAATCTCTCTGCACTGTTCTTGAGCTCATCTGAAGGTCACATGAAGTTTGGAGGTCTGTAGCCATTGACTCTACCGAACGTTGGCGACTTCTGCGCACTGTGCACCTCAGCATGTGCTGACCCTGCTCTGTGATTTTACGTGGCTCGAGTTGCTGTTGTTCCCAATTGTTTTCACTTTTATAATACCACTAACAGTTGACCGTGGAATATTTAGTAGTGAGGAAATTTTACGAATGAACTTATTGCACAGGTGGCAACCATTCATGGTACCACGCTTGAATTCACTGAGCTCCTGAGAGCGACCCATTCGCTCAAAAATGTTTGAAGCTGTACCGTCCCATTCAATACGTTTGGCCATATAGTGTATATATATATATATATGAACTCAACCCTGTTTAACAGCTGTTAATTAGATGCAATAATATACAGGAAAACAAAAATGTGGAACTACTTAAACCATTAATCACACACGTAATCATTGATTACATTTGCTCTAGTTGAATCTGGCTCATTAACTCTCCAGGGACGGTGAGTGAGAGGCCCAAACAGATGTTTACCAAAGCATGCTTTCCAAACTCTTCAACCTTTCCTTTCCTCTGTACTTCCACTTCAAAGCTCAGAGGGGCAACCACCCACGCATTTGCATATATTTGCATACCTGAAGGAGCATGTTAATTTGAGGCAGCTGTTGGCATAAGTGAGTAAAATGAAGGAGAGGAGGGAGTACTTCAGGACCTGTTGCAGTAGACTAATGAATGCCTGTTTCTTGGTCGAGGGACAAGAGACCAGTTTGGATGGAAATGAGTAAAAGAAAATTAGCCGGGATTTAGTGGGCAGCTTGCAGAATTGCAGCTTTACATAACAAGGCCTCTGGACAAATAGGACCGGTTTGTTGTGAGATATACTAGATATAATATTTTCTTTCATTATTATTTTGTTTTGCCAACCTCTTATAAAATAAATAAATATATATAGATTTATTTCACTAATTCCATTCAAAAAGTGAAACTTGCATATTATATTCATTCATTACACACAGACTGATATATTTATTTTAATTTTGATGATTATAAACGACAACTAAGGAAAATCCCAAATTAAGTATCTCAGAAAATTAGAATATTGTGAAAAGGTTCAATATTGAAGACACCTGGTGCCACACTCTAATCAGCTAATTAACTCAAAACACCTGCAAAGGCCTTTAAATGGTCTCTCAGTCAAGTTCTGTAGGCTACACAATCATGGGGAAGACTGCTGACGGGAAGGAAAAGGGAAGGTAGAAAAAAGTGTACAAGCAATAGGGATAACCGCACCCTGGAGAGGATTGTGAAACAAAAACCATTCAAAAATGTGGGGGAGATTCACAAAGAGTGGACTGGAGCTGGAGTCAGTGCTTCAAGAACCACTATGCACAGACGTACGCAAGACATGGGTTTCAGCTGTCGCATTCCTTGTGTCAAGCCACTCTTGAATAACAGACAGCGTCAAAAGCGTCTCGCCTGTGCTAAAGACAAAAAGGAAAAAAAGTGGTCCAAAGTTATGTTCTCTGATGAAAGTAAATTTAGCATTTCCTTTGGAAATCAGGGTCCCAGAGTCTGGAGGAAGAGAGGAGAGGCGCGCACAATCCACGTTGCTTGAGGTCCAGTGTAAAGTTTCCACAGTCAGTGATGGTTTGGGGTGCCATGTCATCTGCTGGTGTTGGTCCACTGTGTTTTCTGAGGTCCAAGGTCAATGCAGCCGTATACCAGGAAGTTTTAGAGCACTTCATGCTTCCTACTGCTGACCAACTTTATGGAGATGCAGATTTCATTTTCCAACAGGACTTGGCACCTGCACACAGTGCCAAAGCAACCAGTACCTGGTTTAAGGACCATGGTGTCCCTGTTCTTAATTGGCCAGCAAACTCGCCTGACCTTAATCCCATTGAAAATCTATGGGGTATTGCGAAGAGGAAGATGCGATATGCCAGAACCAACAATGCAGAAGAGCTGAAGGCCACTATCAGAGCAACCTGGGCTCTCATAACACCTGAGCAGTGCCACAGACTGATCGACTCCATGCCACGCCACATTGCTGCAGTAATTCAGGCAAAAGGAGCCACAATTAAGGATGGAGTGCTGTACATGCTCATACTATTCATTTTCATACTTTTCAGTTGGCCAAGATTTCTAAAAATCCTTTCTTTGTATTGGTCTCAAGTAATTTTCAAATTTTATGAGATACTGAATTTGGGATTTTCCTTAGTTGTTTAAAATATATCAATCTGTGTATAATGAATGAATATAATATGGAAGTTTCACATTTTTAATGGAACTAGTGAATTAAATCAACTTTTTGATGATATTGTAATTATATGACCAGCACCTGTGTATATATATATATATATACATACATTAATTAATTTTTTTATTGAATCACATCATATATACACTCACCTAAAGGATTATTAGGAACACCATACTAATACTGTGTTTGACCCCCTTTCGCCTTCAGAATTGCCTTAATTCTACATGGCATTGATTCAACAAGGTGCTGAAAGCATTCTTTAGAAATGTTGGCCCATATTGATAGGATAGCATCTTGCAGTTGATGGAGATTTGTGGGATGCACATCCAGGGCACGAAGCTCCCGTTCCACCACATCCTAAAGATGCTCTATTGGGTTGAGATCTGGTGACTGTGGGGGCCATTTTAGTACAGTGAACTCATTGTCATGTTCAAGAAACCAATTTGAAATGATTCGAGCTTTGTGACATGGTGCATTATCCTGTTAGAAGTAGCCATCAGAGGATGGGTACATGGTGGTCATAAAGGGATGGACATGGTCAGAAACAATGCTCAGGTAGGCAGTGGCATTTAAACGATGCCCAATTGGCACTAAGGGGCCTAAAGTGTGCCAAGAAAACATCCCCCACACCATTACACCACCACCACCAGCCTGCACAGTGGTAACAAGGCATGATGGATCCATGTTCTCATTTTGTTTACGCCAAATTCTGACTCTACCATCTGAATGTCTCAACAGAAATCGAGACTCATCAGACCAGGCAACATTTTTCCAGTCTTCAACTGTCCAATTTTGGTGAGCTCGTGCAAATTGTAGCCTCTTTTTCCTATTTGTAGTGGAGATGAGTGGTACCCGGTGGGGTCTTCTGCTGTTGTAGCCCATCCGCCTCAAGGTTGTGCGTGTTGTGGCTTCACAAATGCTTTGCTGCATACCTCGGTTGTAACAAGTGGTTATTTCAGTCAAAGTTGCTCTTCTATCAGCTTGAATCAGTCGGCCCATTCTCCTCTGACCTCTAGCATCAACAAGGCATTTTCGCCCACAGGACTGCCGCATACTGGATGTTTTTCCCTTTTCACACCATTCTTTGAAAACCCTAGAAATGGTTGTGTGTGAAAATCCCAGTAACTGAGCAGATTGTGAAATACTCAGACGGCCCGTCTGGCACCAACAACCATGCCACGCTCAAAATTGCTTAAATCACCTTTCTTTCCCATTCTGACACTCAGTTTGGAGTTCAGGAGATTGTCTTGACCAGGACCACACCCCTAAATGCATTGAAGCAACTGCCATGTGATTGGTTGATTAGATAATTGCATTAATGAGAAATTGAACAGGTGTTCCTAATAATCCTTTAGGTGAGTGTATATACACTTTATAGTTAGATTGATTAATCGCGATTATACAGAAACGCAGTAGGCTATAACAGGGCATTGCGTCTCTCACCGAGCGGGAATGAATGATTAAATGATTAAATAATTTAAGAGTTATTAACGTTCTCTGACCACTGAAAGCAAATTGTGCGTTTTTTGTGCATATTTTACACGAAAGAAAACTTAAAAGCATAAATGGTTCTTGAAAATTTTTACAAACAGTATGACGAATTTATTTCAGGTGAGGTTCAAAGATAATACAAAGTTTTTTACATTTAAACCCCACAAAACTATATTTTAATAGTATGAAAATGTTGTAAATAATATATTAATAACGAAAATAATAATAATAAAAAATCGATCATAAATTTACAAGAAAAAATAAAATCACATTCATCACAGAAAAAACGGGGCACTGTAGGATATAAAAAATTTAAATAAAATTCATTATAGCTTAAATTACTCACCAAAATAGGCTATGATTATTACACAAAACATGCCAATGTGTGTAGTAAATTTACTGCTATTACCCATCCTCTCAAATAAATCCGTAACTGTGCGTTAAGCTGGAGAAGGCAGTAAGTGGGAATTTTGAAAATGGCTTTGTAAGTATGTCAACTAATACATTAATTTCTTCTCCTCTGTCAGCCATTTGGGTTTGAAAAAACGCTATTAAAACTACAGATGCGATTTACTGGTTATTCTGACTAGGCTACTAGTACGCTCTCTGATCATCCAATCAAAGGATGTGAAAATGCCGACGTTATTGTACGCCAGCTAGATGGCCCCGCTGTCGCCAACTCGAAATCTGATTGGCAGATTAAATCGGAGTGATTATCTGATTGGTTAAAGCGCACAGTTTCATTCCCATTCATTTAAGCTAGCGGCGCCCGCGATATTAATTCTGAAGGCCTCAAGGCAGATTTCTTTGACCTGGCAACACATGATGACTGCAATATGATTGGATAAAAGCTCTAACATAAACAAACACTACTGGAAGCAGCGCAACCAAGAGAAAAGCGATGACGTTAATAAAATAGACTATTGGAAATAATTTAACACACATTCATGGAAAAAATATATTAAAATTTAAGTCTGTGATTCTGATAGTGATTAGGCCAGCAGAGAAAGTCTTGCTGGCCCTGACGGCCCACCACTGGATTTAACACATATATTTATAAAATATATATATATATATAAAAATAATAAATAAGTTTCAAAACGATTAATCACATCTAACTATAAAGTGTATATATATATGATGTGATTAATCGTGATTAATCGATTTGACTACACTAATTAAAAAATGAATAAAAAGAATAAATAATTAACCCAGGTGAAAAAGATGAAGTATTATATGTATTAAAAATGCATTATAGTATATTTGTATTGTACTAAAAACATACATTCATCAAGTACATTTTTTATGCATTTAATAGTATGTATGTTTCACCTCAAAGTTTATTATATACACACAAATAGTTATGCACAGAATCATAAATATAGTAATAAACAAAAACCTATAATAATAATTTAGTTTAATATATATGCATTTTGTTTTCAATTTAGTTTTTTAGAATTTTTTGTGTAAAGTGCCAACAAACAACAGTTTTGTTTCTCGCAGAGGTCGTTATTAAACTGACAAAGAAAATATTACTCCATAAACTCATCCAGAAGAACATTCACAGCTTGCTCTTCGTTTAATTGTGCCTCATAAACTAAAAAGCCTTGTGTAGTGGATCTCATAAAAAAGGCAGTAATTATGCGTATGAAAATGGCAGTTTTCCTCCAAGGCCTTCCTCATTGTCCAGTGCCCATCTTCAAAAAATACAATCGATTTTGCACACTGCTATATTTAAAGGGTATTTAGGAATAAAGAGATTAGCGCCTGACGCTTTCACATCTGTGTGTCCTCCAATACATTATTGCCACATTTTCCTATCTAATTTTTCTCATGACTAATACCACTTGCCTACGAGTGCATATGGATAATCACAGTTGGCAGCCTCGGCTGTGTTGTGGATAATCTTTTTAGCTCTTTTCTTGTCCTTGTTCAATTTGTAGGAGTGCTGTGGATCCAAACCAGCCAGCGAGCCAGCCAATATTTGCAGAGATGTTTTGTGAGGGCTGGTGGAAGCTTGGCTCGGTTTTTATCATTTATCAATAAATGTGAATTATTAAAGTGTTTATGGCGTGCTGACACTCGGTGTGTCGCACCGAGTCTGTAACATCAGTACAATTCTACCGAGCACAGAATATGTTTAGTCAAGGGCTTTATGGAAAGTATTTATTTATTCTGCTGATGCAACTTGGTATGATGTGCAGAGCAAATATTTCATCATGCAAAGATAAATTTGCTGTAATTAACCATTTGATTTGAAAAATTGTCTTCTTTATGAATCCCATTAGGCATGCATAATTTGCAATTGATATATTATTATCTTTTGGTCATTTATTTTTAAATGTCATTTCATATTGGCTAAGGTGTCCTTCAGTGTTTCGAAAAGATAATATTTATACCGTGTGTGTGTGTGTGTGTGTGTGCGTGCATGTGCTCAAAAGTTGGGAAATATGACTATTTTTAATGTTTTTGAAAAGTCTCTTATGCTCATCAAGCCTGCATTTATTTTATCAAAAATACAGAAAAAAAACGGTGCATTTATTAAATATTATTACAATTTTAAAATAATGTTTTTCTATTTCAATATACTTTAAAATAATATATTTCTGTGATGTGATCTGAGATTTTACTTTTGTAACAATATACACTATATACTAATTTGGGTTTTTTGAAAGAAATTAATACTTTTATTCAGCAAGGATGTGTTAAATTGATAAAAACTGATAGTAAATATGTATATTGTTAGAAAATATTTATATTGTGAATAAATTCTGTTCATTTTTAATGTTTTATTCATCAAAGAATCCTGAAAAAAGTATCACAGGCACCAAAAAATATTAAGCAGCACAACTGTTTCCAACATTGATAATAAATTAGCATGTTAGAATGATTTCTGAAGGATCATGTGACTCTAAAGACTGGCGTAATGATGCTGAAAATTCAGCTTTGATAACAAATAAATTATATTTTAAAGTATATTAAAATAGAAAAACATTATTTTAAATTGTAATTTTTTTCTGTATTTTTGATCAAATAAATGCAGGTTTGAAGAGCAGAAGAGACTTCTTTCAAAAACATTAAAAATAGTAATGTTTCCACATTTCGGCATGGGCACCCTGACTGGTCTGCGGCTATGCCGCCCCATACGCAAACAAACTATGATGCACTGTGTATTCGGACACCTTTCTATCAGAACCAGCATTAACTTCTTGAGTTACAGTAGCTCGTCTGTTTGATCGGACCACACTGGTCAGCCTTCGCTCCCCACGTGCATCAATGAGCCTTGGCCGCCCATGACCCTGTCGCCGGTTCACCACTGTTCCTTGCTTGGAGCACTTTTGATAGAGACTGACCACTGCAGACAGAGAACACCACACAAGAGCTGCAGTTTTGGAGATGCTCTGACCCAGTCGTCTAGCCATCACAATCTGGCCCTTGCCAAACTCGCTCAAATCCTTACGCTTGCCCATTTTTCCTGCTTCTAACACATCAACTTTGAGGACAAAATGTTCACTTGCTGCCTAATGTATCGAGTATGTATTGCGAGATTTTGGGGACAATCTCCTTCCCTCAGTTAGAGCAATGAAGATGGGTCGAGGCTGGGTCTTCCAACATGACAATGACCCGAAGCACACAGCCAGGATAACAGGAGTGGCTCTGTAAGAAGCATATCAAGGTTATGGCGTGGCCTAGCCAGTCTCCAGACCTAAACCCAATAGAGAATCTTTGGAGGAGCTCAAACTCCGTGTTTCTCAGCAACAGGCCAGAAACCTGACTGATCTAGAGAAGATCTGTGTGGAGGAGTGGGCCAAAATCCCTCCTGCAGTGTGTGCAAACCTGGTGAAAAACTACAGGAAACATTTGACCTCTGTAATTGCAAACAAAGGCTACTGTACCAAATATTAACATTGATTTTCTCAGGTGTTCAAATACTTATTTGCAGCTGTATCATACAAATAAATAGTTAAAAAATCATACATTGTGATTTCTGGATTTTTTTTTATTTAGATTATGTCTCTCACAGTGGACATGCACCTACGATAACAATTTCAGACCCCTCTATGATTTCTAAGTGGGAGAACTTGCAAAATAGCAGGGTGTTCAAATACTTATTTTCCTCACTCTGTGTGTGTGTGTGTGTGTGTGTGTGTGTGTGTGTGTGTGTGTGTGTGTGTGTGTGTGTGTGTGTGTGTGTGTGTGTGTGTGTGTGTACACACACACACATGAATATTTGAAGATCAAGGTAAATTGTACTTAATTTGTCTTCCGGGAAACATGCAAGTTTCTTCTGTTGCTTCTGAAGGGCAGTAAAATATTATATTTAAGGAAAAATGTGGACATCATCCTACTCAAAAGTTTTCACCCCCGGCTTTTAATGCATCGTGTTTCCTTCTGGAGCTTCAGTGAATGTTTGAAGCTTTTTTTTTTTGTAGTTGTGTTTGAGTCCCTCAATCGTCCTCAGTGTGAAAAGATGAATCTTAAAATCATACAGTCCCTACTGGAGAGGGTTCAAATATGCAAAAGATGCTGGAAAACTGAAGGATTTTTCTGAAGAACATTGGGCAGTTTAACTGCTCAGGACAAACAAGAGACTCAAGAACAACCATCACAAAACAGCCGTGGGTCATCCAGGGATACACACAGTATTGAGAATCAATGGTTCATAAACTTTTGAACGGGGTTATTTGAATAAATTCAGCTACTTTTTTGTCTTGTGGACTAGAAACATTTTTTATGTAAAATATCTTATTCAGGACAGCACTAAATAAAAAATAACATGCATTTTGTATGATCTCTCTTATTTAGTTAAAATTATCCACATTTTCACAGATTCTGCAAGTGGTTCACATACTTTTTCTTATGAGCCAAAACATTATGACCAGTCACAGGTAAATCAAATATTGTTGATCATCGAACAACGCCACATATTTGGGTCTAGATGGTAAGCAAACAATTTCTTTTAATCAACGTGTTGGATGCAGGAGAAAAGACCATACCCTGGTCAGCAGTGATGAGAATTTACCGACAGTGGTCCAAGGAGGGACAGACCAAACTGACGACAGGGTGTCCAAGGGCAACAAAGGCTATCCGATCTGGTCCAAGCCAACAGAAGATCCATTGTGGCACACAAAATTGTAATGACGGTTATGGGAGGAATGTGTCACAACACACACACAGTGAATCGCTCTTCTGCATAGCAAAAACACCAATCAGAGTGCCTATGATGACCTGTCCACCATTAAAAGCATCTACAATGGGCACATGAGCATCAGAACTGGACCTTGACACATGCCACCTACCTAAACATTGTTGCAGACCCATCATGACAATAGTGTTCCCTGGTGGAAGTGGTCCTTTTCACAGGATAATGCACCCTGCATTCAGGAATGGTTTGAGGAATTTGAGCAAGAGTTCAAGGTGTTGCTCTGGCCTCCAAAATCCCCAGATCTCGATCCAATTGAGCATCTGTGGGATGTGCTGGACCAACAAGTTGCAACCTAGGGTCCAGGTCAGGACTTGAAGGATCTGCTATGGTCTTGGTGCCAGATACCACAGGACACCTTCAGGGATCTGGTAGACACCATGCATATACATATATTATTGTATCAGCCGTCTTCCAACATATTTGGATGGTTCTTGGCCAGAATAAACTGCAGTGGACCAATTGCAACGGTTCAAATGGTAGGTATAATTAAAATACCAAAATGTTTCCTTCAGGTAAATACAATATTTGTGGACTAATATTTTATGCTCTAATATTCCTGTTTTTGTCCAATTCCCAGTGCTGCCAAAAACAATATCAAGGAAAGGAGCTATTGGGTATTCATAATATTCCTGACAACACGGAAATGGTTTTGTTTTCCCTCAGATGGGACAGGGCAGACTTAAAATCAGTCAGATAAATGTCATAGCACAGAGGAACAGCCAGCACGAGTCATTTCATGGAGCGCATTTTCACAGCATATCAAAAATTCATGCACCAACAATATATATTGGAAATATGCACCCTGCAGGGGAAACCAGTGACATTACTGGCGTTTGCAGTGAATATAGTATCTCTAGAGTCACATATGTGTGTAGCACGTAGCAGTATAAATGTTGTTTATTATTATTAGCGTAAGAGTCGTTCTAAATTTCCACTCGGCAGTCAATAAAGCGTCTTTATTAAACAAATCCGCTCTCGTCGGGTGAGCCACATTCGAAGGAGTTTGTAAAATGGCCGATATGTGCAAGCATGGCTGCACTTCGATTGGATTTTTTTTATTAATATTGCATAGCTGCAACAGACCATTTGTATCATGAAAATATATGCAGGTCACACTTCTACCCCAAATCCAAATAAGAAACTTGAAAAATCAGTCTTATGGGGATATGAGAACGAACTGCAGAGTAAAAACTACCCACTTCATCTAGATCTCTTTTCGACCTTTCTTTCACCTCTGATGCTCTTCCGACACACAGAACCTGTGGACTTCTTCACTTCACACAATTCCTCAAGCACACCATTGTAATTTCTAATGAACACCCGCTGACATTGCACAAGGAAAATTGAATTAAATCCTGTCTTCCTATGCATCTCGTTCTGGCCTTCAGGGCAATTGATTCAGTTCTCTAATTCGAGGAAGTGGGAGGAGTTCTTTGGCTTAGAAAACCTCTTGGTGGTACTTTCCGTATTGACAGCCCATAGATGCATATCCTCGGGACCACGCTGTTGTAATGTGTTTAGATAAGATCCATATCCCATCCAATTAACAACATCAGCACCGGCTGAATTACACTCATACATGTGTAAATGTCTTTATATCACTTATAAATTATCGCTAGGGTGACGGATATCATGAATATGCGATGGCACCGAGCATCAAAGATTTGAAGCGTGATACATGGAGAGATCGTGCACACAATTGTGAATAATTCATGAACACGCATTGCGCTCTGCCCGAAGAGAAGCCTTTTTTTCCTCATCTGAAACTTCAAATATCTAAACCTTTATGCCCAGCATGGAATATATGAATTACCCTGAGATCAAGAGACTATCAGAGATCAACTGACTGGAAAACGCTAAGGCTTTAGAAGTTCCGTGAAGAAGAAAAAAAAAACAATCATTCTGAAAAGCATTAAAGTTGCTAATAAAATTGCGGAGCATGTCTAAGTGAAAGATCCACGTGACGCTTCGGATAAAGAGATCATTTAGCAACAGTATATCAATCAATTTTATGTAGTCAACTCAATTCCCACCAGGTTCCCATACGCTCCGGGTGATAAAAGAAAAAGCTTCTTTAGAAGGAAGTCGTGCAGAGTTCAGTGATATTTAAGCATGCGGAAAAAAGTACAGAATAAAAGTCATTAGCAATGTAAATCAGCCTTTTACAGTACAGACACTTTATTGCAATTCAAAACATCCAATCAATGTGGAAGGGAAACAATATTGCACATTCAGGAAAATAAAACTGCTTTTTTCAATCTAAAGGCTGCAAAACTTAAATATGTACATTATAATAAAAAAAAAAAAAACTTTGTTGCCAGCCATATTAATGTATGTGTACATTCTCAAAGCGAGTGTCATGAAGGTTTAGTCAGATTAGTTTGAGCTGTACACGAAGTCGTCGCTGTTGAGGACGCTGAGCTGCTTGAAATATCAGATTTCTTTCCTTGGTTTGTGGCCTTCGATGAAGGACCAGCATCTGTAGACATAAAAAAAAAGATACTGTACTGTCTCTGCGATATTAGAAGCTAGATTAAATGCTAAAAATGAACTTGTTTGTACAAAATTGCTTATGATGTGTAGTTTAAGCTATACATATTCAAATAAACATGTGTTGTTGTTGTCGTTTCTGTTCCTAAAGCTAGTTTTGCATACCGTTAGCTTGTTTACTTAGCATACAGTCTGTTGACCTGCTAGTGTAACAATTAGTCTGTGATTTTAGCATATCATCTGATTAGCCTGCATGCTCTCGTAGATTTCACTGTTCCGATACCCTTTTTCCCCTTCCCGATACCTGGGCTCCGGATATCTGCCGATATAGAGTACTGATCCGATACCTGGGTGTATATCTGTATCAACCCTCTACAATGCGAGTAAAACACTCGCATATGCGAGTAAAACACTCGCATATGCGAGTAAAACACTCGCATATGCGAGTAAAACACTCGCATATGCGAGTAAAACACTCGCATATGCGAGTAAAACACTCGCATATGCGAGTAAATCGTCACTCTGGGCGATTAAATAATATCAATCATTAGCCATTGGCTAATACATGTCTCAGATTTTACTCGCCAGTGTGTGTTAGATGCTAAGAATAAGTTTAGCATAAATATATTTTTACTCGCTGAACACTCTGAATGAGCGCTTGAGAGTTTCGCTCTCGTCAAGCGATCTATATGATTTCAAATCAGCTCATCTGACGTACCGTGAACTCGTGTGAAGAACTCCGTCACTTTGCTGAGCGTGTTTCTCACACACACACGCACGCGAAAACCACGCAAAATCAACGTGCTACATGTTAACAATATTCTTTGTTGTATTTTCCTGTCAAAATAACGGAGTTCATTTGGAATTATTCAGCTTTTAAGAATAAGCAGAAGTTATGCCTTTTTTTACGGTAGTGGGCGGAACTAATGTGCAAACGGCAATCGCATTGGCTGGCGCTCATCTTTTCCTGTCCCTGTTTTGATTTAAGCAAATCAGTTTGAGCGAATGCTGTCAACGTGATTAATATTCATGAAGCCAGCAGCTCATCAATCCTTAGTGCGTTGTATATTGTTATTAGTAGTAGAATTAGTATTATTATTATTAGTATCTTTTAATAATATAATTACTATTATCTATTTTTTACAGAAACTCCAACATATCTTAAAGCTACACTGTGTGATATTTTCCCCCATCTAGCGGTGAAACGGTATATGACCATCCAGTAAATATTAGTTTCTTTTCCTCCCAATTCCGATTTCGTTTTAACTCCTACGGTGGCCGATTTAGTCCAAGATTAACATGGCTTCCAGTTCGATCCAGCAATCCCCCTCTTCACATTCGCCATCGAGTTGTAACGCGTGCGTCCGGGTGAAAAATACGGATAGCTCACTCAACGCAACTGGAGTCGATGCAAACACGGAGGCGATTGACATCAAACAGCCCGCACTTTATTCCCCGCGGAACCCCCCACAAGAGTCCGGCACAAACTCCACTTCCGTCCACAGCATTACCCAACAAAACAAAAGTAAATGAATGTTAGCAACAGAAGACAGAAAATAATCCACACACATGGGAGCTCGAGGCGCAGTGCACACACACACACACACACACACACACACACAGAACGCAGGCGCTCCAACCGGGGCGAACGCTCTTAAAGGGGCCACACTATTTTGCTACTCTTTACAGAGTGTTAAAACGCGAAAGGCGAAGCTTGAATTTACAGGTATGTCCCTCTTTGGCTAATGTACTTTCAAGATGGAGGGGCAACATGGCGACCCCCATTCGAACCCCTTACCCGTATGTATTTTCAATGGCACATTATAAACTTACGAGAATACTTTATTACTTGAAAGAAGTAAATATACATTAATGAGCACATATATTTTTGAAAGAACTAAGTGTTTTTAGCTAAGAATAAACTAAAAAAGTTACACAGGGTAGCTTTAAGCACCACCACCAGTCCAAAGTTCAGTTAAATGACAAATATGCATTAATACATGCTTTCCAACAGTTTTAGTTCTAATTACGAAAGTTCTATCATTATATAGTGCTTGAGATTATCATAATATCATAACAGTCTAATGCTGACTGATGTTAAGTGTGTACATTCAGATATTTAAAAAGCTGTGCCATTTTACAAAGATATTGATACATTTGGTGGTATAATATATATATATATAGGCGATTCTTTTGCCAAGGTGTGCGTAGAGGGTTGTCTATACAGCTGTATATACTACTAACCCTGTATGACTTGCTAGAATTATTTTATGGTGTGCTTCAGACATATCCCTTAATAAAACATGAACAAATACATACAGTGAACTACTGTATTTATTACAGTATTTTTATTATCTGACATGCATTTGACAGTAATATTTATTTTTCTTAAGCGAAAAAGAACTTAAAATGCAGCCACAAAACTAACACTGCAAACTGAAAAAGGTATTTTAGTTTTACAATATAACTATATAAAAAAAAAGTGCAACAAATAAATGTAAGAATATTAAAAAAATATATATATTTTAATCAGAAAATAATCTCTTTACTACCATCTAGGCATTATTATTATTAGTAGTAGTAGAGACGTATTATAATTATTACATAGAGATGTAGCTAAACCTACTGTAGGCTACAACATTAGCCTTATATATTCTGTCAATTTCTTCACGTTAAACAGAACTTTTATTTTGACGGGTTGCCATGAAGACCTGAATGTCTGTGTTCATGATATGACAGTTTTCTCAAATGAAACAGTAAATTCTCATGAAGTGATGGTTTATGCGTTTGTGTCCTCATTTAGTGACCATAGACTGTAAAAACATAAAAATAAATATGGACGTAGAGAAACTGGGGGAGGTTGCCGCTTGATAGTGACACATGGCAGAGACTACAAAGACAGCGAGCAAGTGCGTGTGCCCGCCATCCACACAGAGACAAAACACTGCTAAACAGCGGACATACTGCTAACTTGTTTTCATTTCTTCTTCGCTGCTCGTGGCAACACAGCACAACTTCCTGTGTTTGCAATGCATTCTGAGCAGCGAAGAAGAACCGTGCAGCAGTTAGGCAAAGCTAGCGGTCATAATAACTAGGTCTTGTTTGAGAAAATGGTATCGGATCGGTACATGGGTTCAAGTACTCGCTGATACCGATGCCAGAACTTGTGGTATCAGAACAACTCTAGTTACAAATGAGAATATGTCTTGAGAACCAACAATCAGCTTGTTAGCTTAACACAAAACTAAGTTGTTGTTTTTTCAGGTAGCTCACTGGTTAGTCGATTAGCATTGTTATTTCTAACTGATTAGCTGTTATTCTAACATACCAGTAACCAATTAACTTGATAGATTAGCATGCTAGCTTAGCTTTCACAGCTACAAACAGGAATTTGTTTTGTTCGTAGCATTATTTATTGTTTTTTTCAGTTAGTTCACTGGTTAGCCAATTAGCTTTCCATACTGCTGATTAGCCTGCTATTTTAACATGGCAGTAACAGATTAGCATATCATTAACCGATTAGCTTAGCTCAGCTTTCCCTCCTATGATAGGATACTCGGAAATATTTTTCACACCAATTTTTTTCTTTTTTCTAAGCAACAAATAAATGGAGTATGTTTAAAAGGCGTAAAATAAACATCAAAATGAATCTTTTTTCCTCAAATTGTAATGTAGTTTGACAGTCGCATGTCACAAACAGCTCCGGTGAGTGTCCGTGTGAAGAAAGTGAGTGTCCGAGTGAAGAAAGTGAGTGTCCGTGAAGCAAAGATAGCATACCTTTCTAAGTTGGACCTTACACACTTTTGTGTTGATGATCATCTTTACCTTGTGATGTCTGGTTTTCTAGTTGAGCCTCCGGTTGATCCACCCACAATTTATATTTTGGGTTGTTTGGGAAACGTTTGGTCAGGCCACAACTTAAACATCGTACAATAGTCTTACGTTGTCTCCTTGGTCCTCCTTCAATATTAAGATTTAATATTCACTGTTATCATAGATAGATAGATAGATAGATAGATAGATAGATAGATAGATAGATAGATAGATAGATAGATAGATAGATAGATAGATAGATAGATAGATAGATAGATAGATAGATAGATAGATAGGACTTACTTTGTCTTACAGTGGATGTGACACCTGGTATTAGTAAATTGCAGCATTTCTTGCAAATGGTTCTCTTCACTGATGGATCTCTGTCAGGAAGAAACCATCATGCTTTGTTGAAGCTCCGTCGCCGATGTTTGTTTATTTAAAATCCACATTATTAATGAGGAGAAACTACTCACTGTCTGAGCACCAGTCGTTTGGAGATGGTCTTCTGAGTGAAGCAGTAAAATCTTGCTAGTTCAGTATTCTCTGGATTTTGAGCCAAAACGCAATGAGCAGCCTGGGATAGAGAAAACATCATGAGAAGGTTTGGAGATAAAATAAATAGATCTGAAACCCAATCTCACTTACCTGATAGAGGAAGTTCAGGCGTTGAAAGGCTTCTTTATCTTTTATGTTCCCAGCCATGCTTCTTTATAGACGTTTGGCTTTCACTCCAAAGTGTGAACTTGTACTGCATAACACATGACAGCATGCTTGCTTTATTCCTTCTGCTTTTCAGTTGCGTGTAAAAGCATTATATTTGCTTTATATTGCCATCTATTGGATAAGCTGTGTAATGATATCTTCATGTAATATAGTGTGTGAAATGACCATATGGCGCCTCCCAGCGACTTAACGACATAACGCTTATTGCAGACTAGGAGTTTGAGTTTGTTTGTGTCAGTATGCAGCTGTATATTAGAAATTATAGTAGGATGTTAATAAGTAGGATATCCTGTAAGACATTTGGACTTTCAGTTTGGAGTTAATGTTATCATTCATTTGTCAATTGTCGCTATTATTTCGAAAAACTTATAAATAGGCTACTAGGCTGTGTGTGTGTGTGTGTGTGTGTGTGTGTGTGTGTGTGTGTGTGTGTGTGTGTGTGCGCACACACCTGGTATTCCATATGTTATGTGAATGTCCCCACAAGGATACCAGTACATTTTGACCTTTTTTGATCCCCACGAGGAAAATACTTAGGGTGATATCAGGTAAAATGGGCCCCTCTGGAATTTAGAGCCAATGACTGAAAAGGATTTCAAACTGTTGTCATAACTGTGCTTGACAAGTAACAGGTGATTTGATTGGTTTATGGTTGCAATGGTGGGCGGGGCAATAATTCAAATCAAGACTGCACCAGAAAGCTGCATGGTAAGTAGCCTGGCATACCAAATCTAACTAAACTATTATAAGGATGATAAATCTATAAAACAAAACACCATGCACATAAAAAACTAAGCATAATATCGGTCTTGATAGCATCCATCAGAAATAATGCTGTTAGTTTGGTATATGAACATATTTTTTTGGAAAATGTTTTTCTTGACGGCCCAATTTACTTTAACCCACTGAGGTAAAATGGGCCACATGGTTTCAGCTAAAATGGGCCATCCTCTGTGTCACTCACAAACACATGTGTGTGTCGGTGTGCAAGTGTGTGGGTGCGTGTGTATGTGTGTACACACACACTGACACACACACACCGACACACATATGTT
Source organism: Romanogobio albipinnatus (assembly GCA_023566225.1). Lineage (NCBI taxonomy): Eukaryota > Metazoa > Chordata > Actinopteri > Cypriniformes > Gobionidae > Romanogobio > Romanogobio albipinnatus. The sequence goes on from CM042263.1 coordinate 6,234,565, forward strand.
GGTGCAACAACATTATGAGGACTCTCCATAGGCGTAATGGTTTTTATACCGTACAAACCATATTTTCTATCCCCCTACACTGCCCCTGCCCTTAAACACAACCATCACAGGAAACATTCTGCATTTTTACATTTTTAATAAAACATTGTTTAGTAAAGCAATTTGATTTACGGGGACATTTAGAAAGTCCTCATAAACCAGCTTGATGTTGTAATACCAGTGTAATTGGTAAATGTCATTATACAAATTTGTGTTATGCACACACACATGCACGCGCACACGCACGTACGCGCACACACACACACCACTGACCAATGATCTATGCTGTTACAAAATTGACTTTTTTAATTGTACATTTGAATATGTGGGTTTGCACCCAAAATGTTTTTTTTTATGACATGTTTTAATGTTTGTTTAATGCAGTTTAAATGTATGTGGCTACATAAAATTAAAATTGATGATAAATCACTATTTCCCTTTGCAGTTTGACTGGCCCATTGGTAACCTGAAACAGCGGCCCATTTTACCTGAAACTGCTCATGCAAAAAAAGGTGGCACAGCTGATGTTTTAAGAACTATAGGGCCTAAATAATTATATTGTTTACATAATTTCAATACAACATTATCAAAAACAGTCATTAATAATCATAAAAACACATGGGAAAGGCATATATGGTATTGTATTATTGTCCCAAGCGATTTACCAAAAAGTGGCCCAATTTAGCTGATATCACCCTATAAATCATACTAAATGAAAATGTTTTTTGAAAATGTAAAAAAATGCAGAAAGGTTTCTGTGATGGGTAGGTTTAGGGTTAGAATATACAGTTTGTACAGTATAAAAGTCATTATATATATAAGAAGTCCCCATAAAACATGGAAACGTGTGTGTGTGTGTGTGTGTTATTGATTTGCTTTTGTTGAGTATATTTTACATTCATTTGACAACATGGTTGTGCAATACCTTCACCCATTTCCAAACAGCCCTTTTTAATAATTTATATCAGGATTTTTCACCAAAAAAAATTACTGTACAAAGAAAATATGAAGTGCATATTTGTTTCTAGAGGTTTTGTCCCTACTTTCATAGGAGTTTCATTTTTTTAAGCTGTCACTTTAATCAATCAATCTATCAATCTATCAATCTATCTATCTATCTATCTATCTATCTATCTATCTATCTATCTATCTATCTATCTATCTATCTATCTATCTATCTATCTATCTATCTATCTATGCCAAAGGGAGGGGGTCTAGTTGGGTGTTGGGCGCACAAAACTGGCAGTCAGAAGTCTCTTTCTCCACATTGGGCACACACACACACACACACACACACATACACACAGGCCCTTCCTCACATGTCTCCAGACCAGTCTATCAAATCACGCAGCATGTGAAGCCTCTGCGATACACCAGCTTGGAAAACTTTCTCCCTGGATACTCAATTACGCGACTTTAAATGAGCATCTCTTCCGGATAATATTTTGGCTTGTTTTGGGTTTTTTCTCTCACATTGGCTCAGAGGGCTTTCTGTGGACTGACATGGTGCAATGCTCCGCAGGACAGCACCGCGTGTATGTTGGTTGTGGATCCTGCTCTCCAGTGTGTTAGTATGGAGAGTTCACTGCGCCAGTGCGCAGAGCTGTCATGAGGTAAAAACCGCTTTCCAGCTGCGCCAAGTCGGTTCATTAAGATGGGTTCCGGAGACCGCGGCAACAGGTTCGTTTTACATAGCAGTGCTACTGTGGGAAGCGGTATCAAATATAACACGTATATTCTCCACATTATCCAACTGGCTTTTTTATTGTTATTATTTTGTTTACTTCGCCTACCAATGAAAAAACTACAGCCAACCGAACGGCTAATTTCCAACATTTGAACCGTGAAACAATTACGAAACGCAAAAACAACTCCTGAAAAGTTAACGAACGACTATAAACATAAACCTACACTCTAAAAAATGCTGGGTTGAAAACAAGTTGGGTTGAAAATGGACAAACCTAGCAATTAGGTTGTTTTAAGCAAACGTTTAACCCAATTGCTGGGTTAAAACCATTTTCTGGGTTTGTCCATTTTCAACACAACTTGGGTTCCTTTTAACCCAGTCTTTTTTAGTGTAATTAATATTAAATATACATTTCTAACATTTAAAACACGTGTAACAGCTTGACCCAACTGACCTTTTTTTAATTGAAATGCACGTGACTTAAACTTTCAGTTAAAATATGCTCTACTTTATCATTTTCTTTTAGATAGCTTACTGTGAATGATCGTTTTTCCATTTTTTGGTCTTTTAATCGCCTTTTCCACCTTAATTTAAATAGTCCTGTCATGTGACAAAGTTTTTAAAAGTGTATTCATATTTTTATTATGAGGTCATCATAATACTTATTAGAAAAAATATTGTTTAAATGAGTTATAGACTGCCAGACAGTGACGTATTGATTACACACAATTTTTTTACATAGGCCTATTTTATTAGTATTATTTAAATGTTTATCTACAGGCTACATTGTATGTCAACTCTGTATTGTAAAGTGTGCCTTAAAAAAGTCGTCTAACAAATATGTCATTTTGATGACGGAGCATAAATCAGAAACGTCAGTGGTGTTGACAAAATTAACAGGAGTGTAGGATAGACTGTCAAATGTTTTTCATGTTCCACATTTCGTGTTAAATCAAAAACGCATTCCTGAATAGAAGTCATCTCAAAAATGTTTGGGAGTTCCTATGAAATTGTAAGCTGCGCATTTTCAGTTTGTCTCAAATTCTTGTTTATGGAAAGGATACGTTTGAAAAGTATGACCATTACAAAACAAAGTTTTATTCTTAGTACATACGTTTCGAGGCATTGCTCCATGTGTATTGAGAGCATAGGAGGTGAGAGAGGTCAGCAGAATGCTGGTGATCACAGTCAGCTGTTCTAATGCGTGGCTTATGGGGTCCCATTGGTGTAAAATTGGTCACATAGGATAGGGGAGGGTGACTGACAGAGCAGATATCATCTGTCTTGATCACATGTTCTCTCTTTTACATGCACCTTCTTGCTGTACAACCATACTGTATATAGGACGTCCTATACATAGGATATTTAAATGTTTTAAAGAATCGATTATAGTAGCTGTAATTTTTTTGTTCTTTTCATAGATAGCTTGAGACTAAACTAAAGCCTAATCCTGGCTTAATATAAACCCTGTCTGTGAAACCAGGCCATACTTACTTAATTTTTAGGTCACTTTTTCCAGAACTTATCAATTTAGGTTCACCCAGATTTTTACTTTCTGTAGTAAAGTAAAATATGGGAAGTTGTACTCTGAACTTTTTTTTCTAACATCGTAAATCTGATTACATTTTTTTGGGGGGTATTTACAGTATGTGTACAATTTATATTACATTTATCACACACACTATAGAAAATCCACACCAAATCCACTTGCTGATTTGAACTTCAAAAGAGTTTACAAAATGCAAAACAATACCTGAAACGTCAAAAATACACTGTAAAAAATGGTTGTTTAAACTTAAAAAAGTAAGTACGGAGCCCTGCACAAGACGATTTACTATTTAGTTCCTTCGATTTGCTAAATTGTATAGAAGATTTACTATTTAGTTCCCTCGATTTTCTAAATCGTATAGAAGATTTACTATTTAGTTCCCTCGATTTTCTAAATCGTACAGAAGATTTACTATTTAGTTTCCTCGATTTGTAAAATCGTACAGAAGATTTACTATTTAGTTCGCTCGATTTGCTAAATCGTATAGAAGATTTACTATTTAGTTCCCTTGATTTGCTAAATCGTACAGAAGATTTACTATTTAGTTCCCTTGATTTGCTAAATCGTACAGAAGATTTACTATTTAGTTCCCTTGATTTGCTAAATCGTACAGAAGATTTACTATTTAGTTCCCTTGATTTGCTAAATCGTATAGAAGATTTACTATTTAGTTCCCTTGATTTGCTAAATCGTACAGAAGATTTACTATTTAGTTCCCTCGATTTGCTAAATCGTACAGAAGATTGAATATTTAGTTCCCTCGATTTGCTAAATCGTATAGAATATTTACTATTTAATTCCCTCGATTTGCTAAATTGTATAGAAGATTTACTATTTAGTTCCCTCGATTTGTAAAATCGTACAGAAGATTTACTATTTAGTTCGCTCGATTTGCTAAATCGTATAGAAGATTTACTATTTAGTTCCCTTGATTTGCTAAATCGTACAGAAGATTTACTATTTAGTTCCCTCGATTTGCTAAATCGTACAGAAGAGATACTATTTAGTTCCCTCGATTTGTTAAATCGTATAGAAGATTTACTATTTAGTTCCCTCGATTTGCTAAATCGTACAGAAGATTTACTATTTAGTTCCCTCGATTTGCTAAATCGTATAGAAGATTTACTATTTAGTTCCTTCGATTTGCTAAATTGTATAGAAGATTTACTATTTAGTTCCCTCGATTTTCTAAATCGTATAGAAGATTTACTATTTAGTTCCCTCGATTTTCTAAATCGTACAGAAGATTTACTATTTAGTTCCCTCGATTTTCTAAATCGTACAGAAGATTTACTATTTAGTTTCCTCGATTTGTAAAATCGTACAGAAGATTTACTATTTAGTTCGCTCGATTTGCTAAATCGTACAGAAGATTTACTATTTAGTTCCCTCGATTTGCTCAATCGTACAGAAGATTTACTATTTAGTTCCCTCGATTTGCTAAATCGTATAGAAGATTTACTATTTAGTTCCCTCGATTTGTAAAATCGTACAGAAGATTTACTATTTAGTTCGCTCGATTTGCTAAATCGTATAGAAGATTTACTATTTAGTTCCCTTGATTTGCTAAATCGTACAGAAGATTTACTATTTAGTTCCCTCGATTTGCTAAATCGTACAGAAGAGATACTATTTAGTTCCCTCGATTTGTTAAATCGTATAGAAGATTTACTATTTAGTTCCCTCGATTTGCTAAATCGTACAGAAGATTTACTATTTAGTTCCCTCGATTTGCTAAATCGTATAGAACAGTGGTTCCCAACCACGGTCCTGGTGGACCCCCAACAGTGCACATTTTGCATGTCTCCTCAATCAAACACACCTGATTCAGGTCATCAGCTCATTAGTAGCTACTCCAAGACCTGATGTGGGTGTGTCAGACAAAGGACACATCCAAAATGTGCACTGTTGGGGGTCCACCAGGACCGTGGTTGGGAACCACTGGTATAGAAGATTTACTATTTAGTTCCTTCGATTTGCTAAATTGTATAGAAGATTTACTATTTAGTTCCCTCGATTTTCTAAATCGTATAGAAGATTTACTATTTAGTTCCCTCGATTTTCTAAATCGTACAGAAGATTTACTATTTAGTTTCCTCGATTTGTAAAATCGTACAGAAGATTTACTATTTAGTTCGCTCGATTTGCTAAATCGTATAGAAGATTTACTATTTAGTTCCCTTGATTTGCTAAATCGTACAGATTTACTATTTAGTTCCCTCGATTTGCTAAATCGTACAGAAGATTTACTATTTAGTTCCCTCGATTTGCTCAATCGTACAGAAGATTTACTATTTAGTTCCCTTGATTTGCTAAATCGTATAGAAGATTTACTATTTAGTTCCCTCGATTTGTAAAATCGTACAGAAGATTTACTATTTGGTTCCCTCGATTTGCTAAATCGTACAGAAGATTTACTATTTAGTTCCCTTGATTTGCTAAATCGTATAGAAGATTTACTATTTAGTTCCCTCGATTTGTAAAATCGTACAGAAGATTTACTATTTAGTTCCCTCGATTTGCTAAATCGTACAGAAGATTTACTATTTAGTTCCCTCTATTTGTAAAATCGTACAGAAGATTTACTATTTAGTTCCCTTGATTTGCTAAATCGTACAGAAGATTTACTATTTAGTTCCCTCGATTTGCTAAATCGTACTGAAGAGATACTATTTAGTTCCCTCGATTTGTTAAATCGTATAGAAGATTTACTATTTATTTCCCTCGATTTGCTAAATCGTACAGAAGATTTACTATTTAGTTTCCTCGATTTGCTAAATCGTACAGAAGATTTACTATTTAGTTCCCTCGATTTGCTAAATCGTATAGAAGATTTACTATTTAGTTCCCTTGATTTGTTAAATCCTGTGGAAGATTTAATATTTAGTTCCCTCGATTTGCTAAATCGTATAGAAGATTTACTATTTAGTTCCCTCGATTTGTTAAATCCTGTGGAAGATTTAATATTTAGTTCCCTCGATTTGCTAAATCGTACAGAAGATTTACTATTTAGTTCCCTCGATTTGCTAAATCGTACAGAAGATTTACTATTTAGTTCCCTCTATTTGCTAAATCGTATAGAAGATTTACTATTTAGTTCCCTTGATTTGTTAAATCCTGTGGAAGATTTAATATTTAGTTCCCTCGATTTGCTAAATCGTATAGAAGATTTACTATTTAGTTCCCTCGATTTGTTAAATCCTGTGGAAGATTTAATATTTAGTTCCCTCGATTTGCTAAATCGTACAGAAGATTTACTATTTAGTTCCCTCGATTTGCTAAATCGTATAGAAGATTTACTATTTAGTTCCCTCGATTTGCTAAATCGTATAGAAGATTAACTATTTAATTCCCTCGATTTGCTAAATCGTATAGAAGATTTACTATTTAGTTCCCTCGATTTGCTAAATCGTATAGAAGATTTACTATTTAGTTCCCTCGATTTGCTAAATCGTATAGAAGATTTACTATTTAGTTCCCTCGATTTGCTAAATTGTACAGAAGATTTACTAATTTGTTCCCTTGATTTGCTAAATCGTACAGAAGATTAACTATTTAGTTCCCTTGATTTGCTAAATCGTATAGAAGATTAACTATTTAGTTCCCTTGATTTGCTAAATCGTATAGAAGATTTACTATTTAGTTCCCTCGATTTGATAAATCGTATAGAAGATTTACTATTTAGTTCCCTTGATTTGCTAAATCGTGCAGACTATTTACTATTTTGTTTGCGCGATTTATAAATCGAGGAAACAAATTAGTAAATCGTGCACACGATTTAGACTACAATTTTTAAGTAAGTGTTCTAAATTTAAGTTTAGTCAACTCAAATATCCAATTTGTCACTGTACAACTTCCCATTTCAAGTTGACTAAACTTAAAATTTCAAGGCAGCACGAATAATTACTTTTTTAAGTTATATATTTATATATATTATATATTTTTTAAGTTTTAAGTTATACGCATAAATACTATAATCAGAACTTTATTCCAAGACGTTATATAGTTTGGAGATTTGGAGAAGTTGTGAAAATGCCCCTAACTGAATCACATTCTTTGATTAATCCTCCACAGATGCAGATCTTCTCATCTGCAAACACCAGGGTCCCACATGCTGCACCCGCAAGATGGAGGAGCGCTACTACGCCGCTGCCCAGAGAGACACACTCCATAACATTCTCTCTTATAGCTTCGAACTCAAATATCTCATCCTGGGCCATGCCTCTACCTTCCAGGGTATGTATTTGATTATTAGGTGACGCCTTTTGTCAAATAAATACTAGGTCATGTGCTTTTTGCATTTGCAGCAGGAGGAAGAGGTCACGGGATCAAGGCCCTGCCACAGCAGGTGGTTCACACGTTCACTACATGCTGTCGCTTTGTACGCATATATGGGAGAAACTGCAGGGTGGTGTTTAACATCTCATACTGTGCGTTGTATTCTGTGACTTTCCGAGGTTACTTGGAGATTTGCTTTTTGTCTGCTGTTTTTCACGCTCCCAGAATGATCCTTTATCTGCCTGAGGTCTCCTGTGAAGCGGTACATGTGTTTCTTAGAGGTTGACTGGTACTTTAGGATTAGGACAAGGCCTTTCAGAATCAGTGTTTGAATAAAACGTACAAAAAGAACAGAAAGATGTTTCACACACACACACACACTTAGCTCCATGCATATCATTATCTACCATATGACATTATAAACCATGTTAGCTTCAGATTTACAATGCCCAACCAAATATTTAAGTTCATCCAATTTGTCCACCCAAACTTGCACAAAACCCCTTTCAGGTTCATAGGAAAAGGAAAAGGGCACAGTCGCTGTCCTCTCTGTATTTGCTGCCAGCCGAGTGAATATTTAACGAGTTTAAAGCAAACGAAAAGAGAAATGTTGAAATTCTTGGCGTATCCGTGGCGATCCGTCTCACTGCACTTCAATGTATTGCTCTATAATGAGAGCTTTTGAAAAGATCAGTTGTCCTTTTCTGCTACTTTTCGCATGGTTGTAGCTGGTGTCCTGTTTAAAAGAAAGAAGGTTTGTAAAGTGTTTTTCATTCCCATGTGAAAGAGGATTTTTAATGTAGATCGCTTTTTGTATATGTGCCTGCGTGTTTAAGGGGGAAAGTAATAACTCAAGTACAAACCTTATGGACTCTCTTGGGAATGTGTCTGTTCGAGAGTTAGTTCACCCAAAACTTGCAGAATGTCAAGGACTGTCAAGGTCGAAAATGACACCAATATTAAAGGTCCCATGGCATGGCATTTTTCTATTATTTTATAATGTTTCCTGAGGTGTACTTATATTGTTAGTATGACTTTTACATCATAAAATGTCATAATTTAGAAATAAAAGGCATTTTTTCAATACTGCTGTTTGCCCTGTGGCTGAATGCCGTGCTTCAAGAGGCGTGTCTGCTGTGAGACTTCAGTAAAAACGCCCACTGTTGTGATTGGCTGACATCTAGAACGATTCAGTCCGATTTGGTGAACTGATTCGGTTCACTAAAAAGAACCGGTTCAAAAGAAAGATCGTTTGCGAACCGGACATCACTAACGTACCAGAGACGGAGCTCAGCGATCGCTAACAAAGTTATTTATAGTACCTACTGAGTTATGAGAGCGCTGTCAGTCAGCGCTGTGAGTTTATTGTGTTTGTATCTGAGAGTTCTGAATAAACACGAGTCCCAATCACACCGACCCTGTCTTCATCATTACCAACTTTGTAACACATGCAAAGTACCATTACAGCTGTCGAGATGAACGAGTTAAAAGTAAGTGTTGATAATAGCATTATTTTATAAAATAAAATAAAAGCGTCAGTGACGCGCGTTGAGTACACAGAGCAAACAAAGACACAACAGCAGTAATCGAATGTAATCCAGTTTATTGTGGGGCTAGGCTGGCTAGCCCGAATATGCTCACGCTTAACTTACCCCCCTTCTGCTTAATCTCACGCCGCGTTTGGTGCCTCCGCTGTGGGCCAGATGCAGTACTGGGGGTCGGGGATATTGAAGGCCAACGGCCAGTGCAGCCCGAGCTTCGGCGTGTGTGAGGCCGATGTTGAGCAAAAACTCACGACTGTATGCACATTTTAGAACCGGTAGACGCGACGAGGACGTACAAAAACACTGACTCACAAGATAGAAAACACGAAAACACCGTTCTGTCGGGAGAGAGAGAAGCCGCTGCGTGTGCACGAATAATAAATAATTAGCTACACATCAGAAATTACTGATCACAGATCAGAAGGAACTGAAAAAAGACTTCTGTTTTCATTTGTACATCCAAACACTGAGAAACTGCCAGCATTCACTCGTTCACAAGTAACGTTAATGATCTCGAGTGTTTGCATGGGCGTGCCAGATTCTCTGGGCGGAGGAAAGGGAGGTAACCGTTCCTGCTTGGACGTCAAAACAGGAGGCTTCAGGATTGGCTCGTCTGAGCTGTCATTTTCTCAAAGGCAGAGAGAGACAGCCAGAACTCGGGTTTACACCGATCAACATTTCTATCCACTTGGGGACAATATTCAGGCTAGGGGAACTCATATTAATGTTGAAAAACCTCATAAAATGAAAATTTCATGCCATGGGACCTTTAAGACGTGAGAACTGACGGAATTGAAAATAATCAAAGATATTTGATATTTGAAAGAGATTTGCTTTACTGTTGTCACCCCCATTTGCTTATACAGTGGGGGAAGTTTGGTCTGATTGGTCAGTTTGAATGTCATGTTTGAGTTTGGTCTGATTGGTCAGTTTAAAAAGAATACATTTGGTTTCAGTCACATGGTCAAGGAATAGATAAAAGAAGATTTGAACTGTTGCTCTCTCTTTTTTTCCTCTGGCTCTTTTTTCCTCTGGGTCTCTGACTCTCTGGCTCTTGAGGTCATTGGGGCTTCTATTCTTTGCTCTCTCTCTCTCTCTCTCTCTCTCTCTCTCTCTCTCTCTCTCTCTCTCTCTCTCTCTCTCTCTCTCTCTCTCTCTCTCTCTCTCTCTCTATCCCTCAGGTAACATTTTATTCATGCTGTGTACGATTAATGGTATAAGTTTATCATCTCATACATCCATTTTGAAACTATTTTAAGTGTAACCATAACCAGATTTTGTCATTAAATCCTTTCTATTACGAATACTGTGCTAACTAGTTTTGATTTGGTATTGACTTTGAAGTGCTCCCTATTTCAATACAATATAGTCACATTATAGCAAAGCTCTCCCACATATTTTGCTATTATAACTGCACTTATCTCCGTCGTTGGTATAAGTTGCAGTGGGTGGAAATAGACGAGAAATGTACAGTTTTCTTCCATCTTTCTGATAACGTTTCTTTAGTCTTCTGGCAACCCTGCAGATTGAACCCTCTGCAGGAGTCCACTCTTACAGAACCAAAGGTTGTTTGATATGGTTGACGTCAAACCTGCCTTAAAATATAGGGAGGATGAACTGTTAAAATTTTGAGAGTGTGCACGTTTTTGGGTGAACTATTTCTTTGAAGTCGCCTCTGCCCTTTGTACTGGAGTAATTCCATTGTAAAGCAAATCCAACGTATGCTACTTGCATACTAGCTATCCAACAATCCTCTCCGAGCCTAAAAGGCACTAAAAATACTGTGTGCTACCTTCTCTTGATCTAAATTCAGACCTGTACAGTGAGTGAAGTTATTCTGACACTGATCTTTTTAAAAGAAGGACCCATATCGAATCCAACAGGCACTGAGTTAATAGAGCTATCGGGAGTACAGTCATTCAAGTTGACCCTTCTATCCATCTTCTCAGAGCATTCTGCTGTCCCAGAGGTTAGAGGTCAGTTGTGGTGATTCCCGGGCGCCCTCGGTGACCCATGCAATCTGCGTGACTTCCCCCCACATGCCTCCGTGGCCAGTAACCATATGAGAAGAACCCCATTACACGGTCCAGGCATAATCCCCTGCCATGTCACCTGATACTGAGGTGTTTGGATATAGTTGCCAAGATACACCCTAGTCTGAATTTTTATGCATCATTTGGGCATCTTTTCTTGCAAAAGCTCAAAGGCTTGTTATAGAAAGTTTCATATGGGTGTCTTTTAGTATCATTGGCCAAACAGGTGTTCTTTTGTTCCTCCACCAATAAAGAGCGATCATAACTTTCAGCTTGTTGTTAGCATGCTAGTCATTCTCACAGAAATAAGACTGTGAGAGGTGGAATGCTTTGGTTGTTATGAATGAGATGACACTAAAGCAAACTGCACTTTGAAGGGTTCTACCAGCTGTCGATTTAAGTACCCGTCTGTCACATGTCATACAAAAGTTAATATGCCATTGTAAATAATGTGCACGGTACAAATGACTATGATCCTCTACTTCCATTTGCAACCCGTAGGCAAAGTGAGGTATAAGATGTCGCCCTGACTGCTAAAATTGGTAATAAGCTGGTCGCATGTGTCACATATCTCCAAACTAACCTTCAGCCCAATAGCGCCAGTCCAAAAGATCCATGGATTAAGTGTTGTCAGCTCCCATTAGTCCAATGGAAAGAGAGATTAGATGCATAAGAAAGAGTTGTAAGCAATGTGAGACAAGGCAGAGGTGTACCGTGACGGACTAGTATGTTTGACCCTCTCGTAAATGTCAAACAAAATTACCTCAATTGTTAGTCCTCTCAAGTTACGAATGTATATGTGTCTAGGTTGACTATGAAGCACTTGTTCAATCTAGAATTTCTCTTTTATTTCTTCTTCCCACAGATACCTTCCATTCCCTACTCTCCTTCACCCTAAACAATACCTACTCACTCTTTGACAGCACCTACGAGACAATTTCTCAAGACGCAAGACCTTTGGTCTCTACCCTCTTCTCTGACCTTGATCTCTACCTCCGTGGCGATGCCAATATCTCCGTGGAACACTCTGTCCACAGTTTCTATGACAAACTCTTCCCATTGGTATACCAACACCTGGTCAATCCTGGCTTGGGCTCACCTGTTTCTACCTGGTCCTCCGAAGGAAGCGAGTGCCTACGTGCCACACGGCATGACGTCAACCCCTTTGGCCCTCACCCACATGCGCTTGCTCAGAGACTGTCTAGGGCACTAGTGGCTGGCCGTGCCCTCAGTCGGGCACTGGCGATGGGTGCCGAAGTTCTGAATGTCACAGAGTCGGTGGGGATGACAAGGCTGTGTGGACGTGCACTGGTGGGGATGTTGTTCTGTCCGCACTGCCGTGGACTGACCCTGATCCGGCCGTGCGGAGGCCTGTGTCTCAATGTGATGCGAGGTTGCCTGGCAGGCCTGTCTGAGCTGGATGGGCCCTGGCGACGCTATGTAGCATTGCTGGAGGGGCTGAGTGGGGCACTAGCAGGGGGATACGAAATGGAACTGGCACTTCTACGCATCCGGGAAAGAATTAATGATGCCATCCTTGCCGCGCAACTGCATGGGCCACATCTCAGCGCTGTGGTGAGTTATGCTACTCTCTGATTCATAGAACACACTTATTTTTTATTCCACAAACGAGCTACACCATATGCTGGACTAATCAGGCCTTGCATGCATGAACTTGCAGCAGCATGTTCGCTGATTGGTGCATATCAAATGTCTTGGCCAATCATAGGCTGTACAGTTGCAAGTTTTGCACATGCTAATCTGCTAGGCCTATATTTGCATGTGCTCAAGTCTTATTAATGAGCTTTTAGCCTATGAAGCCCTCTCATTATTATATCTGCAAGTGATGTATTATTAGCTCAATGATTAGGAGCATGATTATGTGGTAATATGACACGTTCTGTAAAAAATGTGTTGGTCATGACAGTGTGACTATGGCTGTCTGTAAGTGAATACCCAGCCGCCCACCCTGAGGCTATTCATACCATCAACGCCAGAGTCTGTGTGCATGGCATAGGACGGCCGTCTGCCGGTCTCTCTCACTTGACTATTTCACTGGAATTGTGGCTGAGGGGCCGCAGGGGTCAAGGGTTTCGTGACAGCTCGGCTTTGCACTTATCCTGTCCTGGTGATGACAGCTCTCTATGGATAGGTCAAGTTTGAGACCGCATTCCCACAAATCTGTCTCAAAGAGCATAGACTTGCCAGTCAGAATGGGAGATATTAATACTTAAGTCCCCAACCGCAGCCCCCATAAACTCCCAACACCAAGCTTACCACTTTACAATGGAGGCTGCTTGTGGGAGTTCGTAACCCCCCCCCCCCCCCACCCCCCTTAACGCTCCATCATTAGATCAAGTGTTGCTCACTCACGGATGCCACGAGGCTGGGATGACTTTAGGTTCACGTTACCTGGTTTGGACTCAGTTCTTAAGGGTTGGACAACAGAGCGCTAGAAAAGTTGTTAGATGCAACCCTAAGACTTTGAAGTTATGACTTGGCCCAAAACAGACTCTACGTCGGTGGTTCTGTTTTAGCACCCAGAGTTTACATTGGACATAAAGTGACAGTTTTGACACTTAGCTCATGCTCTTAGCAGCCACTAATTCATCTTTGTAAGTGAAGCTTTATTTGAAGTGGTGATTTTGCTCTTTTTCTAACTTAACTTGCATAGTTTTTGTTCATGGTTTTCGAGGAAGAGGGAATGTCACTCTACTTGTCCATGTTGGTGTCTAGCTAATTTGGCTAAAAGTTATGGCTGAATTAGCTAAAAATGCTAACTTGATAAGCCTATTTTTATCGCAACTCTGCATGATAATATAGTTAGTATTTTATTATTTATTCATTCACAATAGAATACTTTTCTATATACCACCCCTTTTAGGAATGAAATCCAATTCATACCTGTGTTGTACTACAATTTGCATTCACTCACATTTGAGAAAACAACAATGTGCCGAGCTTGCATAAGTAGTAGCACTTGTGCTCATATTAGCATAGAGTATTTTTTTGGGTGACTTAGATGTGAATAACTGAAGAATAACTTGTGATAACTTAATTGTTTATAAGATGTCTATATGTGGCACCCAGCGTTGACATGGAGGACTATGGTGCCTCTCCAGTCCCTCACGCTGCATGTGGTCTGGCGCTATCTTGGTGCTGCTTGAGTTGTTTGGGTGTTGTCTGGTCCCAATCAGCCTGATGTCCTGCATGCAAATTCACCTCTGGACAAAGACGGCTCCCGTGAACCGGCCGGCCCCTTCCCAAAATGCAATGCAGCTAGCGAGAGGCCAGAGCAGGGGGAATGAGAAAGTTCGGCTAATCCTTAGATAAATAAAGCGCTGTAGAAGATATACAAATACAAACAAGTTTACACACGCTCACATAGACCACTTTTTCAGTCCGCAATCTGTTTTATAATTTCGGGAATATACCGGAAACATGTCAACTTACGGCAAAACAAAACTCTTTTTTGATGTCTGTCTTATTTTGATGCATTTTTTTATTTAACAATGGTGAGATACTGAATAAAATAAAATACACATTCATGTTAATGCATTATAATTCAGTATCCAGTACAGTTATACAGTGAAACCTTGAGCTTATTGTGCAAGATTGTTCCATTTAAAATAATATTGTAGTGTTATTGTACCATTTATCAGTGGCCACAAGATGGAGTAATCTCTTTGAATTGGTGTGAGTCCATTCAAACAGGCTTAAATTGTGCCATTCACCATGATTTTTTTTCCGTTTACCCCCATAATAATGCAGTGGATCTTGATTTCTTATCTCTCTCTTTTAGGTAGGTAAAGTTTGTGGTTCCTTGACTGAATCGGTTTCCTCTACTCCAGTCAGTCCCACCTCAAGAATTTTAAATCCTTCTGCAAACCCCACCGTTGAACTTCAAACCTCAGTCACATCCTCCAACCCAACAACACTACCTGAAACAGGCGACCAAAATAAGCACATAACGCTAAAAAGAAGGTGAGAAAATGGCATGGATCAATTGTTCAACATTTTGACCCCTTAAGAAATTCAAATCCTTACAGATGCTTCAGTTTATATAAAGCAAGGCCGTAACCATGACTTAGACATTGGGGGGACCAAATGTTTTTTGGGGGGGATTTGGTCTTATTGGAATTCAATTATTAAAGGATTAAAAGGGATTTAATAAATAAAGAAAAAGAAATAAGAACGGTAAAAGTTTCAGTTATATTGTAGTTATGAAGTAAACTATTTGCCAATAATATTTTGTTTTAAATATGCACACATTCACTTATTTTCTTCTGCCTATTATGTAAAAATGCAAAACATTTCTTGTCATGTCAAATTCAGTTATGATTTACATAAATAATGTCATATTTTCAATATTCCATCTCACTCATTCTGACAGTGATGAGCCCTTTGAGGCAGACCAACCTAAAAATGTAACATTTTACTTTTGTCATCCTAGCAACAAACAATTTGGGGGGCAATTTGGCCATTTCTAATTATTCGGTGGGACTTGTCCCCCTCAATGTCTATGGTGGTTATGGCCCTGTTATATAGTATAGTACCTTCCCTGCTGTTTGTCTTCTTTCCTCTAACATCTGCATTTGTCGCTGACCCCAGGTCTCTGCCTCTGAAACCATCCAAAAGCGACAAACCCAGAAGCCTGAAAAAGATTTCAAAGTAAGTGTGTATTAAAGGGGAAATTAACAAGCTTTCAGGTTGTTCCGTTTCACCAATTTCCAATTGTACCCTTAAAGGGATAGTTCACCCAAAAATGAAAATTAGCCCATAATTTACTCACCCTCAAGTCATCCTCGGTGTATATGACATTCTTCTTTCAGATGAATAAAATCGGAGTTATATTACAAAAGTCCAGGCTAATCCAAGCATTAGAATTGGATTTATAGTTGCTCTGTTTTTGAAGTCAAATAACTGCTCCACGCAGCTCTGGGGTGTTAATAAAGGCCTTCTGAAGCGAATCGATGTGTTTGTGTAGGAAAAATATCCATATTTAAAACTTTATAAAATAAACTTTCGGATGACCGCCTTCCCTGTTCAATATATGGAAAAATTGTTGAAAGTTCCCCTGCCGATTGGAAGACTAACGCGACCAGGTCCGCTCGTCATAACGTCACGTACGCATCTTGAGTTTCACTTTCAACATTCAACACTTTTCCACGGAAGGCGATCGGCCCAAAGTTTACTTGATAAAGTTTTAAATATGGATATTTTTCTTACACAAACGCATCGTTTCGCTTCAGAAGGCCTTTATTAACACCCCAGAGCCGCGTGGAGCAGTTATTTGACGGACAGATGCACGTTTTATGGACTTCAAAAACAGAGCAACTGTAAATCCAATTCTAATGCTTGGATTAGCCTGGACTTTTGTAATATAACTTTGATTTTATTCGTCTGAAAGAAGAATGTCATATACACCTAGGATGACTTGAGGGTGAGTAAATGATGGGCTAATTTTCATTTTTGGGTGAACTATCCCTTTAAGATTTTTTTTAATTATCTCAAATTATTTATAATGGCTGTCAGCCTAAAACCGTGTCCTAACTACACGCGACGCCGCGACACGCGATAAAAGGTATATTTTCCATGTTAATTAGAGTTGTTGTCCTAACCAGTCGCGACGGCGACACCCGATGATTCTATTTTAGAAACGGTTTCTATTTCTGCGACGTTGCGGCTGGAACAACAAAACATAATCTTAATATACTTTTTTTAATGTTAAAAGCACGTAATGTGACTTTGAATATCATTTAGTGGTCGTACTAGACGTAGTCATACTAAAAGCAACAATGGATAATTCACCTCAGATCTTGAAATGAAACAAATGGAAACAAGAATGTTCAAACTGTGAACAAGCAAGTATTTTCTATGATAAAGATTGTTTTAGTGACTCAGTATGTATTTTTAGTAATGTTTAAATGG
Source organism: Romanogobio albipinnatus (assembly GCA_023566225.1). NCBI lineage: Eukaryota > Metazoa > Chordata > Actinopteri > Cypriniformes > Gobionidae > Romanogobio > Romanogobio albipinnatus. The sequence goes on from CM042263.1 coordinate 6,251,626, forward strand.
CGTAATATTTGTGAATTTGATTTTGTACTTATCCATTTCCTTGCGAGTGCCGTCAAGATTATGCTGCATTCCAGGCAGGTTTTTGAGCCCGTAAATTACGACTTCAAACCACGACTTTGTAGCATTCCAGGCAAAGTCACGCCAGGAATGAGCGCAAGGAATGTGGTTGTTAGCCTAGAAATCTAGACGCACCCTAGTGGCAGCAAATCTAATTTGCCGAGAGTGTAGTCTAGCAACTCTCGGTAGACCTGCGAGCTGGAAAAACCAAACTCTGGTCAGGCCAATCACATAGTGTATGGAGTCGGTGGGCGGGCTTAACATAATGACAGTAGAGTTGCGGAGGTTCCGCGTGCTACTCGTAAACAAAGAAGCTGGCGAACGGCGGTCTTTCGAATCGGCTTTGGCCGCGACTCTGGAAGACTTTGAGTTAAGCTTTTCTTTGAGAAAAGAACAAAGAATGGCACTGAAGTCATTCTTAAGAAAGGAAGATGTGTTTGGAATTTTGCCGACCGGATACGGCGAAAGTTTAATCCATCAACTAGCTCCACTTCACAGTGCTCTCTGGTTGGTTATAGCGCTTTCCAATTGCGTGCAGAGGGAATTTGAAAGACAACCGTTCGTCCCGCCCCTCGGATAGAGACCTGTCAATGGTGAGTTCCCAGACCCAACATCTTGATGTGGGTCTGGCTTGTCAGGCTATGTAGTTGTGGTAGCTACATGTAAACAAAGCTCATTTACAATCATTTCTATCGCCAAAGGTGCTTACTCCTTGCTTATTTGAGGGAAACTGAGGAGAAAAAATGGCGCATAAGGCAAGAGAAGCTGTTATACCTTTTATTTGACGTTATTTGTAAAATACAGTGTACGGCTTCCATAAACACTAAATCCGTAGGGGCTGCCATTGTTGTTTCATGGGCTACGTGACGTCGGAGCTCGTAACTGGGAGTACACTGATCTAGTACGAGTTCACGGGTGGTAAGTCACAGGTTTGAAAGTGCACTTTCACGGGTAGAAGGTTGAAAAAACAAGGGTTGCGGCTTGCCTGGAATGCGGCATTCATTTCTGGTGCAGTAAATTTGCCATGAGAGCCCGCCCACACGCTGTTTGGATTGGCTGTGGTTTTTGATCGATTTGTCGCATCTCGTAGTCACGTCGCGTCTGGTGTGGACAGACAAGTTGCTTGTTGCTGGAAGCTTTCCTGTAGCTCAAACAGTAGAGCATGGCGCTAGCAACGCCAAGGTCATGGGTTCGATTCCCAGGGAAAGCAAGCACTGACAAAAATGTAAAATGTGTACCTTGAATGCAATGTAAGTCGCTTTGGATAAAAGCGTCTGCCAAATGCATAAATGTAAATGTAAATCTTATCTTGTCGCGTGTAATTAGGACACGGTGTAAGAATGTTCTAATGATTTAAACTCACATCAAATGAACGTGTGTGAGCATTAATAACAGTCACAAACAAGTATGCCCCTTGTATCTATCAGTGTTTGGGCATGTTTGATGACTCTGGGGCAGAACTGGTTGTACTGTATAATTAGGCCTGGTTTGATGCTTTTTTGATAACTTCCTGAAAGCCTGAACTACCTGCAGGGAGTTTATGGGCTACATCCAGCGGTACAAATCATTCTTCTCCACCCTGCCGGAGATGCTGTGCGAGGGGGAGGTGGTGATGGATGAAAACACCTGCTGGAGTGGAGAAGATGTGGTGGAGAGGTAAGTTTCGCTTGTCAGAAGAACTCAAATGTGCATGTTAATTAGTAGATGAATATGGGTCAATGACAGTGGCTCTATATTGAAAGAAAATGGAGCATATTGAACAAAAAGAAGATTTCCGGTCTGGTTGAAGACTTATTCTTTACAAACATGAGACTGTTTTTTGTTTTGTTTTTCCACTCAAAGTCCCAAACTGATTGTAATTGTAGGCAATCAAATCCGATCTCTGTCCATAAGGGTCTCTATCCACTCTGTGAGGTCGTGAAGTTCATAAGATGGCCAAGAGGAGTGATGGTTGCCATGGATTATCGTGGCTTTTCTCCAATCCTCTTCCGGACAGAAGCTTCATTCAGAAAGTTCTGGAGCTCTATTGTGACACAAATGAGATTCCCTGAAAAACACACACTCAAAATAAACATTTGCATATAGGCGGTTTCGCTATCAACATATGTTCATTTAAACACACTCTCTTTTGGCTTCCGCATCACAAAATGACCACGACCACTTTGCTTGGATGGAAGTTTTATAATTCCAGATATATCCCCAATCTGGCCTCATTTGCTCCCCAGCATTGGCTCAGAGGTTAGAGATCTCACTCCCCACTCACCCCCTGGACAAATTGCCCCATCGCCATCCACACTATGGCTGGCACCATCCATACTGGGGGCCCCCAGTGGCACAAACACAGGGTAGTCCTGGAGACAGGCCACTGTTACCAAGGAGAAAAATGACTAGCTTGCTAATCTTTCGGTTTGTGGAATCTCTGTATTAACACAAGACAACCTTTTATTACGTCAAACTGAATTGTTTTGTCTGAAAGATTTAGTGGTTCCCTAAATGCCACATGATGGCATTTAAGGTGTTTAAGTAACCACTAAATCTTTATCTTTCACTCAAAGTAAATCTGTTCCACATTATAAACATATGCTTTGTGTTTTCTAATACAGAGATTCCACATACTACAAAAACTGTTAGCATAGAAAAAAAATTATCTCCATTTGTATCCCATTTGTTGGTACAAAGACTATAGGCTATGTTTGGAATAGAATACTAGCATTCTGCTAACAAGATACTGCAATATACACTAAATTACAAATGTAAACAGAACATGCTAACAGCAATGCGATGCTACCATTCAAAATGGCAGTATGCTATGCGTACTAGCTCTATGTACTGAATACTACTAGTATGTCGTAACTCATACAACAATGTTGTAGTATCCTATGCTTGTAGTGTAATAAGTGTAAAATTTCTTTACATTTAACTGATAAAATGATTAAACAACAAGTCGAGAAAGACAAATCCCGGCTGATATTACTTAGTTCAATCATCACATTGGAAATGCAAAGTCTGTTTTGTTATAGTAGGTATTCTTAGCCTGCAGACAACTGTGCATAATATGCTATAAACTGCAAACAAACTGTAGAAATTAGCATGTTAGCATGCCATTCTGAACATTGCATATGCCTGTGAGCACATCCTCTTCAAAAGAGTCAACACTGCCCCCTTCTGGACAAAATGGTTTCCCTCATTTGACCGTTTGGACATTTTGGACATGTTTTCTGTGAAAGAGAAAAAACAATGGTTGTGTGTTTCTTACATGAACATAATGTATTAGCCATCTAAAAATATTCTGGTCATAATAAACAATGGGCACGATGTGGGAAACATGTGTTCACAATATGGCAGAGCTTTCACACTGACTTAGTCCAAAACATGCAATTTTAGCCCAGACTTTTCAGGTTCATTTGTCTAGCTACGTACAATTTCAAATTGAGCGGACAAAATCATTTAACAAAATGCTTAGCTGGAGTTGTGGTTCACCTCCCACTGCACAGGGAAGTGTATGAATGGCTGTTTCGTAGGATGGTGGAGTTAACCAAGGAAATGTTAGCATGACTTATAACTTGGTGTCAGCCAAACTTCAAGCAACTGGATGTGTGAGGTTACTGTGGAAACGGTGTGTTTTTGTTTTCATTTTTGGCGACTACCATCCCAAGTCAAAGTCCTTTGGGTCGTTCATAGTTTCTCTCTCTCACGTTTTGTCCATTACTGACGCCACTGCCAAACTTGAACCCACATAAAAGGTGAAAGGATTGGAAAAGTATGGCCCCTGCTGACTGTCAATCATCGTGAAACGCTACAGCCACGTTCTCAATGTTGTGTCCATGACTGATTTGACCTGCTTAGTTTTGTGTGTGTGTGTGTGTGTGTGTGTGTGTGTGTGTGTGTGTGTGTGTGTGTGTGTGTGTGTGTTTCCTTGTCTTCTGTGGTCTTAGACTGGTCTTATCCTCCATTACAGCTCTATTAGATTATGTGTTTTCACTGAGGACTCGCCCTTGTGCTCACCATAACACTTCTTTTGGTTTTTAAGATCGAGCTTAAGACCGAACATGCTACTTCCCGAATGAAAAGTGGTTTAATGGAGTTTAGATAGAGTTTAGCTGTACAATTGGCCTTACTAGTAACTGTGTTAGCATGGACAAACTAATAACCATCTTAGATTGGATATAAACAAGTTACCAAGTATGTCGTTAACTGGTCTAGTCAACTAGTCAGCCAGCATTTTTAACCACCCTGACAGCCTTAAGTTGATATGATCAACAGCTAACTGGTTTGTTGCCAGTCTAAATTGTTTACCATGTTCCAAAACACAACTACCAGCTTAAAATGGATCTCCCATTTTGGTGTAGTGTCTAAAAACATTGATTTAGACTAGTTGAAACCAGCTTAGATCGCTTTTTTCAACAGGATTTGTGTTGAAATTGAAAACATTGTCTTGAGCCATAACTTTGCTAAGGGCTAAGGCTACATTAAGGAATCGAAATATTCAATGTTTATAATTTACACATTTGTTCTGTTCTGTATAAAATGAATATTCTGTGTAGCATATTTTCAGTTTAGCTTCAGTGTATACTTACACTTCTGCATGATAACAATGCTAATGCTAACAGACACATTCTTTGTTATAATTAGCCTAAAGAGTTTGCTGTAATAAGAATGATAATTACTTAATTTCAATACAGCACAGTGCCATTTTTAGTGTATTTAGCATCTGCTTAAACAGGACTGGATGTGTTGAGCATGTTTTTGCGCTGAGATACTGTTGCACAGGCCATTTCAAAACATTGTAGATACTTTATGCCTTGGTGCTTCACTAAACAATGACAAGACATAGCCAACAAATGCTACATGATACACAGTATTTATAGTGGCTGATTGACCTGAAAACGTAATGGATACTGTAAATGCATATAGGATATCCAGTGCTTGTATTACAACTTATTATTGAATTACTTTTTTACAGCTTCTTTAATACAAAACAGCACTGTTAGCTTTGTGCAGTTCAAAGCTGACTAGATATATTACAGCTGTCCTACATTAGCATGGGCCCTTCCCAACTTCATAGACCACAGACAATAAATAGGATGGAAAACTAGCAACCAGAAGGTCTTACACCCAGTTATTACACACATGAGAAGACGCACAGCTGAATTCATGCTGACGTAAGATAGGACAGCATAGTTTACTCAGATGCTAAACACCAAAGTTGTGTATTCAAAAGAAAAGGACTTGTTGAAATATTAGCGTACGGCATCCATTTTGGCTGCGTGTTGATGCCAAAGGCAATAACTTGTTGAAAAGCTGTTCTGAAAAGAAACCTCTAATGCACAGTTCATGAAGACCGGATATTGCTAGCTCATTAGGTGCTGAGTTTCATAACCTTCTGAGCAAACAAATGAGCTAATCCAGTATAGCAGATGAATTTAATTGGAGCTTTGCTCGTCACAGTGGTATATGTGTGTGGTTCCTATGGGAAAATAAGCAGCGTTTAGTCAAAGGGGAACTCCAAACTCTTTGGTCTTGAGCTGGGTAAATATTTTCTCTGATTTTTTTTTTCTCTGGTTTGGATTCATTTAGCTGCTAATTATTGTGAGAAATGTGGGTGACTGCAGTGACAAGCCCACCGCACTGAACTGTAAGATCCATGTTGTCGCTAGCACATCTGTTTAAAGAGCCTGATGTTCTTTGTTGCTTATTTGAAACAGTTTGTCTGTGTCATAATCAAAGTACTTTATGAGGTGGCTTGTTTGTTGTGGTCTTTGTTTTGTGGAAAGAGAACTTCTCGGGCATAAGCTTGATTTTAGCTGTATTTGATAGGATTGTGTGGGGGTGAAACCTGGTAGGCTATGCTAATATTAGTGGCGCTCGCCAAGGCCATTTCTAAAGAGCAAATTATACTTCAGTTTTGATGCAAACGCTTGAAGCGTGTTTACACCAAGGACGATATCTACACTCACCTAAAGAATTATTAGGAACACCACACTAATACTGTGTTTGACCCCCTTTCGCCTTCAGAACTGCCTTAATTCTACGTGGCATTGATTCAACAAGGTGCTGAAAGGATTCTTTAGAAATGTTGGCCCATGTTGATAGGATAGCATCTTGCAGTTGATGGAGATTTGTGGGATGCACATTCAGGGCACGAAGCTCCCGTTCCACCACATCCCAAAGATGCTCTATTGGGTTGAGATCTGGTGACTGTGGGGGCCATTTTAGTACAGTGAACTCATTGTCATGTTCAAGAAACCAGTTTGAAATGATTCAAGCTTTATGACATGGTGCATTATCCTGCTGGAAGTAGCCATCAGAGGATGGGGACATGGTGGTCATAAAGGGATGGACATGGTCAGAAACAATGCTCAGGTAGGCCGTGGCATTTAAACAATGCCAAATTGGCACTAAGGGGCCTAAAGTGTGCCAAGAAAACATCCCCCACACCCATGGGCGTCGGAAGCAAAAAAAATGTGGGTGGGTCCTCATAAAGTACAAATATACTGTTTTGCTTGCTAAATGTATAGTTTAGAAAGACAAAATCACGGAAATCGCCAATTAATTGAGAGCGTCAGTAGTGTAGGGGTAAGACGCACGGCATCTAGTTTTGACACAAATCGACCTCGGTTCGAGTCCGGCTATCGCCGAATTCAATCTTCTCCCTTTTTCCATCACATATCAGATCGGAAAGGCATTTATTTTCAATAAAAATGAAGAAAATATTAGAAAAGTGGAAATAAAGCGTCTAACATGTGTTTAATAATAAGTGTTTATCGATTAGGGGTAGGTAAACACACGTGCTGAATGTTAGAGACGATAAAAGTGAGTGGGTCCAATATCATTGATCGTAAAAAGTGGGTGGGTCTTGTCCCACCCACATACAATGGTTCCGACGCCCATGCCCACACCATTACACCACCACCACCACCACCAGCCTGCACAGAGGTAACAAGGTATGATGGATCCATGTTCTCATTCTGTTTACGACAAATTCTGACTCTCGATTTCTGTTGAGACATTCAGATGGTAGACTCATCAGACCAGGCAACATTGTTTCAGTCTTCAATTGTCCAATTTTGGTGAGCTTGCGCAAATTGTAGCCTCTTTTTCCTATTTGTAGTGGAGATGAGTGGTCCCCGGTGGGGTCTTCTGCTGTTGTAGCCCATCCGCCTCAAGGTTGTGCGTGTTGTGGCTTCACAAATGCTTTGCTGCATACCTCGGTTGTAACGAGTGGTTATTTCAGTCAAAGTTGCTCTTCTATCAGCTTGAATCAGTCGGCCCATTCTCCTCTGACCTCTAGCATCAACAAGGCATTTTGGTCCACAGGACTGCCGCATACTGGATGTTTTTCCCTTTTCACACCATTCTTTGTAAACCCTAGAAATGGTTGTGCGTGAAAATCCCAGTAATTGAGCAGATTGTGAAATACTCAGACCGGCCCGTCTGGCACCAACAACCATGCCACGCTCAAAATTGCTTAAATCACCTTTCTTTCCCATTCTGACATTCAGTTTGGAGTTCAGGAGATTGTCTTGACCAGGACCACACCCCTAAATGCATTGAAGCAACTGCCATGTGATTGGTTGATTAGATAATTGCATTGATGAAAAATTGAACAGGTGTTCCTAATAATCCTTAAGGTGAGTGTATAACAACAACAATAAAGGCATAGTTTTCAAAATGGTTCTAAATGTAAAAGAATAGCAGAATCCACTCCACAACCACATTGTAATGATAACGGCATAGAGAAACTTTATCGCTGTAATCCCTTTCACTAGGGATGCACCAAAATGAAAATTCTTGGCCGAAGCCGAATACCGAATGCGGTTTTTCAAAAATGTTCCATTTATTTTGCCAATTTTTTCACCATTGCATAAATGAAATAGTAAAAATGTGCTTTTTACTATTTTGTCTTGCTTTTTTAAAGAAAAAGAAATGACAACTACAATTTAAAATTGTATTTAACACTATTTATAGCACAAATATTATTTATTTAATACATGTAAAAAATATTAAAAATAAATCAAATTTGGCCATCTTATACCATCTTATCTTTGGCCTATTATGCCTACAGGTATCATAATCAAATCACTGAGGGTGCTTCTGAAATCACAGAGGGTGCTCTATTAAAGTGCAGATGTAGGCTAAGCAACGCCTCCACCACAGCACTGAGTATACAGTCAGGCATACAGTACAGTTTAGAATTTCAAAAATATTTTGTAACAAATATTTTTCTATTAATCTATTAGTCTGCCTTTACATTGCTTTAATGCGTTACTGTCACTTCCGAAACTTTGCAGCATGCAATTGGCCATTAACACTTTTTGCAACTTTTTGAAAAACAATATTCTATTCAATGGATTATATAGACTGCAGACTCGAAAGCGAGCCAAGACTGCTCCATTTACGATCACTAAACGCTTTCGCTATGTCAGTTTATCATGATCTCACAAAGTACAAAGTTCAATGAAGCTGCTAACAATAAATATCTTACTTGCGTCGATTCGTGTCTACACTTTGTTTGTTTGTTAATGAGAGGTTTTGCAAGCCTGTCACCGATGCAGAAACGCATTGTAAATTTGACATTCTACAGACACATATATGCACTGGAGCATTTGCCAATATATTATTAAAGTATCAACTGAGGGTGCTCTTGCTTGCATTTGAGGGTGCTTAGACAGTGTCTGCAAACGGCCAGTTTTGCGTCTATCTCGGACACTTTAATGCTTCTACACTTCTGACGTGTTTTCTGCATTTAGAAGCGTGCGCGCCTCTCTCTCACACGCACTGGTTGCTATATTTGATCGCGTCATCAAAAACGTCATTGTTCGGTTAAATTTATTCGTCTTTTCACTTATTCGGCCGATCACAGAAAGTTACATTTTTGCTATTTTCGGCCGAATAATCTCGGTTGCCGAACATCTGGTGCATCCCTAACTTTCACAACGATTTTTCTCCACATGAGGAATGATAAACAGCGATATAAATGTATTTGAACTCATTTAAACTAGAGTTGCGTTTATCCCCTCTATCTCATTTGGTGCCGTGACCCGGATTGGAGTGAGGTTTAAGGGGGTGAGTGTAACGGAGGCAAGCTAGTAAGAGCTGTACGTGTAAACCTCACTCCTCTGGCCTCAAGAGGCACACTATCGACTGATGCGAGAGACTGCAGTCTTTGCCGTCTTTGTTAGCGCGCCCGCTTCCCATGCTGAAGACATCGTTTTGAATCCCACTCAGTCAGAGCGGGCTGAGTTGGACCGGTTACATTTGATGCCGTGACCTGGATTGGAGTGAGGTTTAGGGGTTTGAGTGTAACGGAAACAAACTAGTAAGAGGCTGTTGTCTTTAGCATCCTTTTTAGCGCCCCCCCCCCCCCCCCCTTCCATGCCGCAGACGTCGGTTCGAATCCCACTCCGAGCGGGTCGAGCAGGACTGGTTACACACGGTTAAATATAGGGCTCTGTGTGCAGAATGCTGAAAAAAGGAGTTTCTCAAGTCTGGACAGTTTTGCCTGGCAAAATAACAAATCATACATACATTAACCCTTAAAGACCGAGACAGCGCGGCTGAAAATAACTATCGTTCGAAAATGTTTAATAACTTTTAAACCGCTAATCCAATCTGTATGCTGTAAAATGAGAATCTCAGCTTTTCAGAAGTATCATTTCTCGCGATTGATTTTTCAGAGACTCCGTGCTGAGCGTGGATGCGTCATCAAAATCTGCAGCATTGATTCGTCAAACAGAAACGATTGTTGAAAACGAAATGCATGTATGCAGAGCCTCTCACATTGCACAGCTCACAAAAGTCAGTATATTTGTCTATTTGTAAGTAGTTTGTGTTTTACACTGTTTCAGTCTTTTTACTTTACTCCCTGAATGTTTTTGGACACATCTACATTGTCAGTAAATAAAATACACCTGTTTTCACTCAAAAACGCCTAGAATAATATTATAATAAATGGCTATAACTTGCTGAGGGATTGTTACATGTAGACAAAATTTCATCTGGAAGTCTAAAACAACCAAGTCCAACTTTCTAAAGGAAAAAAATACAAACTTCATGAAGTTCTGTTTGAGTTCACAGTAAAAACACCACATTTTTGCTGCCGTTTTTCTTACAATTCTATTAATTTAATCCATTCTCAGACTGAATAAATGTTAAATTGGGACTTCAAATGAGCTAGATGGAAACTTCATGTTCCCCTGTTTAAAATAATATATGACACTTGATGCTAACTGCTAGAATGGGTGAGAAAAACAAAAGTAGAGGCAAGTCAGGTGCCCCAAAAATGTTCTAGGTCTTTAAGGGTTAATAGAACAGAATATTTTAGAGACTTCAAAGTGTGTAGTCGTTTTTTTTTTTTGGACTTCAGTACATATCCATCTAAAACACCCCAGCAACCACCGTTAAAGGAACACGCTGACTTTTTTGGGACTACATGCCTTTCTCATGTCTGTGCGTGCCATAACTCTCTGACGCACCCACCGCTAGCCTAGCTTAGCACAAAGACTGGAGGTAAGTGGCTCCAGCTAGCCTACTGCTCAATATGGCTAGGAACTATACTCTCATTCCTGCGTAGTAATAAAGGAACTTTGCTGCTGTGCCATGGGTGCAGCGGCACAATGATATTACACAGCGCCTGGAAATAGTCCCCAGCACGCTCCTAATATCATTGCTCCGCTGCACCCATGGTACGCCAGCAAAGTTCCTTGATTATTACGCAGGAATGAGAGTATAGTTCCTAGCCATATCGGTGTAGAAAATCACAAGTTTTCATTTTCCGTCGGTCTTAGTACACGATGTAACTGTACACATCACAACATGTAAATAGGAAAATGTTGGCGTTATTTTGTCACTTATTGAGCAGTAGGCTAGCTGGAGCCATTTACCTCCAGTCTTTGTGCTAAGCTAGGCTAGCGGTGGGTGCGTCAGACAGAGTTATGGCACGCACAGAGATGAGAATGGTATGTATGGACTTATCGAACTCTGGGGGATACGGTGAATAAGCTAAAGTCCCAAAAAGTTGGCACGTTCCTTTAAAACCGTATCAATCAGCTAGAAATGTCCTAGCAAAACTAAACGTAATTTGCTTCGATAATTTAGTAAATTCAATACTGCACAAAGACAAAGGACATTTGTTAAGACAGTAAATAGAGCTGTTCAGCTAGTCAAAACAGAGCCATTGATAGATTTGTATTGTGGTTAATCAAAAATGCAACATGCTCAAAGTGAAGTCATGGAAATGTTATATATATATAGAAGGAGTTAGGCCATTTCAACAGTCGTGATATAGTAAATTTCCATAAACCTTTCTATTTGTTGGCTGCATGTTTATGAAAATACATCGAGCAGATTGTTTCCTCTTTAATTATGCGCATACGGATAGGTCATTTGGCGCACCGAAGAAAGAATGAGCCTTAAAAATGACAGTATCCACAGACAGCTCATTCTTCTTTTAAATAAGCCACATAATCCGCTCGTCTCACATAGTGAATACTCGCATATCTCATCTCCACCGTACCTGCCGCCAAAATGAATTTACACGTGAAAGCTAAAAAGCACAAGCCAACAAACAAGTTCATCTCACATCAGTTCCCGACAAAGTGCTCCCACCTTGCAAAGTGAGCCGTGTGTTCGGATGCAGCATGAGGTATCTGGGGTCATTATTTATTCACTTAGATTAGCTGTGGTGAAAACAGCGGGGCGATTCTCCCACAAGCATTCATTTATTGATGTACAGGCACACGGCTGCATTATTCTGCCCCCCCGCCATGCTTTATATGCCCCCCCACTGTTAACCCTTTGATCCGTCTGTCTGACTGTCTGTCTGCCCGTCTGTCTCAAGGACTTTGCTGCAGGAAATAGCTTCTGTATGATAATCTAGCAATTGCATAGACAAGCAATTTTGCATAAATTGATGTATGTTTACTCTTCATAATCTTCATAATCACAGTTAAAAAAGGTTTTGCTTTCCTTTTAGTTTTTGTCTCTTGATGAAAATTTCCAATTACATTCAGTATTGTCATGTCATATATTGATGAATGTAATTTTAATTAATTTTAGTTTTAAAGGGAGTAATATGTATGATGTACATTCTAAATATGATGTATATTATATTAAATTTGTATGTGCATATGTTTTTTTTTTTAGTAAATTCTGGGCTTTAAAGTTGGGCTCATTTGACTTAGACCAGAATGTAACCACCTAGCAACACCCTAGCAACCACATAGCAACATTCTGAGCATGATATATCATATTACATTTTTATGTACATTTTGGACATTTTTAATTCTGGGCTTTAAAGTTGGACTCCTTTGACTTGGACCAGAATGTACCCACCTAGCAACACCCTGGCAACCACATAGAAACTTTTTGTGTATGATTTATATCATATTAAGTTTTTTTATGTGCATTTTGGAAATGTTAATTGTGGCCTTTAAAATTGAGCTCCTTTGACTTGGACCAGAATGTAACCACCTAGCAACACCCTGGCAAACACTTATATATATATATATATTCACCTAAAGAATTATTAGGAACACCATACTAATACTGTGTTTGACCCCCTTTCGCCTTCAGAACTGCCTTAATTCTACGTGGCATTGATTCAACAAGGTGCTGAAAGCATTCTTTAGAAATGTTGGCCCATGTTGATAGGATAGCATCTTGCAATTGATGGAGATTTGTGGGATGCACAGCCAGGGCACGAAGCTCCCGTTCCACCACATCCCAAAGATGCTCTATTGGGTTGAGATCTGGTGACTGTGGGGGCCATTTTAGTACAGTGAACTCATTGTCATGTTCAAGAAACCAATTTGAAATTGTTCGAGCATTGTGACATGGTGCATTATCCTGCTGGAAGTAGCCATCAGAGGATGGGTACATGGTGGTCATAAAGGGATGGACATGGTCAGAAACAATGCTCAGGTAGGCCGTGGCATTTAAACGATGCCCAATTGGCACTAAGGGGCCTAAAGTGTGCCAAGAAAACATCCCCCACACCATTACACCACCACCAGCAGCCTGCACAGTGGTAACAAGGCATGATGGATCCCTGTTCTCAATCGGTTTACGCCAATTGACTTGGACCAGAAAGTAACCGCCTAGCAACACCCTAGCAACCACATATCAACATTCTGGATATGATATATATCATATACATTTTTGTATGCACATTTTGGACATTTTAATTGTAGCCTTTAAAATTGGGCTCCTTAGGCCAGAAAATAACAACCTAGCAACCACATAGCAAACATTCTGTATATACATTTACTTTAATATAAGATTAAAGTACATTATTTGTCTTATTTTAGTCAATAAAATCCCTGTAGCTTTACATGCCTGTAATCTATCCACCCTACCAACCAATCATGTCTGTATTTAAAGTTCACGCTCTGTGCTTAATCAAAGTTTTAACCTATCTGCCCTGCCTGAGCTTGACCCATTGATCTTATAGGCTGCTGATCATGCACTCTGACAGTTACCATGGCAACCAACGTTGAGCCCCCAATGAGTAAAGATTGCAGACATATCTAGACATTTTCCTCAAGTTTGTTTCTTTATCCACATCCCTTCTTTATAAATAGAATTCTCAGGGATCCATGAAAGGGTTTTATTGTCAATCTATCCAGATGTGTTTATCGCTTCCTTGTATACTGCTTACAAGGTAATCATGTTGTGTGGCCTGTCTCTGTTGCATCGACTTGGCCTTTGTTTAAGGCCACCCTCCAAATGCCTCCTCCATCATCACTAATATAAGGGCGCATGGTCAATACCTACATTTGCAGCACAGTTGTGTCTTCAGGCTTCACTGCGGGTTTCATAATGAATCATTTATGTGGGTGAAAAGGCTGTCTGAATGTCTGATCAATCCTTGGGTCTGTTTCTAATAGACAAGCCTTGAGCATTCCCTGCATTTTTAGGACTCCAGAATTAGGAGATCATTATCAGTCCAAAAGTGAGCTTGATTTCTGTAAAGGTAACTTATCTCTTGTTCTTTTTCCATCACAGTTATACAGGCCATGTGGTGGGGAATGGACTGCAAGCCCAAAGATACAACCCAGAGATAAAGGTCAAAAGTGTGGATCCAATCTTGGTCAACGTGAAAGAAAAGCTAGAGCACTTCAACCAGGTAGGTCCAAAAACATCTGAGGTCAGAACATCCTTCCTGTCACATTTGACCCAAATTATATGTTCTTAACACTGACCCTCTAACCGTAAGCTCAACAAAATCTTTGTAGTACTAAAGTCTGTGCGCTCCGGACAATTTTCACCACGAGTTTGCCAAGATATCTGGAACAACTTTGTAAGAGATTTCGTTTGTTGTAGGGCGAAATCGGCTTTTTAATGTAGGGTGGACGTGCACTGAGCAAGTCCTGACAATCATTAGGTTGAGCCTGTGCACACGTTACAAATCAGTTGAATCGACATGATTTCAAAGCAACGTTGTCCACAATGCAAGCCACAACCGTTGGAAAAACAACTTCCTTTGACACAAAACCTATTGACCAGCGCTCGAGAACTCAAGAACTCGACTGACCAGCTAAATTTAACTTTCCAAAAGGAAGATTTGTCTGAAATTTTTATCAGTTATGCTGTACGACTTCTACAAATTTCCCACAATGACCATCAGAACACAATTGATAAGTCAGTGCTTTCAATCGTGACGCAAGTTTGCTAAGATGCGTATCACGTACGTCTCCAAGATGTCTGCTAAAGAACGGTTCGTCTAGAAAGCATCTGCTGACAAACATCTGATACAAAGCTTTAAAAAGTCAGTTTTACATGCATTTCTAAATGTCTATTTAACATCTGACAGGAAACGTTTCATAGTTGCATTGCAGATGAGTAAACACTCACTAAAAAACACAAAAAAAATACGATTCCAGATGAAAACACGCACATTAAATAGACGTCCCTGAGCTGTATGTGTGCTATCAGGGATATAATCATTGACCATTGATCAAGATCTTACCATGGTCAAATCATGCAATCTGACAAGTAGCAGTCGGATAAAAGAAGCACAGCTATTGCTTGTGTGCATTCCTTTTTATAAAACATTCACTGAATGTTTGCTTTGCAAGCCAAAAAGAAGACATTGAGAACCGCCAGAAGCACTAGTTTCGAGCTTGCCCACCAAACAAAAATAGTCTAGGCCAACTCAACACCAGCGCACAAGTCAAGAGTGGTGAGACGGTGTCATTAGGACTGGGTTTGCTCTGTGATCAGACTGCATAAAGATCAGACCAAGCATCCCCAGCGGGAGTGTTGAAGACCTCCTTGGCATGCCGACAAAGTCTGTCACCCCTGCAGCTGCGTTTGGGAGGGGACGGAGGGCAGCTCAGTCGTCAGCCCCTATTTTGTAACATCTTTCATTGCTCCATTAAAAACAGACGTTCTGGTTCCACATTATGTCCAAACCTGACCCAGCCCTGGCCACATTGCTTTGCTGTGAGGACTTGCGTCACCGACAGGCAAGAAAGCTGGGAAAGTACAGTAGATTTGTGTCAGGGGTTGAGGAGAAGGTCACTTAGAACCGCTTGTGGAATTATTCCCATTATTCCCATAGGTCATCAAGCCTGGTATTTAATTAACCTATCCATGTAAAAACTGACAGGTAAAATACATCATTGATGTACAACTAATGCTTGTACGTAACCTTGATACTCTTACAAATAAAATCCGGTATTGATTGGATCGTGAAAAGTGGCCATGAGATACCAGAATGGAGACTTGGATGTGGTTTGAGGGATGGGTTGAAAAATATACTAAAAGCGAACTAGCATACTACTCATGCTATATGGCAGTAATGGTAAAAGTATTACGCTAGCATGCATTTCTGAATTCAACCATACTCTACGCAGGTATGTGAATGCAGATTCTTCTAAGTATAGCCCCATTTCCACTGGAATTACCCAGAACAATTTGTCCCAGGAACTTTTTTCCCCAGACCTCGTCGTCGGTCCATCGGTCGTATTTTTTAGACTTCATTGTTGATTCAAATAGCAAACAACTCTTACTGCGTGCACCACAACAGACTTTTAGGTTGAAATAAAATGCTGGGTGAGCT